>BQMI01000488.1:0-521590 GCA_026005395.1 Asobara japonica | reverse complement strand
ATTCATCTTGGTAATGTAATTAATTCGAATTTTTCAGGGTGAATGATCATCCAGTATTCGATGATGTATTTGGTTGTGAAAGCTGTCATGAATATTCCGCAGAACGTTAAAATGAATTTTTAATAGGCATAAGATTTTCAAGAGAGTTTTACCCGAATTTTCCGATTTTCGTCATCCCATTGGCTTGGAAATTCAGAGTTAATTGAATATTTAAGAGCATTGACTGATTTCTCAAGCATACGATTAATAAAAATTTCGTGTTTCAAGATTTTGTGACTTGAAATTCAAAGTGCAATTTTTTAATAATGTCGGTCTGTTATGGTTCTCATTACCAAAGATGGTTAATCTAATCTTTTTGCGAGCAAAACAATTTTAAATAATTTTATCTACTTTTAAATAATTTTTATAAATATATATCAATAAGGATGAACAATTGGGTTCTTTTATTTCATCCAAAAATACCAGATTTGGACTGCATTTCTAATCTTTCACTGAGGCCTCGTTGATTTTAATGAAGTTTCATTGAATAATTGAATTCTGATTGACAGGTATCAGTGGATTAAAAATTAAATTGTTCGAAAATCGATGGGTGTCGTTCAGCGCGTAAAATTTTAACGTGAATTTTTGTCAGTTCGCAAATTTCCTGGAAAAAAATCATGAATTTTGTATCGACTGAGATAAAATCTTGAACCTCCAAACCATCAATTATTGTCCATTAGAACTTGAAAATTTTCCTTCCCTTTGAATCAATAGTTGGTGAATAGTTAGTGAGCAAATTTGGCGAAAATTTCTAGGAATTTAATTTATATTTTTAAATGCAAATCACTGATTACGTAAAGCAATTAAATATGGCGCATACCTCTACATCAGGTCTGAAAGAAAATGGTCCAGGATTATTTTTCCATTGGAAACGAACGTTGTACTCAACAAGTGGATGGTGACCTAAGGCTTACAGTAAAAATTTCTCGACTTGCAATTTTCAGTTGGCTCGATTTGACTAAATAATCGAGATAGAGGAAAAAACTTTAAATACAAAATATTCGTTATGTCATGAGCTATAATTTCGGTTCTATGAAGCATATCGCTATATGTGATATTCCCCGAAGAAATGGGGGCCCAATGTCGGAGAAAGTGTAAAACACTTCGCTCCGTTGCAGTCGAACGCTGATCCACTATAAACTATAATATGAAGTCTCGGTTTGCTCCAATCAAAACTCACGTATCATTGACTTCAAGCATGTGCATCAACTGTAGGATTAAAAATAGGATCATCTTACCACTTATCTGTGAACAAAAACTGTATATCAGTAGAGAAGCGGTCAATCGAGTTAAGTCTCTTTCGGCCGGGTGTAAGTTTCTCGTGAATATCTCACAATCTAAGAAAGATAGCGTAATTTGTATAATACAAAAATTGTAGATCTCACTATGCTCTACGAAAAAGGTTGTTATCATGTTGCCGCTATCTCTGTTAGATTTTGAGATATTGACCGAAAACGTAGGCCGGGTCAAAACAGAATTGACTCGGTAGCCCACTTCGCTACCGATATACACTCTTCGTTCACGGATAAGTGGTGAAGTGTTTTTATTTATAATCCCAAAGCCATATGCATTTGATTCCAAATGGTCTAGAAAAATTTCACGTCTGGAAAAATTAATTTGTGGAGGAATTAAGAAAACGGAGGCCAATTCTGGGGAAGTCCGCGGTTGGGAATAGCTTAATAGAAAAATCCGGATCTCCCAAAATTTGAGACAAGTTTGGGGGAAAAATAAGAGATTGAATTCGTACCTTGAAATTTTTGTGTATAAAGACAAGACTGAATTACTATCAGAGTAAAATTTACAATCCTATTATTTTTCAAGGTGAAACATTCATCCTTGTGGAATAATGGATTTCTTACGATGTGAGCAATTTTCTTATGAAGAGCATAAGAATTTGATTTTTTACGAGTAATCCTCTGACCTTAATAATAATTGCACGGCAATTTTAACTCTTGCAGAAAGTTAGATAGGCTTGAAAGTGAAATCAATGTTAATTTCCTGAAAATTGTCGGGATTGTTCATGTAATTTTGAGTTATTTATTTATTGTTCGTTTTAAAACCACGTGACGCATAAAAATGCAGCAAAATCAGTTCTATCACTCATTAAACATTTACCGGATTTACATCAATTGATAAATCAATGAATGAGTAAATAAGTGTAGAGAAAAAAAAAAATCGAACATTTTTCCTCCGTCGAATCGTGAATAACTAAACCAATAACCATGTAAATAAATACCAAGATAAATAAATAAATCCACAGAAAAGTTACGCATTCATTATGGAACGTGGGGAGGGAAACAAGCTTAAGAAAACTTTAAGATGAGTATTTTAGCATGAAATAGTCCATTCTTAATCCCGGAAAAAGCCCCAAATTCATGAATATTTATTTCCAACTCGGCATTCGCACTCTCGCCATGTGAGACTTTATCACCCTCTGCTCTTCCATGCGTGTCTGTGAGACTCTCGAATAACCCGAGAACAACAGGTTCTCCACCATCGCCACTCATAGCCACCCTATATAAGCTTGAATGCTGGATTTGCTCCATTGAGGGACACAACCCCAGGAGAAAAAAAAAGTGCCGTGGATGGGAAGCAGCGAAAATGAACTAAAATAAATAAAATACTCGGGCAAATTCAGTAGGGTGCGAATAAAGAAACTGTCGCACTCATTTTCAACCAGTACTTACGTATGCATAGAATAGTTTATCAACTCTTTTTTGATGATGAGGGTAGTGGCTGATTGGTGTATCTTATTCGTTATATGTCAAAAATGGAATGCATATTTTTTTCACAAGACACACACGCGTATGCACACACCTACACATACACATACACATATTTGCACACACACATACTCTCACACACACCCACCCGCCCACTTGCCCACCCACCCACCACCCACCCGCCCACCAACCCACACCCACCCGCCCACCGACCCACACCCACCCACCTGCCCACCCACCCACACCCACCCACCCACCCACTCACACCTATCCACCCACCCATACACACACACACACCTACACACAGACCCACCTATCCACACACACCTACCCACCTACACACCAACATACGTGTAGTTACAGGTACACACACACACTCGCACACGCTCATACATTATCTGAACAGTCTCAAAGAATATGGAGAAAAATGGAACCTTCACCTTTGATTTTTGGGGTCACCGCCATAAATTTCGGAAACTTAATAAATTAAGCAATATACGACGCTCAACAATCCCATTGAAAGGATAAAATTGTCTAATTAAAGAAAAAAAAATTACATCATTTCATGTTGTACAGTGATAGCGCGACGATCGAATTTAAATAATACGGCTCTCTGCACGGCCCGACGACAAGAATACGGATAAGAGGGGGCGAGGTGATTGGGGCGCGGGGGTGGAGGGGGGGGGGGGTGGTGAGAGGGGGGGCCCAGGCAGAAAGACTGAAGGAAGGATTCTCTATGGAGCCATAACGAGGTTAGCATTATTTGTTATTACGTCTAACGAATGGGCATCGTTTTAGCAGCAGCGCTGGGGCGAATATCGCATGATTCATGAGCACGATGAAACGGCTGCGATGTTTCGTGATGCATCGCCATATTTCATATCTCGCGGATCATTAGCGTGGGGTCTCAGGCAAAGGGAGGACGCGGAGGGCTCACTGCCAACGCAAGAAAACTACTGCCTGTCTGTCTTACTCGCATTTGCCGTTTCTACTTGCTGAATGGGGTGAATCCATCTTTCTTATATGCCTCAATCTACTTCGAGTTGGCGCGCACTTTCCCACGGTTTCATGGTAGAACTTGTAAATGTTGTTGTAATCGATGTTGGGTGATGCGAATTTTTTTTTTTTTTTTGCAAATATGCAGCCCGAAAAGAGACGGAGGTTCATTTGAAATGTGCCAAATTTTTCGGAGAACTCAGTGGGAAAGAGATGAACAGTATCCAGGCTGCTACTCTGATTGGATGTTCTGGTCATCTTGAGATTTTTCAAATGGATTTTTTGTAGTAATTGCTAAAGTCGCTACGAAAAGGTTTCACTCCTGCACCGTCTATTATTACGTGCTATTCTTCAAATAATGAACGAGAATTAAAATCGATTTAGTGCAATTGTCAACTTCACTACTGAATTATGGATGGAGCTTCTAGGAGACCTTAATTCAATGCTAGGAGACCTTAATGCAACCTGAGGTAGTGGAAAGATTCAACTTCAATGACTAATAATTAATTCACAAAATGGGAGAGAGTCGATTTCAGGTATTTGAAACACAATTTAAGCCGCTGAATTGGAGTAAAAAAAAACAATCAAGAGAGAGGGAGAGATTTTGTCGAATACCATTTTTCGCAGTGGCCAGATATGAGGAATCATAAATGATAGTGATGTGGATGTCGACATTGGGTTGAAGCAATAACTTGCCGATATGTCTGTGTGTGTATGTATTTGTCCATGTCGTGGAGATATTAAATGTTTAAACACACACGCACACACACACACACACGGTTTAGGGAAGTGAGAGTTCTGTAGATGTTCCATTTTTCATTTGCGCTCTTTAACTTGCCCCTAACATAGAACAAAAAATTTCAACCCTCTTGTCCTCGCAGAGGTAAAAAAAAAAATTCACTATTAAAATACATCTCACTTACATAAAATTAACCATCGCCGTGAAAACTGATTAAACTCCCGAAGAAATGAGAAAAACATTCCGCCCCCTCACCACCCTCCCCCCGCCAAGAGTTCAATGACCCAGCCCGTCATTTCTCTTCTCTCTCTTATCGTTAAAAAAATTATGATTGAAGATGTTTATTCCCAAACATCCACTCGCCGCCGTTATTACGAAGATATACCTACATGTATTTTTTTTTTCAGCGTGACTGGAGGGAAAAAGCACTTGCCTGAGATAGGAGTAAGTCCATGGAACAGGGGGGGTTGAAATGGCGAGAAGTGCGAGGCGAGCGATGGGATAGGTAGGTACCGCTTAATAGCTGCAAATTACACCCCCATTTTATTTCCTCTTTTTTTTTTTTATTTTTTTTTCTGTTCAAAAAAACTCTTCTTCACGTCTGTTTTCTCCGGGAGAACCTCGGCAAAACTTTTCATTTTTATTTTTTCGTTTCAGCCTCACCCCCCCCCCCCCACCCCCCATCTAAAGTATTCCTACCAAGAAAAACAGCCATTAGCAAGAGTTTTCGCTTTTCGCGTGAAACTTTCGCCCTTCATTCGCCCCACCGCCACTTTTACTGTAAATTCTCACCCCACCTTTGCTGTCTTTGAGCCCAAGCAACTTAGAATAGGGGGCTTGGGGGGGGGGGGGGGGGGCGGAGAGGGGGTAGAAAGAGTTCATTCCAAGCTCGTGGCCATGAGGGGCAAAACTGGGTGGCAAATGTGGGATGAAAGGTGGAGAAAAAGGGGGGGGGGGAGAATAGGAAGTAGTTTGGTATATAATTCAACCCCCCCCCCCCCCCCAACCCCATTCACTGCCTTGTGAGGAGCTTAAAGTTTCGTCCTCGCTGCATTTTTCATCGTCTATAAACTCTTATTTATATGCGACTTGGTGTTCCCTTTTGTTTATTGCGAATTCTGCGTGTTTATGGGGAATGTAACATGGAAAGTTGTTGGAATTCTGATACTAGTGAATGAGATAATTTTTTTGTTGAAGAAATCAGGGGTTTGGAGTCGACGGCTAGCTTTTTGACGAGATATTCTATTTCTGATAAATTTCTCTTTTCTCAGGGCAAAAAAAATAATGAGTAACTTTTTTTCAGAGAACGCTTTTAACTTTTTATGACACTTTTTATGAAGTGATTTCGAACTTCCCGATATAGAGAAGTTATTGTTATTAGTTATTGGTTGATTTTCAGTGGCGCGAAATTTTAATGACTATTCAAACTTTTATATTCGGTCTAGATCCGAAGTTGTCCGACTGCCGCCGGCGCATGCGTGTTTGCCCGCGTTTGCACAGGAGCGTCTGAATGCGCGATGCGCAGTGTGATTGGTCAGTGTGTCACGTGACATAGTCGCAGGGAGCGACACCTGTTGTAATCCAGTGTTAAAAATTTCAGGATTCCTATTTATTTCTCTGAGATCAGTCTTTGAGCATTTAATTGACGCGTCGGAAAATCTAGGAATGGGAACTAGAAATTACAAATCGGGAAGTTTCATTTCTGCTCCCACGGGGGCAAACACACTTCCACTAATTGTTTTTTTAATTTTGCATTGGGGCCACTCCCTAGAAGGTTCAATGTGAGCCCTCCAAGGTTTGAATCTATTGGTCATAGGTGATGCTGGATTCTCGGACTATCGCACATCAAGATAATGGCGTCCATCGGGCGATGAGCATACAGCCATTATAGATGCTTATATACAGATATAAATGCATCAGAGTAAGGGGTTCGCTTGATTTGCATTGCATCACTGCTGTACACCCTCGGCATTCCCTCGCCTGCATTTCCACCCAGAGATGCGCACACATTGGAGAACTATCGCCGAGAGCGGCCAGTTCCATTTCTCTTCGATATCTGTGGCCCACCGCCCTTCATCCCAACCCACCCCAACCACCCACCCGCCCCTATTCATCTTTATATCCCTCTCATCTGTGTGATCGCAGCATGAAATACCATCGCTGGACTGGTGCAGCCCCATAAAACCCTTTCTAGCAAACAATTCCCTTTCCCTCGCTACTCTCAAGTTCCACTAGAAATCGGTTAATGTTATTGACCCTTACATGAGCATGTATACAGTAATGATCGGTTCGTGGAGAAAATTAGTTCTTTCCCTACGCAATTCAATTCTGTAGTGATGCGGCAAATCGAAGCAAGCTGCAGAATTTTACCGGTGGTTTCTTGATGAATATATCGAAATGTAGGGCAGACACAGTCACGTTCTCAGACATTTTTTGAACCGATTTTCGGGCTATGGAAATTTGTTGACAATTTCTTTTCTACTTCTTTTTGATTTTGGCGACTTCACTTTGCGTTGGTCACTGGGTCATCTACTGTGCCTACTAGTGTCAGGTGGAGATCCAGATCCATTGCCACCAGCAGGAACCGGTCCTCAACGTTTTCCACCACCTGCAATCGCTGACTTCAAATGTCAAGTTACCACCCTCCAATAGAAAGTGTGCAAGAAATAGTCTCTTGTCCCGCGCTCCGAACTTGAAGCGCTGTCGAATTTCACTGACCCCTTACCTCACCTCCCCAGCCACGGCCAGGAGCACAAAACTATCACCGAAGCCGTCACCCGGTCTCTTGCTTTCTGGATCTCACGGTGACAGGTCGGTCTTTCTCTCCTTCCTACGTTTCGTACATATATATAGGCAGAGCACGTGTAAATTTCCCTGAATATATTTTTGATCTGTGGTTATAAGATTTCTAAAAAATGATAATCTCGTTTTTTCCACACTCTTTCTATAGTTTTTTTAGTTTTAGTTCCAATGAAATATTTTCTGAGACCACGACACCTGTTCCCTGACAGAAGAGACTCCTTCCAAAAAGATCGTTCTGGTCAGGTGAGCACACCATAATAATGAGCCTATACACCCATGCCATCAATCTCCGGATGTCAATACCTGTACCACATCAAGTACTAGGGATAATATGTGGTAAATTTTACCCGAATTCGTCCGAAATAGCCTTTAATGGCTTGACACCGAGATACCAAGGTTGAAATCCATAATTTAGCGACCCCGTTTGAGCGAGGTCGGGAGGTAAGAGAGCTAGCGGTGGTCAATGCCGATAACAAGACAGTCAAAAATTCAATCACCACTTGTCCATACCCATATCTCCATCGAAAATATGATCCCATACATACAAAGCTAGTAGACCATAGCGTGTAAAGAAAATTAAAAGAAAGCCGAATTCCTAAAATGGGCACATCTCTGGCCGCTTGCTGTATGCTGTATGCTGCATGCTGCTGCTGATACGCATCAAAGTCGCATGAGAATAAATCTCTGCCAAATATTGACGGCCCTCAATGCAAAATTAACATCCTATCTTACAATCTTCCAAACAAAAATCTCCAGCAACAGTAAAAGGTCAAGCCTCCCCCCCCCCCCCCTTTTTGATCCACTTCTCTCTAGACCTGCAGTTCCCCAACCTTCGGCCGGAGAGCAATACAAACTTTGCAAGTGAACGGCTTGAAACCGAGAAACGAAAGAATCCCTTGTTTAAATAAAAGGCTAGTTCGCAACCAACCACTGATGGTATCTATCAGAGTAAAACCGGGTGGGTGGGGGTGGGGCTCAATACGATGTTTGTCGAATGCATTAGACGGGTAAGAGCAGAGGCGGTTCTAGGCTTCCGGGGTGATGGAGGAGAAGGTAAAATGGGTAAAGTGGAGTGATGGGGGGTGGGTGGCGGGAGGAAAAGGGCGTCGATGCGGCTTAAGGCCTATGTACAAGCACGAGGGGGGGGGGGCTTTAATGCCCCCCCCCCTTCTGTCGAAACCCTCAACGTCGTGTTGTACGACGTTTGGTTGTCTCGTATCCACGCCAGGACCCTTTGTCTATGTCTTATGGCTTACATATAATTCCACCGTGTTTGCCGAAAAGATCTGTACATCGTACAGGGCCCTCCCCCCCCCCCTTTAGCCCTCCTCGCAGTACTCGTTGTTCACTTTGTTTCTGTACCCAGGATTTTTAATATGTTCTCCAATACCGTATGTAGGTATACATGTAGATGTGGGAAAAAATGTCACTCGACGAAACGATTAAACCGACCCCCCCCCCCCCCCCCCCCCCCCCCCCCCCACTTGTTACCTACTTACCAGTCGCGGATAATTAAAAATTGTGGTCTATTTTGGATTAAAAAAATGCTGAGCCACACATTGGATGCGCGAATGGTTATATTAATTGTTGTAATTACGGTGAAAATGAAGCGGGATGAAATATAATTAGGTATGTGCTCCTTTTTTCGTTTTTAATTCATTGTAGACGGTATTATTACGATTGCTACAAGTAGTATCAGTATTGTGGCTTGCGACAGTTCCCTTTTTCTCTTTAAATTTGCACTTCCAAATTTAGGAAATTAAGGTAATGTTTGGGTGGATATTATCCCCTGAAATGGGTGGATATTTTTGAAAGAGATTTTCCGAAATTTTTGTAGTGTTATCAAAAATTTTTTCAAAATTTGTTTTTCAATTCTTGATTACAGACATTATTTACGATTTTTTTTGCTCCCTGGAGATTAGTTTGTTTTCAAAGTATATGGAAAAAAAGGTATATAGAACAGTCCGCCTTTTGAAATTTCATGAAATGACATCCAACTCTGTTATCGTTATTATTAAAATCATCATTGGTTCATTATAATTTCCCGACCACCCCTTTTCGAAAATGACTGTCCAGCCTGTGCTAATTAAAAACTGTGATTCATTTTGGGCCAACCAAAAAACTGTCCACACACCCCTTGGGATGTGTGAGTGTTAATATTAATACTTGTTATTACACTGACAATGCGTCATCAAAAAATATAATTACGGTAGCATCAGATCAATAAATCCAAAACACTTTAATTTTCGAAATAAAGCATATTCGTTTTGCGTGTTGTTATAGTGAGTAAAGGGCCTGCCACACCCAGTGCAAAAGTGAAGCCAAAAGAAGGGGGTGAGAAAGGGGTGCGGGAGGGGGGCGGGGAGGAGGGAGAGCTGAGTGGGTGCGCCACTGATATCGATGCCTAGGCAGTCTAAAATTGTAAAATTGACCGAATCGTGCCGGCAACACTCTGAGGCACCTCTTTATGTTTTATTATACGTCAAACCTCTCTCTTCACCCTTCACCCCGCCAACCCCCTTTTAACGTGAGCTCCAACCCCGCATTGGGCGCACCCTCAATTTTTCCCAATCGAGTTACACCCTTCACTTCAATATTATTATTTATAATGCTGACTTCGTTATGGAAAATTCAGAAAAAAAGAATTGTACGAAAAAAATGAATATCCCCTAAATATTAATTTGGAGTATTTTGTTTTGTTGCTCATTAAGGTCGATTAATTTAAGTCAAGCCGCATTTTTTTATGTAATCTAGGAGGGCATCAATTTAATGTGATTGAATGTGACCGATTGAAACTCTATAAAAGTAGTCGTGTGCAAATGTGTGTGCCCCATACGGGGCACAAACAAAACTTCCCGATTTGGTAGTTCAGCACAGCATAAGAACGCAACCATGGTGATGAATAAACCCAACAGTGATATCAATAATTGAACTGGCAACTAATAATTACTGCACGCGATCAATTCAGTTTGATTTTTAAGCCCCGTACAAATATTCAACTGGAATTCGTCCGCATAGTTACTCTTCCTACCTCTGTACTTTCTTAATTATCACGCTCTTTGACATCAGTCCCGCAATTGTCGACATATCCATTCGCCAAGTATATTTTAGTTCAACTCGCGATATGTTCTAACCTATATTGAAAAATGTCACATTGAATGTGCATTTTTGTATAAGGAACAACCCTGGTGATATGCATTGTTCCCGTATGTTAAATGGCTCAGCCGACCATACCTCCCTAATTATGCAAATTATGGAAAACAGTCATTACATATCAAAGGTGTGTTTTCATATAAGGAATAATTCTCTCTTAAGAAGTTTCCCGATAACTTTAATATTTTACCCCGTGGAGCAGTATAAACAATTACAATTGTTAATAACCCTGCATATACCGCACGAATCCCATCCAAACTGAAAAACCGCTCGATTTTGCACGTAAACGCTTCGATTGGGACCGTCGTGACAGCGCTGGGTTCATTCGTTCACTCATTACAGACATAATTTTGAGACGGTCATACCTCCTTAATTATGCAAATTGTCGAAAAAAGTCATTCTACATAAAATACGTATTTTTATATGGGCAACAACTTTTCTCATATAAATTTTGCGCTACTTCGAACCGTTCGCTCAGGAGAATGTTATGAACAATTCGAACTTTTATTAACAATATATAGGCTATACCAATTTTCACCAAAATCTAATCAACCCTAAGTTACATGAAGACGCTTCGATTACAATTTTCATAATTCCAAAAGCTTCATTCGTTCGCGAGAAATCCGGGATCAAAATTTGGCCACATGCATGCATACATACACACACACACACATCGATCCAGAATTTGTTGGGGATCATTTTAGTATACTTAAGACACCAGTCACCTCTGGAATAAAAAAAAATCGATTTCGAAATTTTCGAAAAATCGGGAAGTAAAAAAAAATAATTAGGGGTGGGGGGCGGGGTGGGGTGGGGAGGGGGGGGGGGGGAATTAAAAATTGCAAATGCTATTATTATTTGATGGCAAAAAAATTCGAGACGAAAAAATGTTTTCATCCCTTAAATTTCAGGGAGACTAATTTTCTTGTAATGTTGACAAAGTTACTTTGAATTATGCGCTTTTTTTCTCATACTCTCTTTTAGGAGTGCAAATTAATGTGAGATTAAAAATAAAATTCAGACTTGGAGGAAAAAACATGCGTGCAAAGGAATCCACGTGTTTCTGTCCCGTAAATTTCAGTTAGAATCATTTTTTTGCAATTGTAATTTTTTTTCGGCAGAGGTGGAGTGGGGGGGGGGGGGAGACAGGTGGAGGAGGGCGAATAAAGAGTAGAGAACCCTGTCGAAAGATTACGACATGACCGGGCGTTCGTCGTGTCCAAGTAATTCCGGTTGGGTAATATCTCACCATTAGGGGACATAATCATCCCTTACACACTCTCATGGTGTTTCACATGCCGCTGAGAGTCCAGCGTAATGCCTTATAATTTACAACCAACAACCAAACCCCGCTGCTTGTTCAGCCGTGGAAACCTGCGGCACCCCTCTTCTGAGCTCTATTATTTATTATAAAATTTCTGGCTGGTATTAATGCTAAGGGATGCAAGTCGCTTCAAGATTGGCCATTCGCTAATTATGAGCTTAAAGCATTATACTACTTTTTAGAATCCAAATTAATTTTTCTTGAATTTGTGAAAGGCTCAAAGATAGTTAAGCTTTCCGAACTTTGAACAATTTTTTTGAAATTTGTAAAATTTCAAAAATTGAAATTTGAAAATTGAAAAACAATGTAAATTTGAAAAATTTTGGAAACATTGTGACGATAGATATACCTGGACACAAACCTACACACACACATACACAAACCTACACACACATGCACACATACACATCCACACACATACACACATACACACATACACACTTTTTTTTTTATAATCCTGAATTTGCTAGAAATACCTAAAAACGTGCACATCTGGCGAAAAAATGATTTTTAATTGGGGTGGGTAGAATTTCCCCCACCGGATTGTTAAATCTAAAAAGGATAATAAATAAAGTGAATAAAATACATCATAAATATCCCGAGGGTTCATTATGACCACATGAATAATAGAGACATGAACTTCTGGCATAATACCTTGTAGAAAATGAGTCAATTAAGATTGGAGCTGAAAAAAATGCACGACGCAGTATCTCGTGATAAGACTCGATAATTTTCGTTGAATCAATTAGGAGATATTTGTCGTAAATCAAATCCCACCTTTTGCCATTTTTATTTTCCACATTGATTTTTTTTTCTCGGAAGTTGTCCGGGGGACTCTTGCCGATTGTAATTAACGCCAGAGAAGCTAATTAATAGACTCGAAACGTGCTAGAGGGGCTGTACAATTTTTCTTTTCACTGTCTCCTCTCTTTTTTTCCAGCCCGTGCACTTTTTTTGCCCTCGATTCGTTGGCACACGCGACATCATGCGGAAGGTGACGAAAAAAATCGGCAAGTCGCACGCAAAGTGAATCGCATGTGATGTAATGATGTACGTTATTGCAATTTTGTCCGAAATACTTGTATATTTTAGGATTAAATATTATAGAATAGGAATAGCGCTTATGATTTTTTCAACTCTCTGATAGAGCAATCTTCATGTCTCTGAGAGAGGGAGCACTGGGCACCCATCCATATGCGGCTGGGGCCGACTTTCGCCACTTTAGGTCATCGTATTTCTGAACGCAGGGTAAACCTGCAGAAACCCCTGTACCACGATAGTCGGCACCTATAATGGACCCCCCCCCTTGCGTCGGGTTAGGTTCCCGCCCGGCCTTGCGGCCGGGTTCCTCCTATTGGGTTTTGAAAATTACGCAAATTCAATTTTTTTCGCAATTATCCAAATTTCCAATTTTCGAGTTTGAAAGCACTTTCAAAAATTTCAGCGCCTCTTAATTATTGGCATTTCAATTTTTCAAACTGATCTAGATTTTAAAAAATGTCGATAGACGGCTTTCTAGGATTAATAAAACTAAGGGACAGGGTTATGGCTGCACACAGGCTCGTATCTCTCTAATCCACAATTGGCTGACTACATTTATTTATGTATCCCTTTAGTAATAACAACTAAAACTCGTTAACTCCCGGTGTTCGAATGGGAGTACCGAGTGTGAATTACAACCACGAAAATTTTCGCCTTGAAATCCCTCTCCCACTTTGCACTGGAGCACAAAACCAACGATTATTTATCGGGCCGTAGATAACCCAGTCGAAACAATTCCGAGTATTTTCTCAGGGTACTTTATTTCGATCAACGGTGGTAACAATATCGTACTGAGAAGTTTGAGAAACTTTTTTGGAGACTGCTCACTGGATAATGCTTTCGTCTACAAGACCATTTTTTTTCCTCTTTCGCGGGTGTTTGAGCACGAGTCTGAATTATTTGGGGACTTGTTCTTTTGTTTTATTCACTGAAGTTTCCCCGAAAATTCATCGACTTAATTGTTTTTCCCCTGAAAGTTCTCAACATGGAAAAATTTTGAAGTTTAAAAAAATCCGACAAATTCGCCGAAATTGTCACAATTTTGAGTACTCAAAAAAAAAAAAAAACTACAGCGAAAGTACGTGTTGTAAATAATAACAAAAAATTATGACAAAATTTATTCGTTACCCTGCAAGCTCTCATTAATGCAGTTGAAACTCACCTGTAACAAAAAGAAAAATAAGACATTAGTTTTAATTCCACCAGTTAATGAAGGAAAATCTAGGAAAAGTTATTCATTCTAGGAATAACTCCTTCTCATAACTTGCCAAGACCATTCTCAACTCAATAACTTTTCAAAATTTGAACTTGAGGTAAACGTACACACGAAGGAAAGTTGTACGCAGTGTGGCGGGAGTGATGTGTGGGTAGGGTATGCAGACTTGGTCATGAATTACTTAGATTAATTTAGTTGAGAGGTAGCGAGAGGCAATGGGAGGAGGTGAACTGAAAGCAGAGGGTAGTAATCCCTCTGTTATAAACCAATCCATAGTATTCACCTGATACCACCAAAGAAATACTTGAATTTTTATTTTTCATTTTACTATTTCAGGATGTCACCTAAAAATTGGGCAGCGATATTTTCAAACCACCCGCGACTTGTGAAGTTCTATGGATAAAAACGATTTCAGTTTCACATTAAAGAAAATTAATAGGGGCCGTATTTTCTAACGGCCGTTAACGATTTCTCAGAAATGAACAACGTGCCGGAAGTTTATA
Organism: Asobara japonica; assembly: GCA_026005395.1. Classification (NCBI taxonomy): domain Eukaryota; kingdom Metazoa; phylum Arthropoda; class Insecta; order Hymenoptera; family Braconidae; genus Asobara; species Asobara japonica. The sequence goes on along the minus strand of BQMI01000488.1, from coordinate 507,054 downwards.
CCGGATCATGCAAGTATCACGTAAGCAAAGTATTGAGAAGTTTTTCCACCCACCCCCTTATAACATACAATATCAGAAATCCTAACCCTCCACAATTCTGAAGACTGAATGAAAACAACTTCATACAACTTAACCCTTAGCTGCCACATCTCACCCCACGTGAAAAAAATGAGCTGTACAATACGTACGAGTGTTTTAAGACTTTTAATCGATTGGGTCATGTTCATTGAACAGATATTTAACATTACTAAATTTATAGATACCGTTTTAAAAAGTGGTTATATATATGAAAATTCAAAAATGAGGTTTTTCAACGATTGTAGACCTCTAATTTCACTTTTCCTCAGCCTGGGGTGATAAGTCACTCCCAGTAGCAGGTAAGGGTTAATACAAGTGTATAGGGTAAAAATAATTTGATCAATAGAAAAAAATTTATCACTAGAGGGTAATGCAAATTTTGGAACGAACGTATTTACAGTCATTTTTGAATGCCTCTATTGTATATGACTGGTAGGTTCGAAGGAATCATTGAGCCGACTGACCGCTCTCTTTCCTTAGAGCCGGCCCACCGTAAACATCCTCTGGTGTATTTCCTCAATAGTGGAATTCCAAAAATTTGTGAGTAATACCAAAGACACGTGCCTCAATAACTTTTCTACTTAGTCTGCAGCTGAGAGATAGGTACCAAGATCTTTTTCTGAAAAATTAATTGGGTTACGACTGGTTGGATGGTGGCGCAGAACAAGAGCACATTTCTCTTTGGCTTGTTCATCTGTAATTTGGTCAGTAGAACTTTTCATATATCTATATATATATTTTTTTTGGTAAAGAGATCTTGTAATTTTTCCTGGGAGCTTATTAATGGATATTTGGGGGCCATATTGAGATAAATTTGTGACTCTCTTTGGTGATGGGTTATGACATGACGTGAATAATTTTTGATGTGAAAATTCAAAGAACGAAAACCATAGAATTTACAGCTGGTGAAAGCTAGGCTTTAATACTGTAAAAATCACTACATTAATCTCGGATGATATTTTTGGTACAAAATGAATAAGCATGTTTCATCGTATTGAATATTAGATAGTGACTTCACCATTTCTTGATTTAACTTTCTATTCACTTCATTTTCCGTATGAACGAATTGATCGTAGTGAACTGTGGTTATTCCCATTTATTTTGGCCTTGTTATTGCTCGGCGTCCTGATAAATTTATTCGTCGTTCCTCGATCAATTGTTTTCTGATAATATTTATAGATTTAGTTTTCAAAATTTCACTTCACATAAAGGTAAAATAAGATTCGTTACAAGTGATGCATATAATTATAGTTCAAATGCGCCACGTGGATGTTCCATGTATCAGTGACATCAGTACATGTTTTCCCCACAATTTTGTGACGCAGTCCACTCTTCCCGCTCTACTTTACAATTTCAAATTAGCGCACGCTTTTTATTATGTGCATATATTTAGAATCTTTTAAATATTTCACTAACAACAATGTCCATACAGCGGGTGTAGAGATATGACTGTTTCTAGTAGGGTTGGACTTAACTCTCCTTCTTTTTCTTCACTTGTCACATGCCCGGAACTTCCGTTTAGTCCGCACAAAAAAAAGCCCGCGAAACACGATGGACAAAAAAGAACGTTCTCAATCAAGAAATAATGGCATATTCATTATACTGGGAGTGCCTGGATCTAATATTGAATGAGCTTGATCATAGTTGAGGCACCATATAAACAAATTTTATGAATTCAAAATATTCGAAGTGTTCAAACTCTTGAGGAGCAACACCACTGTAGAATTTTCAAATATTCATGAATTTATATTTCAGTTACAACGACTCTCGACTATGTTACGAGAGATGTAGGTGTGTGTGTTTGTATGTATCATCCATTTTTTCATCAATGTTTTTAATCCTTAGCCAGCCCGTCAATAGGAAAGAGGAGTGCAACGTCTGCGTTATAAAGGCACTTACTATGCATTGCTAGGCACTCCGGGACACACTGAATAATCCACACACTGTCTCCTGCATGTACCTACGCACTACTGAAGAATTAATAGTGAAGCCCTGGGCCACGGGGCATGTAAAATTGGAGGTGCAATCACCATGAAAATTGAAGGAACATAGACATCACTCAACAGAAAAAAATTGAAAAGTTCTTTAAAAAAAAAGAGATTTTTATTGATAATTAAATTTCTTGATATTGAGAAAGCTGCGAAGATTTAGCAAGGCCACCTATCATTTCCAGCCATCATTATCACCTATTGTGGTATATTGCAAATTTGGAGTTTCTTGGAAATTTTGTCACGCGCCACTGGATTCAAAAAATATTTTAGTTGAATGTGAGGTTCACTGACTTATTTCGGTACATTCTATTTCTATGTTTACATGCAGCCCGCTTTCTACCTGTCAAATTTGTAATTTTCGAATGTCAATTGTGATAGGTCAGTTGAATAAACCGAATTGCGCGATATGACCCATTGGTTGTTGCATATCGTATTTTTGGTCCAAATCATGGGGTTGGGTAGAAAGGCCATTCAACCGAATCGTTCTTCATTGCTGTACCACTTTTCAGTTTTGGGATTTGAAATTTTTGTTTCACTTCCACAACTGAGGTCAGTTCTAACCTTAACTACTGGTATCAACATGTGCAATACACCTTGTTGTTTTCGCAATGAATTATTTATTCAATTTTTCATTAAAATTATGGATTTTATGAATATGGATGAAAAATAAAAAATGAAATTTAACTTTTTGGTAAGTTTTCGTAAAAAAAAAACCTATAACTTAGACTGTGGTTAATTATTGACTTTTTCCAGGTTACAAGGTTCCTATTTCGGGGAGTAGATTTTCAGTATCTGCGTCGTATTTCCTATTTATACTGACGCCTTCGGTTGAAGGTTTTTTTATGATTAGGTTCACATAACCGTTTTAACATTCATTAATAGCTAGAGCTAATGGTGGTAAACTCAACTGCTAGTTGATTTTGACACCATTTGGTGGTACTGAATTTTTCAGTTGCCGCGAACCGGCACCCGATTAATACAACCGAGCATTTGGTAATAGTTACCGAATGGAGGCTAATTCAACGCGCCCTCTAGTTATAACAGTGCCCGGTGAAGAAGCCATGACGTGTGTGAACGCCGGCCGGCTCGGGTCAATTTTTGTGATAAAAAATTAGTGATGAAGATCAAAGAACAAATAGAAAGTGAAAATAAAATGGAAGAATTGTTCAAGGAATATGTCTATAGACAACCCGTATTTTGAAACTTTTATATGGCAATCAATGCTTAATAATAAATAACAGAGAGGTTATACCGACTAGCGATTTGGTAACTATTACCAAATCCTCCAGTTGGCTCAACCTTAACCTCTCAATTCAGCCATTCGGTAACTATCACCGGGCCATTCAATTGTTCTTATCTAACCGCGCTATGAGGTAACAGTTACCGAGCCTGTGTAGTATTAACCAAATCGTTCTCTCAGTGTAAGTCTACGAGTCTACCCGCAGATAGTATAGTAGATAGGTGGTCTTCATAGTTCCCCTAAGAAGATTCTGCCCTAGCTCAAAGGAGGCAGCTCCTTTGGCTCTCGTAAAATTGTATCCAATGAAGCTTGACGCTGCTTGGTTCAATAGTACTAGCAGGTGTAATCGCTATATATATGTGATCCATACGGGATGTTCATCAAACCAGCTTGGAGATGAATGGACCTCGCTTGACCACTTCCCAAAACAGGATTGTCATGGAAAGACTTTACCACGCGATTTTTTAGCACCCCATGGTGAGCCAGTACCACTCAAAAATTGCTAATTATGACCAATCACATCTGCTCGGATATCCGGCCTCCCAGTAGGCACCTACCCGCAGATTCTGTCGATTGCCATGTAACTCAGTGAATCGAAGAGCCAGCAAAAGGGCCATGATTTGAGTGAAGACGTGAAGTGGATGGTTAGAGGGCTCTAACGATCGACGCATCTCTAATCCAACACCATAGGTTTCGACCACTGGGTATTTAGTCTGCATTGTACGGGAAGAGGAGCAAAGGGGTTCAACCCCGTTACGCTATGTACCTCACCCCTGATTTCGGGAGCCCCTTCTGGGGTGGAGGAGGGAAGGGGGATGGGGGGGGAGGGGGTGGGAGATGTCGTTACTTGCTTTTCGTCATCTCTCTCTTTCACTGCCCGAAGCGCCGGATCATCTCTCATTTTCCCCTTACAACGTACGTCCTCTCTCTTCACCCCCCCCCCACCCCCCCCCCTCCCTCAGTTGGAATCAATTGCGGTTACCATGGCTACCGTAATGGAGATCCAGGAGGCACACTGCGGCTGGCCTGTGAAAGGGGTGCCTTTTCCACGCAAGGTTGACCAAAGCCATCCACCATCATCGAGAATGTCGTGTTACTCTCTTGTGGTGTTAACTGTCGAGTGCCGTAACGAATCAAATACCACCACAAGTGCCAACAAAGTACTTGAGAAACCGGGGAGGGGGGGGGGAGATGGTCTCAGGAGCTCAATGGCAATTGCCCCGTGCGTAATACTTGCACAATTTCACTCCTGTGAACCAAAACCAATGAATTTGATTCTAGGTTTCGAGGGGATTAAGTCGGCGCGGCAGGTACTGGGTGCTGGAAGATGGGGGGCATGTAGACGGTGTTCGTTTCTGAGATTTTCAAAATATTTTCAAATTTTTCAATTTTTTCAATTTTTTTAAATTTTTCAAATTTTTCAAATTTTTCAAATTTTTTAAATTTTTCAAATTTTTCAAATTTTTCAAATTTTTCAAATTTTTCAAATTTTTCAAACTTTTTAAATTTTTCAAATTTTTCAAATTTTTCAAATTTTTCAAATTTTTCAGATTTTTGAAATTTTTCAAATTTTTCAAATTTTTCAAATTTTTCAAATTTTTCAAATTTTTCAAATTTTTCAAATTTTTCAAACTTTTCAAATATTTCAAATTTTTTGAATTTTTCAAATTTTTCAAATTTTTCAAATTTTTTCAATTTTTTAAATTTTTTAAATTTTTCAAATCTTTCAAGTTTCTCAAAAAAAATTTAAATAAGAAACAAATTTCAAACAGTTTTTTAAAATGAAAAAAAAAAGATGTTTAAAGAAGGGATTGCGCATAAATGAGTGATTAAAAATTTCCAAAGTCCGGGGTAATTCCTCCACTCATGATCGCGATATGTATCTCCGGTTCCATTGAAATTTGGTCAGTTGCACTTATACTCATTTTTTAACGCATGGAGAAAATTTCATTCCATATTTTTACAGCGCACCCATTACATCCTCAACAATACCTAATGCTTTCCATCATTGTATTGAACATCTCAACGTCAAGGAAGACAGTGCCACTATAAAATCACCCCCTGACTGTGATTTCAATGAAAAAGGGTTGAATATCAAAACCCGTGAACAGAATCAGCCCCCGTAGTTTCCGATCGCGTGATCCCAGAACCCACCCTTGCCGATTCTATACATGATCAAAATCCCCTAAAGCCAGTTATAAATACAAGCAAATGCATTAATACACCTCCACAATGCGAAAATTCCAAGTCATATCAAAAGCTCGACGTGCGCGGAAAGGGTGATTCCAACATGCAAAGCAACATTTTAAGTTTTAACATATCTTTCAAATATTTAAAACGCCACTTGCATTTTCGAGAAATGAAACTAGGGAAAATTGAAGGATGAATCAGATCTATTCCATTGTAGGAGGGCGTTGCGTGCAAGGTTGTACCTGTCATTTTAGTACTCCAAGTATACTTTATTGGCACTTTACATGACTGATTTTTGGAGAATTTTTTTTTTCCCGGAAGCATAATTTTTTCCCCGAAATAGCTTTGAAATTCATAGTTGTTATCATACCCCTTTTTACAGTCGGGAATGATAAACAAGTTTTCTTTTCCTTCCGTCCCCCCCTCGTATATACCGCTCCGGCGCCTACGATGGACCCCCCCCCCCGGGTGGGGTTAGGTTCCCGCCCGGCCACGCGCTGTTATTTTACGGGTACCGCCAATAGCACACACGGAATATTCCCGCTATCAGTCAGAATCCATGAAAAAACATTTCACCCTGTGGAACATGGCATGTGGGAATTGACCATGCGATGAAGCTTGATCAAAGCTTGGACGAGGCATGACTAAGCTTCGCCAAAGCTGTGTTTTGAAGCCTCGGTCAATCTGTGCAGAGCATGCGCATGTAACACCAATCGCATCTTAGAGGATAAGCTTCGTCCTAGCTTGATTACGTAGCTTAATACAAGCTTCGAACTTTATCTTGGTGCAAGCTTCGAAATTCATTTTCGTCCAAGTTCCAAAGTCTCTCGTGGTCGAAGCATCGAAATTAATCTTGGCCCAAGCTACAAAATTTATCTTGGTTCCAACTTCGAAGATAGGAAGATTGAGGTTGGACCAAGCTTAGCACAACATGGTTTCTGAAGCTTGGGTTTGGATGATTCTAGTAGGCTTGGATGTACGTATGTATGCAAAATTGGACGTAGATTGGATTCTGCCCGGGGACCAACGCTCGGGACGCCAAGATTGAGCCAAGCTTGGTACAAGCTGGGCCAACAAAGCTTGGATATCTTTGATATAACTAAGCTTGGTTTGATGTAGGCTTATACATGGAATGAAGCTATGTCGAAGCTATCAAGTCCAGGCTTCGGCGTCGAAGGTCGGACCAAGATTGATCTCATCGTTCAAGCTTCGAATTCCCCATCTGGGACCTCGGACCTTCAAAGTGGTAGGCTTCTCTATGATACTATATTCACCTCTCTCCTAGCTTGCATAAAGATCAATTATAGTATACATCAACACATTATCAATAATTAACGGAATAATAATTTTTTATTTGATGACTCGCACCCATAAACCAAAAAGAAAATCGATAATTGACAGAGATGAAAAGGTGGGAGAGATAGTGGAGCTAGCGATGGACCAGGGGTGAAAGCATCGCTAGTATATTCAGACAGGAGTCAGGTACAGTGGCATTTTGTAAATTAAATTTTAAATATTAAAAAAAGTCCGGACCTCCGCACACTTTTTTCCCCATTTCACACGTGTGTGTGTGTGTGTGTGTGTATGTGTGTGGTATGTACCAATACCCATCATTGCTATACGAATATTCGAAGAGAGTGGTGTGAGTTTGGGAAGTTATGCCGAGATGGAAAGGGGTGCAGCCTCCGGCAGCCACCTCACTTACTCATTCGTCAATAATAATTTTATTCGCGGATGAAAAATTGGAATCCCTCCCCTCCCAACTCCTTTTATCTGTCTCTCTTTTTTTTATTGCTTTTTCGCCAATTTTCGCTCTTGCTTGTGAATCGTAGTATTGTAATCGTCAAAATTTGAATTCCCCCATTTTTCTGCAGCCGAATAAGTCTGATCTAATTAGTCCGAATATGCAATTACGTAATAGCATCTATAGGTATAGCTGTAGCTAATTTGTAACATTTGTGATAGTGGAGGTGGCGATTTTGAATAGGAGAATATATCTTCCAGATCTTGCGCTTGGTTTCCAGAGCCCACGTTTGAAAGTATTTCCAACATTGTGAGATCATTTTTGATAATCATCATACACGTGTGTATGTGTGGGCGTATGTGTGTATAGCTATGTTGGTGTGTGTGGGCGTGTGTGTTTGTGTGTACGTGTGCGTTCTTGAAGAATACCAGCGTTATTATACAATTGCCCTGAAAAATTCAAATGACCTTGAAAGATAACGAAAATTAATTTTGAAAAAATTCATGTATACAAATACTGTCTTTTTGAATTTTTTTGTCAGCGTCATTTTTTTTCTGTGTCGATATGAAAAGGGGATACTTCATCATCCCCTAGGTAGCTATCTCACTTACTCATTCATCAATAATAATGTTATTTGCGAGTGAAAAATTGAAATTTTCACCCCTTCCCCTCTCCCCCCCCCCCCCCCCCCCCCCCCCCTTTCATTCGTCTCCAATTTTTCAATGCTTTTTTCGCCAATTTCCTTTTTTTTTATATAGAACGCATTGGTGCATAGAGGAGTGCAAGGTATAAAGCTGGACCCCCCTGCCTATGGACTGACGCAGAGAGTGCTTTTGATCGGCTGCACTCCCTACGTGGGGCCTCCTGCACGTTTTTTTTTCCTCTCGTATTCAACGAATGAAATATGAAAATTGAAATGAAGCATCACTCGCGGGGCGCGCGCGTCGCCACATAGTTTTGATTTCATGTCTATGAGCCGTGATATGGCCCCTTATGTTGCATAATCCGCGAGGAAAGCACACTGGCCTATCGATCCAAAATTTTCTTTGAATTCCAAATTTTTTGGCTGATGCGCTGAGGGACCGAAGATTGGATCGCTCCGTAAGACAACAATTGTTTGGTGTCTGAAATACACCTAGATCACCCTGGCTCAATATTGCCGGAAAAAAATTTCAGTGAAAATTTATGATATAGAAACAGTAAGAATTGGATGATAAATGGTATAGAGAATTTTACAATTTTTCTCCACTTTTACGCGCGGTATAAAAATATATTTTATTCTTATTTCTCATCCTTTACTTTAGCTGAATACGTAGACGAATATATAGAGGCGCGACCAGACTGATAAATGATTCATGTACGGCCCCTTCTCGCCAGTTTCCCGAGGGCTGGCATTTCGAGTAAAGCACGATCCAACGAAAGCTCGGGGAAAAAAAATATTAATATCTTTATATAACGCTGACGTATAAATTTACTTTGCCGATATATTTTTATTTCGACAGATTGAAATGCATTAATTAATGCAGTAATAGTGGAACGAGACAGTCGTGTGAATAATTCATGGAAAAAATAATGTTACAAAATGTAAATTTTTTGAGGAGAGCTTTAAAACTTCATTCGCTTCGATGAAGGTTTTTTAAAATTTTTTAATCTATCTTGCACCTTCAAAAAAAAATTGCAACACGTGACTTTGTGTTCATACTGTTAAATTTATAAAGAAAAATGATTTGTCAAAAAATTTATTAGAAATGATTAAAATTTTCCAATTTGCCCGACAAACCGTTCAAATTTGAACAATTTTTCCCCGTTTTCAATCGACTGCGAGTTTACCCGCACAAAATAATAATTCAAGGAACTGAGTCAAATACAATAATTCACCTTACAATTGTAAATCAAATGAAATATCTATATTTTCAGATTTCCCAGTGGACAATGGAGAGGCACATGTTTTCTCTATATACCACATATATACACAACATTGTGAATTGTTGAAGAGGTTAGAGAGAGAGAGAGAGAGAAGAATTCTTGTGCTAGTGTTTCACGTCGTTTAATATTACAATCACAAAAAACCATTTCGTGCACGAATTAAATATTGAAACGAAAAAGAATTGCGTCGTTCTTTATTGAAAAGGCACATCGACCCTTTTCACGTTTCTTTCTTACTTTATATTTCTGGTTAAAAAACATTTTTAGTTTCATTTTTTAAGGTGTACCACGATGCGATTAAATTTCCAAGCTCTAACATTCAGTGGTGTAAAAAAAAAGCACTCCTGACCCTTTAGACGCGTGTGAGCGTGTCTGTGTGTGTCCGCGTGTGTGGGTGTGTGTGTGTGTGAGTTCGTTTGTGTGTGCGTCAGAATTGCAAAAGTAATTGAAGTGGTAAAGTAGTAATTTCCATAATTTGTCGGACAATTTTAAATTTCCAATTATTAAATTTTTCCATTAAATTACATGGAAAAATTTTTGGAAAAACTTCCAAGTATTTCAATAGACTCGGAAGTACTGAATAAAATAATCAATTACGATTTCGCCTTCCCATTTCGAAATACCCTTCTAATCTGCATCATCTTCATCATCCAAACGAATATACAGCACCTCCCACCCTCTCCCCCCCGCCACCCTCTTTCCCCTTTAGCGCAAACCGAATGGAGTGGGAAGTTACGTTGGAGTAGCATGTATGCACAGGACTATGGCGTTCTGGCATAACTCAGAATCGCCGGGGCCCCCGCAAGGCTAGAATTGACAGCATACCACTAACATTGTATGCGCTCGCGTTATGTATTTATGTAAATGCATTCGGCGCTAGCCCACACCACCCTGGGTCTTCTATACCATTGAGCACTGCGTATCTCAACCCTCGACTTTTCCCTCCCCCCCCCCCCAGCGCCCGCCGCCACCCCCCGGCCACCCGCCTTCTCCTTCTATTCACCAAAACGCCCTACAGCATCGACAGTGGCTCCACTCATGCGCGCCCTCTGGCGGATTACATCCGAGGCCCCAATGTATTGTAACCCCGATTACAGTCCAATATATAGGCTCCAAGGCACAGCGCGATCCTGAATTAAAGGCGCTCAATGATCTCGAAAATTTTTAGATTTTCTTCAACGGTGGAAGCGACTTCTGAGATGATGAACTGAGATAATGGGATCTGGGGTAATGAATTGCAATTGTAATGTTGGTGTAGAATCTCTAATGTCAAAGGTTTGTTGTTCGTCTTCGTCTTTTCGTCTTCGCCCCAAATGTACAAATTCAGTCATATTTGCCACAAAGCTTTTTCCAATTCCCATGGCATGAATTAGGACTCAAATATTTCCCCTGCATCCTCAACGAGCCACTAATATCAATCGAGCCCTTCTATCACTGCATAGAAGGTGAACATCGATAAATCGGTGGTCTTGATACATAGTCTCGAGAAGACGCGTTTGTATTGAACGTCGGGTGGCGGGGGGGAGGGGGTGGCGCGGGTTTGTGTATAGACCAAGATAAATCGCCGTATGTCGGTGGCTGGAGGGTCACTCGGTGTTGGTTAGATTTGAGAGTGGGGTAGAGCTTGATCACCCAACTACCGCATAAGCCAAAGGATGGAGCTACCTGGTCTACAGCTACTCGGCCGAACCTTGCCCAGTACACACATCCCCCCTCCCCCCGCCCCACCCAGCGCAGCTCTCCGATCACATTAATCAGAGGTTATTGCGTGCATTCCTAATCATCCGGAGGCCCCTAACTATTCCCAGACTCTGATTGGTGCATTACTCGGTATTTCCGGTATGATTCTGCATTCCAATTGGCCCTCGGTACCTGGGACGCGCGTTTGCGCTAGTCCAAGAGGCTTTCTATCTCTATCTATATCTGTCGTTGGTGCGTTTCCGGAGCATTCTCTGAGAGCAGTTCACCCGGCTCTAGTATCTTTGTCACCAATGATGTCCTTTCGTATGTATCGCTTGTCCTTATCCAAACGGTAATGGCTAGTAGTGGTTGAATTCAATTCGGCTGAGGACGATTCCGGTTTCTGATCTTCGGCCCTCGATGTCTGATTTCCTAGCCACTTCCGGTTGAGGATTATGAAACCACTTGGAGGGTAAGGAGATTAAGTAGATTATAGGGTGGATGAGATGCGAGGATACATTTCCAGGGAGATATCGATATCTTCTGGAGTCAAGTGGATCCAAGTTTTGGACCTGAAAATTTGTTATGGTCTGGACTTTGGGAGAGTGTACTCGATTGAGAATTGGAGGTAATTCAGCCGGAGGCTGATGGTGTCCAATACTATCAATGGTTTCTGGTAAAATAACATCAGTCTGGTTTGATTGTATCAATAGCCCGAGCTGGTTCAGCAGAGATCACATCTGCCTCTGAAGAAGCTTCCAGCCAAGACGTATCCCAAGACAGAATTGACATAGTGGGGAAGCTGCTGCTAAATTGATTTTGGGGGATTGGAAGAAATTTGTTTGGATCTTGATCATAATGATGGTACAATCAGTATTGAATCGCACCACTTTCACTTGCAATATAATTGCAGTATGCAATCTTCTATAAGTAGCAACTACAGAGTTAATTTGCTTTGTTATTTGACCGATTTGATCCATTAATATCGTGCCCAGTCTTTCCCAAATGGATGAACAGTACATTGAAAAAATTGAATTTCTAGTCAATATCAGCATCTCCAACGTTGCCAAATAATTCCCAGACTCCATTGCTGATTTAGTCAGTTAACCGAAATATTACCCAAGCACTATCCATGTATTTATATATTTATTTACACATCTGTTTACAGGATGGAAAATCCACCTCTAATACATGAATTCGGAAGATGCATTCCGAATAATCATCAGTAATTAACAATCTACTTTCAATCGGAGAACCACGGAAAATAGCAAATTCGTAATATCCTACAATATTGGTGCTTCACCGTTGCCGGATCGACTCGTAGCCTGGTGCCAATCGCCCCAACCCCTCCCTCCTCCTCCCTGGTGTTCACTTTTCCCTCATTTGAAAATATATAACATTGAAAACGGTATTGGCGCGGCCTCGAATTCCCGACATTTTCAAATTTCCTATTTGTAAATAAGCAATCAGTGGATACGGGCCAGAGGATCAAGGGCCGGTGGGGAGGGGGTCAAATGGACAGGTGGGGAAGGGGGTGGGAGGGAGGTTAACGGTCCAGTGTTTCGCTTCGACATCCGTCCAAACGACAGAGTGCAGCCGAAGGTAGGTGAGACAATTAATCATTTCAATTAATGGACAATTCGATCGGACTCGTTCTCGAAGAAGAACCAGTCGAGGGCCAATGGTGATGGTTGAGGGGGAAAGGGTGATATATATACATGCGACAACCGGAAAACCATTTCTGTCCTTCCATCGTTTTTCTCCCCCCCCCCCCCCGCCCTCCCCCGGTGGGGGGGGGGGGCTGTCCTTGTTCGCATTTTCGTGGATGACATGTATACACATTTGCCGCTCTTTCCTCGCCTATCTGGCTTGAGCCCACAGCGGGTCAACGGAAGTTCGTTATTTCCCCCGACGGAAATGTTCCTGACGAGAGGTGCAAAATTGTTGAAAAGTTCGTCAAATGGACGGAGCATAACTTGATAGGTTTGGAAATTGGTTTTTAAAAAAATTTTTTTTTAGGTAAGGGTTGTTTTGCACACGGTCAAGGGGATGTTTCGGTAGTTCTTTTGGGGTCACGTGACGCTTGGATGATTACAGTGGTAGGATGGGTAGTGATAAGTCATGGATGTAATTGCTAACGACGGTGAATTTTGCAGACACATTAGTAGATGGATTTTCTTCCAATACAAATTAATCGATATAAGATTAAAAGTTTCGTGAAATCTAATTTGCATTTTTTTAAATCGCATTTGATTAATCAGGGGGAATAAAAATGAGGGTAGTTACCTCCTCATTTCTGATTTTCTTCATTCGGGGAAAATTTCATTTATTTATTTTTTTTTCTTTTAAAGGCAATCAAAAAAAATCTTGTTAATTTGTCGGTAGCTGAGAATAATGTGTTAAAGTACACGACCCTCCCCCCTCGGGATTTTTGCAATCGTCGGTGGGGTACGGGGAGAGACCCCTGCGGCCGTTTAACGAGGTTAGCGGCGCGAATTACTGCGAGGTAAAAGTCTGATTGAGAAAACTCTGCGCAGTGGTGGACGCAGTCGATGAAACAAGGCCGCGGGACGGGAGGGGCAGGGGGAGGGGGGGGGGGGGTTGGAGGTGAGTCGGAAAAGAAGAGAAATGAAAGGGAAAAAAATTCAGAAACGACGATGCAGAAATGAGATAATATAATATTAGCAGTAATGCGGTAGCGGTAAAGCGTTTAGCTGTACAATGAACATTGGAGGAAGGACTTGGGGTAGAAAAAAAAACAGGAAATAACAATGGAATGGAGGAAAAAATTGATGAGAATAGAGTGGAAAGTGAGTTATACATTTTTATTCAAATCAAATCGCCAATTTTTTTCCCCACTTTGTTTTTTTTTCTGCATGCCACAGATCTGATTCACCATCGGATTTCATTAGCTATTCATTGGAAAATAAATGAGAAATACTCCATGGATTTTTCATTTTTGTTGGTTTTTTTGGTGTCAAGAGGGACAAGGAAACATCGGTGGCAAATAAAAAATTTAAGAAATGCGTGAAAATGCGTGGAAGAATGTGAAGTGTGTGTACTTGTGGCCGTAAATACATTCAACCTTCCACTTTGCAATTCGCCATTTTGTCGAGACACTCAGCTGAATTCCGGTTAGGCCCCCATAGCCACCCCTTAGTCCGTAAGAAAACTCAGTGGGGTTCTGGTAAATAGGAAATAAGTCGATGCCTGAGGGGCTTCGACGGGAATTTAAGACCAATTTATCGTCTGCGTCTCGTCATTGGTGGAAAATTGTCAAATCGACAGAGTTTATCCACCCCCCCCCCTCCTCCTTCATCAACTTTCACACCCTTGGAAACCACTTGAGCTCACCCATCCGACGAATTTCACATCGCGCACCCCCTTTTTCCACCCCCCCCCCCGCTCCTGCTCGTGACAGGATAGCATCACAGGCTAAAGAATCATCACTTCATCAATTTCAAAGAAATTCGTTAAATTTGAATTTTTAACGGGGAAAATCAGCCAACCCCTCCTGAAGCGTCAAAGCAAAAATGTCACTAGTGGTGTGTGCATATGTGTGCCCCGCTCGGGGCACAAACACAACTTCCCGAGTTGGTTTTTCAGCACAACCTACTAAATTTATTCTTCTCCAATATACTACGGTTAATAAGTGTGACCCCTGTTATTATCATAACGAAAACATGCCTATTTGAGAATTCCAAACTGACTCATTTATGAAGCAGATAATTATGAATACTTGAGTAGATGCATGGTGAGCATGAGGATGAGACTTATGCGTGTTACTTGAGTGAGAGTGAGACGCCAATAAGGATGCGGCTGCAAACCAAAAACTTTAATATTTTACCCAGTGGAACAGTATAAACAATTGCAATTGCTAATAACACTGCATATACTGCACAAATGCCATCCAAAATGTGATCCGCTCGATTTTGCATGAAAACGCTTCGATTGGGACCGTCATGACAACGCTGGGTCCTTTCGTTCACTTATTACATACATAATTGGGGAAACTGCTATACCTCCTTAATTATGCAAATTATCGAAAAAAGGCATTCTACATAAAATACGTATTATTATATGGCAAACAACTTTTCTTATATGAATTTTGAGCTAACTCTCATAGTTTATGCAGTAGAACATTATAAACAATTGACATTGTTAATAACAATATAAGTACTGGACCACATGTACTCAAAATTTAATCAGTTATAAAATATGCTTACATCTTTCAACTGTGACATTGAGTACCTGGATTACAACATTTTTGGGTGAATGAACGTTCATTATCACTATTTTCGATTTTTGCTCAACATGAATTTCCCAAAAACAGGAGAATTACTCGATGGATTCGATCAAAAATCTAACCAGCTCTAAGTTACACGGAGACGCAAGGATTGAAACAAAGATACGAACGAACGCACACACACACACACACACACATACAGACACTTCTCTGAAATCAACGAAATCATTGTTCCCCAAATTACCTCCTATTGATTAAAATGATAACAAATCTCAAACGAAATAATTCCCGGTATGTGCATATGATCATTTGAATTTCAATTCGTTGAAATTCGAATTTTGCCCATTCGAAATCAGTTAAGCCCCCCCCCCCCCCCCACAAGTGTGAAACCGCAAATGCAAATGAAAAAATACTTCATTAAGCCCGACGCATCTGCCTTGTTACGTATAACAAATGCGAATGGAATATTTTTCACTTGCATGTCAAAGAGATTATGGGTGGGAAAAGTGCACTAGGTATGCATCTCTGAATATAACCGTCTATATGGATATGTCTCGTCGTTAAGAATGAATATGGAGTGTGAGGAGGGGGTGGGGTGGGCGGTGGGTGGCAGGGGGGGCGGGGCGAGGGCTGCATGGTGTGGATGTGACACGTGTATGTTTCCTTGAGATGAAGTGGAAACTGGAGTCTTGCAGTGGCACTGGTGAGTTGGAGAATAAGAATTCCGTGTGAAAGATACGGAAAAAGAATGAGTGCGATGGCTGGAGGAGTTGGGGACTCAGCTCAGACTCCAGCGATTCTCATAATAGGTACTCGTGTCTACTACTCAGCACTCAATAATGCATGCCAGACTCATACGCAACCCCTTGGCTACGGTCTCCTCGTTTACTTTCTTATTCATTTATGGGCACTTCCACTTTTCACCTGTGAAAAAGTTATTCATTGGATGAGATAGAAAAATAGAGGAGCTGTGCTTTGTCACAATTACATGGGAGTAAAATGCCAGGTGTTAAATTACGAGTGGATTTTTTAGTATATCTCAGATATATATGTATGAATTTCAAGTACTATATTTCTGGGGTTTCTGTGGAATAGCAATCGACTACTTGGACGTACTACTTTGCCATCCGCGGGACAACCGCGGATGGCAAACATGTAGCACCGGCCGTTTCGGTTTTCGTAGCCTATCTGGAATAATATTTTTGGGGTCAAAGACATCGAAAACTACAATTTGAAATTGAAAATTCCGGAAAAAATTCGAAAATTTCAAAATTTCAAAAATTGCAAAGATTCAAAAATTTTAAAAATTCCAAAATTTCAAAAGTTTCAACATTTCAAAATTTCAAAAATTCGAGAATTTCCAAAATTCAAAAACTTATAAAATTCAAAGTTTATAAAATTCAAAAATTTCAAGAATTTCAAAAATTTCAAAAATTTCAAAAATTTCAAAAATTTCAAAAATTTCAAAAATTTCAAAAATTTCAAAAATTTCAAAAATTTCAAAAATTTCAAAAATTTCAAAAATTTCAAAAATTTCAAAACTTTCAAAAATTTCAAAAATTTCAAAAATTTCAAAAATTTCAAAAATTTCAAAAATTTCAAAAATTTCAAAAATTTCAAAAATTTCAAAAATTTCAAAAATTTCAAAAATTTCAAAAATTTCAAAAATTTCAAAAATTTCAAAAATTTCAAAAATTTCAAAAATTTCAAAAATTTCAAAAATTTCAAAAATTTCAAAAATTTCAAAAATTTCAAAAATTTCAAAAATTTCAAAAATTTCAAAAAATTCAAAAATCCTAAAACTTCAAAAATTAGAAAAATTTCGAAAATTACGGAAATTATGGAAGCACTCGAAGTAATTGAGGTCCAAATGAACGTGACTTCAAGCAACTTAGAGCTGATAAGCGATTGGATGGAGTCGTACACTCTACCACAGTGCGCTCTACACGCAACTAGTCCCAGTGTTAATGCTTTGGAGCGCTCTAACCGGAGAACCATCATAGATGCGGCAAAATCTGTCCAACAAAATTTCTTTCTCACACCAAACTGCATATTTTACCTCTTATCACTTTTGCTCTACCTCTGATAATTCGACAGATACAGTGCGCGGGAGCTGGAAAGGTGATTAAAAAACTTGCCTAAGTTGATGGCACAAGTCATTTCATTGTAATGCATTCCACTTCAATCAACTTCAATTGACTTCAACGACGAAACTCTTTTTTGGGGTTTATCAGTGGGAAATAGATAAGGGTGACATGGGGGTAAGTACGAGTGGAAAGTGCGTTAGTGGAGGGTATATTACAACTCTCGGCTCGTCCATATCGTTGGCGTCTTTGTTATGCTAACGACGCGTGTCGCCACTAAATATGCATGTGTGTCTCACTCACTTCCGCAATCGACAAAACACCTCATTCCCCATCTCTCTCTTAGTCGACACACTAATACTCCCCAGAATCGCATATTTCCTCTTTAATTGCATTTTCGTATTCCCGCACTGTGACGGGGGGTCTCTCACCCCCCGTTAAGATTAATATAACCATTCCCTTCATTATTCCACTTTTGTTACATTTTTCTCGTTTTGTTTTTGCACTCTTTTGAATGTCGAGAGGATTCACACGTGGGATTGCGCGTTCGGTAGCGAACGTCTGATATTTAAAATTCAAACTGGATCGAGTGAGCTAACGACGCCACCGCAAAATTACAATTTCGCGGGGAGTCCGTGTCGCGCGTTCATTTAGACCCTATGAACCCCCGCATTTTTTTTTCTTTTTTTTTTAGGATCTTCTCGATTTTTTAAAACTTTTGAAAAATGTAACGAAAAGAATAGAGCTTGAAAAAATCGATTGGTGGTCATTTAACCATGAAATTTCGGCCAGTTATTTCCATTTTCCAGACCTTTGAAGGTGTAAAAATTTCAAAAATTTCAAAAATTTCAAAAAATTGACAATATGAAAAAATTACAAAAAATGTAAAGAAAAGTCCGGAAAACTCCAAAAAAGTCCGGGCCTTGCTGTCAAAATGTAAATTGCAATAAAATAACATTGACAAGGATTATCATATGCAAGAATACAATTCACAATTTATTACTCGAGAGTGTATCGCTATTATCTATCGTTGCTCTTCATTTTCTGATTAACTCAGACTGGAGTTCCTTGAAAATTTCTCGGTTTTCTCAACTCCGCCATCGCGACTTTCTTGACGCCATCATCCCTCGCTAATTGACCTCCAAGTGGGGTCCCAGTCGAACAAGATGGCAGCCCCATACCTTCAATTTTGATCCATTGTGGGGTCCACAGTAATCGATAGAATATTTAAGACGATGTATTTCGTAATATTCCATAGTTTCCAAAAAAAAAATGTATCAAAATGCACCTCCGCTGAGTTCTACCCAAGGAAATGTCCACCCGACAAGTAGATATTTATGCCGCGATTTCTGAATTATCCCGTATCATTTAAAATTGCCTCACTCATTCCAATTATACAGCACCTAGGTCAAACTGTTAATACATAGTTTTTAAGGTACCAGTAAGCCTGCTATATTTGGATGTAAATATTTTGTACATGGAAAATTGTAAGAGAAATGGGAGTAAAAATAGCCTGTAAAAAGGAATAAAAGAATTCATGATTTAAAATTTCCGTAAAATTTGTTTCAATCTGTTTCTATCCATTAGCAAGTATCCCACATGTATATTTATGCCGCAAAAATAGAAGTGAGAAGTGAATTGGTACCACTCGCAAGATCTTTATGTAGCTCCGAGGTAATGAAATATTTGATGGATTCATTTCCATTTGAAAGGTTCACAATGCCGTAACTCAATAACGGTCCAAGATATCAAAAACTGTATGAAACAAAAAATGTTCGTCATTTAAAAATACACTTTTTATGTTCAATGACTTTTTCCGCCATCTTGCGTAATTAAGGCGTAACCGCATTTGGAATCGGCGGATGACGCTTGCACCTGGCGCGGGCGCTTTCCGCTTTTTCATTCATACAGATTATTCAATGAAAAACGTAAGTTACATCATAATCACAAACTATTTGTAAGGAAGGATTATCAATTAAATAGAACTATATATATTTTCTTAAAACAATTTTCTCAATATTGCAATAATAAATTTGGAAATCACATAAAAAAACTTTTCAAAAAACATTGTCCCATTTTTTCTGCTCCATTCTGTCCAAAAAAATTCACATCAAATAATATCAATACTATTACATTACCGGTTTCAACATTCCTGAATCAAGTTTTTCTATTTCCTACAGCAACTACGATAACCCGAGTAATTGACAAAAAAAAAATCTTTTCAACTTTCTACGACTCAGCAACTGAATTACTATTCCCCCGTCAACTCCCATGAAATTCACTTCCTCAACATTCTTCCCCTGGAAATATGAAAATTCCTTGAAATCCACCGAAAGAACCGATGCCTTATTTTACTTTGTAATCGCATTTGATTACAATTGATTTATCACCAAATGAATGGAAATGGAAATTCCGCGTTCTACTTCCACACGGTGGCGGGCGGGGGGGGGGGGGGGGGGGGGAGAGGGGGTGGGGGGAGCTATAGTAGATATTCATCAAGATGATAAATCCAGAGAAGGTTGGAAAAAAAGCCAAATATCGGGGGGGATGGAATTCATCGCGTGCGTGTCATAACCTATGAATTCCCCGTCATCAAGAAAAGCGGCATTTGATTCGCGACCGAAAAACCGAATAAAAACAAGCAGAGCAACCCCCACATTCAGCAAAACTATGCAAAAATAGAAAACGCGGAATGAATTGACGTGTATGGAGAACGAGAAAAAAAGGCGAAAGAACTTGTTGGTTCTGTTTTTTTTTTTGCATATATTTTTTTTTTTTTCGAAGAATAAAAAGTTACCGGCACGCACGGGAACCTCGTTAATGGTGTCTTAATTACGAGAGTACGTTCAGACGCTGCTTCCCGGAGATTCCATGCAAATTTGCTAGGTAATAGTCGCCTGGACGAGAAGAACGAGTTGTTTCTTTTTCTTCTGTACTCTGGCGTCATAATTTTTTTTCCCCCGTCCACCACTCTTTTTCCCACCCTCTCCCCCCCCCCCGACCCATCTATTGGCCAATGAAGGAAACGAGCAAGGGACATAGGGCAGTAATGGAGCTGGTGGAAAAAGTGTCTTATTTATGAATATTTATACTGTGTTCCTCGCACCCCCATTCCTTCACCCCCAAACGCGGAAGGAGTCGATCCTTTTGCTTAGAAATTCATTGCAATTGAATGCCCCTTCCGTTGTTACCGGAATTTCAAATTTGAATTTTGAGCTTGAATTGAAATTTAAAAAAAAAATCGAATGCGTTTATTAAAAAATTGGGACACTTTTTTTCTTCATTCAAAAATCAGACCAATGACATTTTGAATTTTTTCATACAGAAAATAATTACCATGAACCCCAAAATCTAACACAAATTTTTTTTTATATTTACGCATTCCATCTGCATCCAATAATTTTACTTCACTAACGCCATAGCTTTATTTTTGTCATTACTGTTTCTCACCCCTTTTATTTATCAATAAAAGAAACGAGAGAGGGATATAGAGTAACATTGAAGTGAAGAAAAAAAGTAAGTACCTTATTTATGAATATTTATGTTGGTTTCCCCGTTTCCACATTTGCGCCTAGAAGTAGTCAACCCTTTTTCCCCCTCCCATTTTCTTTTTCATTATTTGCACCCCCGGCGCCTCCCCCCGCCTCATATATTCGATCGGCAAGCTGAACGGAAATAAGCCCCTCCATTGTCTTGTTACAGGCAATAGGCAGTATTTCCATTTATATCCGGAATGCATGTAAGAGAATTATTTTACCAATTGATATCGCGTGCGCATGAACATCTTTAGGATCATTCAATTATTTGTCGGTAAATGCATGTTTCACTTCTGCATCAGCTCTCGAAGAGATATAGGCAATGTCATCGAAAATCCATATCGATATTCGGCGGAAAAAAATCCCAATTTACAATGTACGTGAGTATGTAGCGAAGCAGTGGAACGAGATAAGTAGATTGATGACGGTCCGCGGTTTTTCATCAATATCGTAGAATCTAGGGGAGCCACAAAAATTTTCCATAATACTTTTTTACAGAACTGGGTTGTCTCTAAAAGAAAGGTTTTTATGAAATTTTGCCTCGAGAGCTCTCGTTTGGAGATAGATATCGAAAATCGGGTGGTAGATAAGTCACTGTGAGTTCACACATTTCACGCTTATACATGAATGTGTTCAAATATTTATGCAAATTTTTTAAACTTCGGTGAAAAAATGGAGCGTTGGCGGATTTTCGAAAAAATTGCTCCAAATTGGAAAATCGAAGGCTCTCATTCTTTTCGGAATCAATGACTAACAGTAATTTCCGAAAAGATATTTTGTTTTTTTAATTGGAAAAGCCATTACTACTTCAAATTTCAAAGAGTAATTCTGGACGCGAGGCGCGCATTCGGGCTTTTTCTCTAGCAAAAATGAAAAACCAAGGAGAATATCGCTGTATATCGTAATTATCGAAAAGCGTAAGATCGGAACCGACGCGACACCGGCCGGCGCGGCGGAAGAAGGAAGTGCGCGGGCGAAGCACGCGCAGCCGAATTCGTTCCTACAAAATACGAAAGTTTACATCTTCCATTGTAGTGTGGATTTCTGGAGGCTGGAAGCGTGTCTTGTGATGAGAATATCCATCGTATGAATGACATCATTTCACAAGATCAAAAATTCAACTCAATTTATGACAGCTTTCGACTGGAAAAAAAACGAAGACATAATGAAGAATTGAGGTAAACTCCAGTCCGGACAAACGTCAAATGGCCATATTTTTTTCAACATCTTAACAATTGACAGGTGAATGATGATCCTCACGTATTCGCAATTTTGAGTGGAAAATTTCAAGAAGCTTAACTCGATTAAATTTCCGCTATTTCTGCACCCCATAACAACCTGAATGACAAGTGATATTTCCTGTGACATATTTTTTCATCACTTTTAATGCAATAACCTTTGATAATACTGTCGCTGAACATTGCCATTGATTTCTATTTCCATGGAAGAGGAAAACGCACGCGATGGTGTCATAAATAAATGTAGAAATGAAGCGGGTGAATGATCGTTTTCATCCATCCATTCATGTTTTTGAATTGGAAATTTTAAGATGCCCACTTCAATTCAATTTCTAATCTATTTCTGCATCCCATAATATCCTGAAATGCAATGACAGCTGATACTCCATATGACAGGCATATTTTTCATCGCAATTACATCCCTTAATACTGTTACCAAAAATATGCGGGATTAGTCTACTTTTAGGTTGCAAACGGTCATTATAATTAGTTACTACGAAGATACTTAAAAATATCAAAAAGGAGATTGGATGGTTGGACAGCATACGTATGCCATATGAAATTCTGTCACTGTTTTTAGTAACACCCATCAATTGAAGGACGTTAATAGAACACTTCGATCAAAACCCGCTGCATATAATGTCTCCAACAAAAAAATTTGTCCAATATTCTTGGAGGGGGGGATTCTGACCAAGTATGCCCCCCCCCTTCCACATATTTTCTCTAATCCTCATTAGTATTTAAGTCGGTAATTATAATTGACGATGAAACAGGCAGATATACACACACGGACACATATCCATGATGTGAGAACGCTAAGCCGGACGGGAACCCAACCACCAGCGGGTGGGGGGGGGGGGGGGGGCGTGTCCAGTTTACGCCCTTTTGAAGAAATGCTCAACAGCAGCTCTCTTAACTTTCAGCATTTGAAAAGTTGGTCAAAGTTTGTGTATTGTTATACTTTTCGAAATTTTGAGAAGTTTTAAATTAAAAAAAAAAAATTTTCATTATTGAAATTTTCAAAATTGGTTTCAATTTTTAAAAAATTCATTTCTTAGTAAACTATATTCATTACAACGTTCGAGGGCCAATAATCAAATAAATCAAATGCCTACAAGATAAAATGGAAATATCCGTAATATCGTTAGTTCCTTGGAATTTCATTGGGAAATATACGAGGCAATTGTGAATACGAGATAGTTTGAATGATTGAAAAGATTCATAAAAGTCTTAATCAAATTATATGTCAGACATATTGAAACTGAAGCGTGAAACGTTTCGCGTTACTGCCATCGGCCATTACCATACGGAAAGATATATAAAACGAAATTGATATTCAAATGAACGTTAAAGATAGAGCAAGGGCAGTTGAGAATATATTATTCCGTCCGACAAACGGGAAAAGGCCAATTTATTTATAATCCCAAGTATCCAATTCGTTTAATTTCACGTGGTTACTGCTAGATATTCTTGCTTCAATAGAAGGCAAATTTCATAAATGCTCATTGATTTCATACAAATTCAATTGCCGATATCCGGCATTTATATATAATTTAACAGTACTGTTCAAAATTATTTGCGATGATCAAGGTGAAAACTGGACTGAAATTCCCAAATTCTGAGAATATACATTGTGAAAATAAATTGATTAATATTGTATCAGCGCTGGAATAGCAATTTAACCTAAAAGCAATTCAGAAGTTTGACTAGTGGGACGGAAGTGTGTCTGCCCTGGTTGGGAGCACAAACAAAACTTCCCGATTTGTATTTTCTGTTTACCATTCCTACATTTTTCGACAGGTCAATTATATCTTTGGTGACTGGTTTCAGAGAAAAAAAGTAGAGAGCTAGCCCCCTGAACTCGGAATTTATGTGTAAACATCCTGCGATTGCGCTGGAAGCGCCATCTTCGGGCGAAGCAAGTAACTGTTGAGCTCACACGGACACACACTAATGTTGTCTACGCTTTCAGAAAATTACACCCCGCCGAAAGTGGGGCCCTAGCGAGCACTAAGATTTTTATACGTCAGAAATAAGAATCATGAGATTTGGAATACTGGAATACGGCAGGTGACGCTACATGCGACAATGTCACGTGACGCACTGACCAATCACACTGCGCACCGCGCAATTTAAAATAATTGCGTCGATAACTTGCTTTGCCAATATCTCCGGAAAAATTGACGAAATTGCAATAGAAACGTTTTCAAATTCGAATAATACGTTGTCACAACCGTTCCAAATAGAAACTATTGAAAACGGAAATATTCTTCTCGCCAAAATGATGGTGGTATGTACTACATAGGCGTCACTCCTTTCAACAATTTCCGCTGGAGAACGGCATTAAGGAAAAGTCTATCTTGAGGGAATTAGCAAATTGGAACATATGTGTTACCATCCGGAAAAATAGTTACAACTAGAAAGAAGCTTCACCGCACTGACTCGTTTTCCCTTTGATTTTCCAAAAATTTTCAGCTAAATTTCAACTTTTTAGAAAATCTAACAAAATAAATTTTCTTTTCATTTTTCAACATTTTCAACATTTTCAAAATTCTCTAATTTCCAAAATATTTCGAGAAAAAAATCGAAAACAAGAAAAATCGGGTTGCGCAAATTTTATAAATTCAATGTTGTCATCATCTCAAAATTGTGATTTTCCTCTCAATTTGGGTCCATGGAAATTGCATTTAAATACACAAAATGAGAATGAGAAAAGGAAGACGAAACGATCGCGTCATGTGCTGAAAAGGCGTAATTCTTTTCACGAATTTCCGTATGGAAAACGGCATTAAATAAAAGCCAATCTTGGGAGGGTGGGGGGGGGGGGGGGGGGGGGAGGGGAGAATTAACAAATTGGAACACATGTGATGCCATCCGGAAAAATGTTTCCCAGTAAAAAAAAAAGCCATATGATCACCTCAGTTGCCCCCTTCCTCTTTCATTTATTTCTCTCGACCTGCATCAAGCCTCCAGTGCATAATGGACTTTTACATGTAAATGAATACCCACGAATATAATATAATACTGTTGGCGATGTATACGGTGGGATTTGTGTATATCGAATGACGTTGCCGCATCGTTGACTCCACCAAATGGAAAGTGCCCCGGTATCGTCAACGCCAGACTGTGAGTACAGCATGTGTTGAAGTAGTTTTCAACACTTTAATGTACTCAACGATATAAATCGAACGAGATATCATTCGCAATGGCATCAATGCATTGGATTCAATGGCAATGTTTTTTTTCCCCACGAAATCACATGAATAGCAATCTTATTTGCGAAATATGGAGTAATTTCGACACATGAATTTGTAACAATCTGTTTGAATTTTTTTTTTAATTCACGATATAGGGAAGTTATTGTAATGCCTCCCAAAATCAATTTTTTTTTCATTGGATGTTCACATTTCAAGGTTTTCCTAACATTGCTAGACTACTTTAAACAAAATGTATCTGTGTGTGTGTAGCTAGGTATGTATGTGGTCAAATTTTGCACTCAAGATTTCTCGCCACTGAATTATGCGATCGAGGTTCTGAATGATTCAACCGAAGCGTCTTCACGTAACCTAGATCTCAATTGTTTATAATGTTATACTGTATAAACTGTTAGAGTTGACGCAAAATTCATATGACAAAAGTTGTTCCCCATATCGAAATACGTATGTTATGTAGAATGACTTTTTTCGATAATTTGCATAATTAAGGAGCGCTGTCATGAAGGTCTCAATCGAAGCGTTCCGTGCAGAATCGAGCGCATTACATTTTGGATGGCATTCGTGCAGTATACGCAATGTTATGGACAATTGCAATTGTTTATACTGTTCCACTGGGTGAAATATTAGTTATCGGCTTCATTGCGGCCGCACTTTTATTGGCGTCTCACTCCCACTCAAGTAATACGCATAAGTCTCATCCTCATGCTCACCATGCGTCTACTCAAATGTTCATAATTATGTGCTTCATAAATGAGTCAATTTAGAATTCTCAAATTTACCAGTTTTCACTATGACACTACTAGGGGTCACACTGATTAACCGAGGTATATTGGAGAAAAATAAATTTAGTACGCTCTGCTGAAATACCAAATCGGGAAGTTTTGTTTGTGCCCCGAAAAACAAATTTGAAATTCTAAAAATTTCAACAATTCAATAAAATTGGAGGATTGGCCGAATGCTGGCAACAAAATTTAAATGGGCAATTTATTCTGATCAATCCCCCACAATCGAAAAATGTTCCTATATATAGTATCCTATATATATAGTATCAATCAGCATCATCACTTTATCTCCAAAATCACTAATAATACAATTCAGCTAGAATATCACCCAAAATTAAGCTTCGTACTTGTTTGATGGACGTTTCGGTTTAACCGTGAGTCACGGCTGAATCGCCGCTCTACAGCACCTCCCCCCCCCCCCCCCCCCCCCCCCCCCTCCGCCCGTCCACGGTCCGATCATCTATTTATATTAATTATCGACGATTAGCAATACCAATTAATCGCATTATCCTCGGGCCTGCGTCATGCGGGGCAAGGGGTTCTAGCGAGTGATTTTGAACAAGTATGCGCGCCCTTTTCCCCGCATATTTCCTCTCATCCTCATGAGTAATTTACTATTATTGGTCAAATTATGCTACGCACGAATGCATATTTATGTGGGTAATTATAATTGACGATGAAACAGGGTTAAGAATGACGATTGCTGTTTTGGGAATTAGATTGAAAATTCAATTGAACGGGAGGAATTAAGAACTGACTGAGTTCCTCGACGTTTGTATATTTTTACAATTTTGGAAGTTTTGGAAGGTTTTGAATTGTTTTACTTTTTTAAATTCACACAGGTTTGATAAAAAAAACTAATTGGAAGAACTTGAAAAATCACAGAACATTCAGAAAGGGTCAAAAATTTTGAAAAATTTCAGAAATTTCTAAAAAAAAAGAATTTCACATGTCACGAAATTTCAAAAAATTTGAAAAAAAATTGGGAAAATTCGAAAACCTTCAAAAAATTTCAAAAAAAATTCAGAAGGTGTGTCGACCGTTATCGCACATTTGAGTCTGTCTATGGATACAATCATACTTTTGTATGATGCGCATCGGCAATACTCGGTCATTTCCGTGAAGCAGAAGTGAGGAGCCACATTTTCTCCCCATTCTCGCTCTCACTCGCCCGGAAGACACCTTGACAAGCTGTTTTGTAATCGTGACAACGTAAACCGAAATTCTATAAAAGTGTGGAGTAGTTTATTGAACAGTCCAAGTAACATATTCCCACAAAGGTTTCAAAAATTTTCGAAGAATTTCAAAGAATTTTCGAAAAATCTTGAAAAGATCACGAAATTTGAAGAACTTGCATTAAATTTCAACGTCAAGAGATTTTCAAAAAATTGCTGAATTTGGGGAAGATTTGCAGATTTTTGTGAATGGAACTTTTTTTAAATTTGTCAGCTAAGCCTCCACTAGGAACATGCGAGCTCTTGATGGGAGAAAAAACGTAATCCGTAGAAATGTGTACTCTTCAAATAGTTCTAAAATTGATCATTAAGTGTATTTATTACCCTCTCAGGTTCCATTAACTCAGTGGAAACTCACCTGAAACAAAAACAAAAATACGACATTAATTATATTATGAAACAGTTTCGCATTTCAGATTTGCTGTTGATGGTTAAAGATAGATTAGAAATGAGAATTTTCAGGGAAGTTCCAAAAAAATTATGAAAATTTGAAAAGTTTTTTTTAACATTTGTGAAATTTGCAAAATTGGTAAAATTTGCAAAAGTTGCGAAATTTGGAAGAATTGGAAAATTTGCAAACGTTGCAAAATTGTCCAAATTTGTAAAATTCGTAAAATTCGTAAAATTCGTGAAATTTCCCAAATTTACCAAAGTTGCAAAATTTGCAAAAGTTCCAAAATTTACCAAAGTTGCAAAATTTGCAAAAGTTCCAAAATTTCCCAAATTTGTCAAATTTGCCAAATTTGCAAAGGTTCCAAAATTTGCCAAATTTTTAAAATTGGTAAAATTTGTGAAATTTGCCAAACTCATTTCAAAATTTTCATAATTTTGCAAGAAGTTTTAAAAAATGTAAAAATGATCGGCTAACTAACTGATGCCGATATATAACTGATGTTCCGCAAAGGAAATGAAATCTACGAGTATTAAAAAAGAAACCTATTGATTCAACTTATCGGTTTCGTCAATGTATTTTTTCTGTCATCAATCAGTCAATGACATATAATGATCCAAACCGAGTTCTGACTTTTTTTCGTGTTCGTCAAGTGGCGCGAATGGGTCATACTCAATTCCCCCAACACCCTCCGCCCTCCCCCCCCTTTTATAATTGGCGAAAAACAGTAGTTTGAGATTAAGAAAAAGCCCCAGACCAAATGAACGGAACCTTCAAGGTAATGAAGTATTCACGCACAATTAATTCTCTCAATAATTCCCAATCCGCGGCTCAAATTTACGTCTCGACGGCTGCCGGTAGTAGGCATCACTAGCGATCCCGCTAATAATTATGTGTGGCTTCAATTAATAGACTAATTGCGATTCGAATTACCGGTGAAATCGTCAAATCAAATCACGAACTACATTCATTATTTTCCGTAATCACCGTAATTCTGAAATTGGAAAAAGTAAAAAACAAAGAAGGGCCGAGGTTTTCCTCTCCAGCTTTCTATCGGCATTGTACATTTTACATTAAAGAATAGTAATTTAATAGACATTTAATCGAAGAAATTTTAGGTAGGGGTGAGAAAATGGCACTCTAACTATATATATTTTCATGAAATCTTCCCTCCGTTTTTTATCCTCCCCTGTGAGTGGGTGTTTATATACGTGTCTCGGAAGGGCCTACTGGACACCCATCCATGCGGCTGGAGCCGACTTTCGCCGTTTAGGCCATCCTATTTTTAAACACAGGGTAAACCCTTAGAAACCCCCATGCTACGATGGCGGGCATTTATGACGGACCCCCCCCCCCCCATCATACTTGGAGGGGTGGGGGGGGGGGGTCCGCCTTCCCTTCTCCAGAATAAAAAAAAAAAATTATTCTTCATATTTGTGATGCTTAAAGGAGTCTACTATCTTGAAGATTTTATGACTTAAACGGAGGTTCTCGGGCCTTGGACATCGAAGAATATTTTTTGGTTGTACACCTAAAATATTCTCTGACGTCAATTTCCGTGATGCTCGTTTATTCACGTATATATATTTCGCATTGTCATTGAGGCGAGTTGTGCCTCGTAAATCGAGGAGTGTAGAGGGATGGAGAAAAGGGTATAGAACCGGGGGAATACAGCAAGAACGGCACTGGCGCGATGTATCAATCCACGTCCGTTCCTATTTGCCGGTAATTAATCACAAGCGCCGGCTTGCTTAGCGGATTAGTGGCTCTATGGGAGAAAGATGTCATTTGGTAAAAGACGCAATATCATTGTCTCATGCAATCATGCGATAGAATAATTTTACTCATTAATGAAATTGTCGGCTTAAAGTTTTATGTTGAGGGGGATAGTGCACGAAAAGAAAAATTAGCGAATGAAATTGATGTGCCACTCACTAATGTATAAAACCAAAAAATTTAGTTTTAATTTCCCGATTTCGGTACATTTTTTTTTTATTCGAAGTCAAATTTCATAAAATCATTTTAAAAATTAGTGCGAATTCTTAATAATTCTGGGAAGTTCTAACAAAGTGCGAAAACTCGCAAAAAAGTCGAAAACGTTTCGAAACAATTTTTACAAGCGCCTAGAAAACCGCGGAAAATTTTGAAAACTAAGGGAAAATCTCTGAAACGTCAAAAATGAACTCGATAAAATTTTCAATCTCCCAATTCGCAAATTTACGTATATCCAAAAATTTCGAATTTCATGTGGAAAACTTCTGGACGTAAGTAGGTAACTCCGCAAGGTGGGTAGGATTGTTACCATCAATAAAATCAAACAAAAATATCAGATTGCCCACTACCACTTCACGAAGCCTCCATCATTAAAAAGCCCTTTTTCCGTTCAAAAAAATGGCAACCAAAAATGAAATAAAAAAAAAAAACAAAACGAATAGCGTTTAATTTTTTTTTAATTTGTAAGGTAGAAATTGCAATCGCCGTAGGCGCCGTTGAAAAGTGGCCGACACTTTTCCCTCTTTTTTTCGTGGCGCGCACTCGACCGGTATTCAACAGTTTGTCCCGTTTCACCGCGAAAAGAGGATGGAAATTCGCGGGTGAGAGTGAGCAAAAATGTTGGTGATGCTCTCATCTATAGCTCGTGAATTTCTCCATTCGCATTATTCTACCAAAAATGCCATGAAAAATGGCCTGGTTGAGTGGGTGGCGTGGGCGCAGAACGGTGGGGGGCGGTGGGTGGGGCAGGGGGAGGGGGATCGAAGTGTCCTGAGGGGTGGAGAATATTTTAAAAAATGAAGAAAGAGCATAGACAGGTGAATATAGCGAAAGACAGGAGAATCCAGCAAGCCTCGAGGATTCTGCACATTTAAAATAATACCGTAGGGGTTGACGGGGGGGGGGGGGGGGGGGAGGGAGCGAAAAAAACGAGGAAGTTCTTTATTTTTATTTCACGCTTTATGCTGGGGCCAATGAAAGAGCCACTTCGTCTTTTGTCACTTGTTCGAACTTTTTTTTCTCTCTCGTTTTTTTCAGTTTTTTTTTTGTTTAATATCTCTTCTATTCTTCCTTTTGCTCGGCTCGTGAACATGGAAAACACAGAGAGAAATATTTAAGCCGGGGTCGGCAAGCTGAGAGAAAGACTGATATGCAGTGATGGGGGTATTTTTTTTTTTCAAGGGAGATGAGACGTTTTGAGAGCAGAGGTGTATAATTTTCGTGAAGTGGTTGGGATTTCGAGGGCTCGCGAGTGTATTGAGACCTTTATCGATGCATCAATGAGGCAGAAAAATGTTTTGATTTGGGTCGCTACCAGGCTTAACCTGGATCTTGAGAGATTGAGGGCACTCAAAGGATCTCCTACTTTGGATGTGAAATCCGTTGATTCAATAGTGTTGCCTCAATAAGGAAGAAAATATGGGAATAAATTAATGCAATTGCTGGATGAGCCCAGGACTATATAAACTGGTGAAGGCTGCTTTGGGAAAAATTCGGCTTCCATTGGTACCACTCGAAAATTGAATCAATCAATTTTTTTTCGGCTCAAATAAAGCAATTTGTTCTTTTGCAAAATTGCACATTTCTCGGATTTTTTTAGTGCCTTGAGCAGTAAAGCTGAGCGCAATCAGCACGAAACATTGACAGATTCTTGACCAAGTTCTGCTAGCACTACTGATGCGACTAATTGCTATAATCAGTTCCACGCCAATCGTCTCAAATGACGTCCTATCAAACCCTTCCACTGCTTTTTCAGCTGCTTCTTCGGTAACCTCGATCCCCTGTTATTATCGTCCATTTCTTCATTCTCTAGTAATAGTAACAGTGACCGAGTGGTGGAATGTAACTCAAAAAAAAAAAAAAAAAAAAATCAAGTGTCCTTCATGCTCTACGCTGCAATGAGTGCATTTCTAATGTCTTCTTGCAGTCCCATCAACCTATGGTGCAGTCGCCCAGCCTTTATATTCTTCTCCAAAAACTATATATATATATATATAGGTTATTTGAATTTTTTTTTGAATGTTATACTCGCCCGCGCAACGTTTTTCTAATTTTTCTTGAAATATCTTGGACATGTGCATGCAAACTGTGGACACGAATCAATACGAATATTGAAATATAAAATACAAATAACTATTCAAAATATACATATAGATACACAAATCACTGCGTAAAATTCAAAATCATGGAAAAACCTCGCGATCGTCAAGAGCAAAATGTTCAAATGACATTATTCTTTCAATATCGCAATCAGCCGTTGAATGTATTTCACTTGGCAATGGAAAGGGGGTGGGTGGGGGGGGGAGGCTATGGGTGAGATAATGCCACAGATTGGAATCAATGATATTTGAAACATCATAAGTTATGAAAGTTTATTTTATATAACAACACATGGACTGTTTCTGTCCATCACTAACACACACACACATACACACACACACAGGCGCGCACATACACATACGCACACACTCACTGGCTAAAACTCACGATGTGGAAGTGGTATATCTCCGATATTTATGGGCAATATTTCCGATTCAGCTGCCGCTATCGAAGCCCTTACCAGTTCAACATGTCCGCAATAAAAAACTGGATAAAATTATATCCACATCTCGCCCATAGGTTTCCCAGCCGCTGAAACTCGTCAAAAGTTATGAGGGGTATGAGGTGTAGAGGACGTTTGGATATCCCCCGGTGAATGTTTCAACGAGTAGGTGAGGAATGGGGGGGGGGGGGGGGGGGGGGGGGCGGGGGCTGGGGGGTAAAGGGACAAGTTTGGATTTTCGATTTCAACGGGGCTCAAACGTTCAACGACCGTCCAAAATGACGATCGAGAAAGTTACGATCCACCTCCCCCCTCCACCCCCCGCCCCAGCCCCACCACCCACCACCCTACTCATCCCCTCAAATCCTCCCCCACTTAGCCTGTAATACGCTAGTCTGGATGTGAAATTACATTGTCAAGTGAGACGATTTCCCAACGAAGATTGCTTGGATGAAGTTGAAATGACCTTCATGAAAATAAAATTAGGAAGCAGTGAAATTGATGGAATTTATACAGAAAGAAAAGATTCTGAAATGAGGAGGGATATATTATGGAGGATAGGGATATTTTTGAGTTTATTCTATGTCATTTTAAATCTCGTATGGGGAACGCGATAGGTAGATTTGGGGGAACAACTACGCGATCGCATGACGCATGGTGAGCACAGCGCCGCCAAGTGTAATTTTCAATTAACTTCCCGATCTAGGGAAGTTATTGTAATGACCCCGAAAATGAAAAGCGCCAGATCGATGAAATTTTCACGTTTCTCGACGTTTTGCATCATTCTGAAGCGATTTCAGAGAAGTGTCTGTATGTGTGTGTGTGTGTGTGTGTGTGTGTGTTCGTCCGTATCTGGCAAAATTTTTCGTTCACGTTTTCTCGGAAACGGATGGTGCGATTCGATTAATTTTTCTTTCAATCATTGCGTCTCCGTGTAACTTGGAGCTGATTAGATTTTTGATCGAGTTCATCGAGTAGTTCCCCTGTTTTTGAGAAATTCATGTTGAGCAAAAATCGCAAATAGTGATAATGAACGTTCATTCACCCAAAAATGTTGTAATCCAGGTACTCAATGTCACAGTTGAAAGATATAAGCATATTTTATGACTAATTAAATGTTGAGTATATGTGGTCCAGTACTTATATTGTTATTAACAATGTTAATTGTTTATAATGTTCTACTGCATAAACTATGAGAGTTAGCTCAAAATTCATATAAGAAAAGTTGTTTGCCAATAAATGTTGTTTTTTCAATAATTTGCATAATTAAGGAGGTATAGCAGTCTCCACAATTATGTATGTAATAAGTGAACGAATGGACCCAGCGCTGTTATGACGGTCCCAATCGAAGGGTTCTCATCCAAAATCGAGCGGATCACATTTTGGATGGCATTTGTGCAGCTTATGCAATGTTATTAGTAATTGCAATTGTTTCTAATGTTCCATTGGGTAAAATATTAAATTTTTTGTTTTGCAGCCGCATCCTCATTGGCGTCTCACTCTCACTCAAGTAACACGCATAAGTCTCTTCCTCATGCTCACCATGCGTCTCCTCAAGCATTCACAATTATCTGCTTCGTAAATGAGTCGGTTTGGAATTCTCAAATAGGCATGTTTTCGTTATGATAATAACAGGGGTCACACTGATTAACCGTAGTATATTGGAGAAGAATAAATTTAGTAGGTTGTGCTGAAAAACCAAATCGGGAAGTTTTGTTTGTGCCCCGAGTGGGGCACACACATGCACACACCACTAGTTATTTTTTTATTTAACGTCGCTATATTTATGCTGCCTTTGGGTATTCGTAAGTGGAGAACTTGTAATTGATTACATTGGTGCCCGTATCAGTGGGCGTGGCCTGGATTTGAACCCAGAACTTTCTAATCGCAAATCCCTCGTCCAACTGATCGAGCGAATGTAACAAATGTTTCTTTGAATTGAGATTTTTTCTTCAGTATATCGTGTTTCATTCATTCCATTCTCCTCATCATGAATGATATATACCTGAAATTTGTCACGACTAATATACCTGAATTAATACTGCATATTTCAATGCATGATTTTTCAAATATTTACTTCCATCAATTTCATTTTTCCACAGTATCCCATTTACCCTACGTCAAACGCAAGAATTCCAATTTGTTCTGAGTCTGCCCCCTCCTCGTGTATACATGCATATACTTCCTTCACATAGTCCTTGGGAGTCGCAGAGAGTCAGGCACGAGTCGTAGAAAAGCGCAATGTATTACAAAACTTTTTCAACCAACTCCTCTCCGCCCTTATATGTCTCCCAACCCACCACCCCTTTACCCGCTGGCAAACTGTGTACACTATATTATCCAAAAAACTTTTCCACTCTGGAAAATTCTTAAATTATGGATTTTCGGGCTTTTTCCCGGCCTTCCACAGGACATCTGTGGCATACACGCGAAATGGAGAATCGCATCATATATTCCCGAAAATATAAGAGCCAATTTGTGATTGCGATGTGCTCACATCGATGTAAAAAAGATTAGAATTTCCGAACTGATAATTTCAGGTTTCCATTTATAAACCGTTTCATCTAAACGATACCTTAACTTCACGACAATCATTAACCCTTTCTTATTTTTGGAAGCGAAAAATATGACTAAAACTAATACGAAAGTTACCTTTTTCAAATTATATTTTCTTTTCCCCCCACATAATACGTTATGATAAAATGTCCTTACGGACTGAGAAAATATGAACAGAAGGAAATAAGCAAATACAGAAAAATGCTGCAACATGCAAGTGGTGAAAATTGTTTTCAACTTTCGTTGAAATTACCACAGGCAACGCATAATGCAAAAAAAACAAGCTCTGATGTTAAACACTTGCTCACAAGAAGTTGAGATGTAATGAAAACGGGGTAACGTTGAGCTTGAAATATTAAAAAAGTGGAAACTCGTGGCCATTAATGTGCTAAAAGGGAGAAAAGGGCAAATGTTATGATAAAAAATAAGAAGACTAGTTTTTTATCATATTTTCCCCTTTTCTATCCTCCCCATTCCATACCTCTTTCGGGGAAAAGCCATTTATGAGAATTCTCCACCTGAAAACCTAAACTCTAATAACCATTGAAACTAATGCCCACTTTGTCCATTTACTTCAACGGCTTATACCTTTTCTCTCGAACTCATCTCATTTCTATTCATTTATTTCAATATGGAAATGTAGTAAATGGGATTATTGCAGGAATACATTTAATTGCTCCTGAAGTGGTGTTTTGTTTGTTAGATAACAACTTTTACACATAGAAGAAAGGCGGCGTGCTCCCCCCCCCCTCCCTCCCGATGGGAATGTATGATGGGATATATATTATAGATGTTCTATGTATTTTACATGTATTAGTTTGAGATAATTGATTATGTATTCTGCCATATATGCGGAAACACCATATAAGATTATACGTGCAAAACGCGATCCATATGAGGCGTCTATGGGGTTATATATATCATGTATGCGGTACATACAAAAGTGGCCAAGCTTATGTGGTTGACAATATACTATGAATGTTCGCGAAAATATTTTGTATGTGTATGCTATATTGACTATATTTGAATATATTAATGGTGTTGCAAAATAACTTTTAGAGAAAATTGAGATGAACTACTAAAAATGCGGAGCCAATTCTGACAAAAGTAACGGTGACTCGTCTCTCAAAAACTACCTATCAACATTTCCGTCAAAGTCCGCATCCATCTGCAGGTGAACATTGCCATCAACATCTCCTCAAGCTTCACATCAGTATCTCTTCAACCCCCTCATCAACATGTCCTCAACATCTCCACCTCATCATCAACTTCGCCATCAACATCTCCTCAACCTTTATATCAACCTCTTCATCAACATTTTCTCAATCTCCTCATCCTCCCCATCATCTCTTCAACCTCTTTATCAACATCCCTCACCCTCTCAACCTCCTCATCAACATCTCCTCAACCTCCTCATTAACATCTCCTCAACCTCCCCATTAACATCTCCTCAACATTCTCAACAACATCTCCTCAAGTTTCCGATCAGTATTGGACATCAACATGTCCTCAACATTTCCACCTCATCAACTTCGCCATCAACATCTCTTCAACCTCCTCGTTAACATCTCCTCAACCTTTTCACCAACATCCCCTCAAGTTTCACTTTAGTATCTCTTCAGCCTCCTCATCAACATGTTCTCAACATCTTCTCAACCTCATCATCAACTTCGCCATCAACATCTCCTTAACCTCTCTATCAACATTTTCTGAACCTCTTCATCAGCATCCTCTCAATCTCCTCAACTTCCTCATCAACATCTCCTCAACCTCTTCATCAGCATCTCCTCAATACTTATAAACATATATCTTAGTTCTCCAAAAATTCTGCCATAACAAATTTAATTATTTTGTGAATAATTCTTCGCTCGCTTTCAATAATAAATAAATCATGGAATGGCTCGCCAACCATTCAGGATTCCCCGAATTTTCTCCTAAAACTTTACATGTACTCTTGAATCATGCGCGTAAGAATTCTGCTCAACTTTCCACAGGAATTGTGAGTGGTAGGAAAATAGGAGGAGACGGGGGGGGGGGGGGGGAGGTGTGGGAGGGGGAGAATTTTCTTGGTAGAAATGTAGTAGAGGAAAGAAGAAGAGTGGATAGTGAGTGCAAAAAGAGTCGGGGGAGGGAAAACTGGCCTGTGCAGACGCTGACGTAAACCGTAACGATAACGATTATGAACGCAGTTACCCCAGGGGCGTTCTTTCTCAACGATTACGCCCCTGAAAATTATTACTCGCAATAACGTTTCCAACCTCCATTACTATTATCATTATATTATTATTGTTATTATTATTTCTAACGATAGTTATACAGCAAGTATTTCTCGTCCAGTTTGCCCCGACAGTTCGGATATAACAAGAAGTTGTTTTCCTTCAAACTCTTACTTCACCCATCCCCTCCCCCCCCCCCATTTTCTTTTTCATCTTCTTCATCTGAAGTTTACGCTGAAGACATGATGAAGTCGCAGAGCCAATATTGAACTGATAATCCATTTTTTGGAAAGAGAATTTCAGTTTTCGCTTAACTGAATACAATGTTTTTTTTTTTTTAACTTCTTAATAAGAGACTTCATTCTCTTCCATCCCTGTCTTTTGTGCTCCCCCCGGTAGCCGCTCATTTCATCATAAAGAGAGCACTGGACACCCAGCCTGGCGGCTGGGCCCAACTTCCAGGCTTTCGGCAATCGTATTGCTAAACACAGGGTAAATCACCAGAAACCCCCGTGCTATGGTGGCAGGCGCTTATGCTGGAACCACCCCCCCCCCCATCCAGCGTCTCGTTGTATACCACCGCTAGCACACACGGAGCGTCGGCAGATACTCTAGCCACTACGCTGAGACCCGGACTAGTGTGTGTTGGTGTGTGTGTTTGTTTTTGTTGTAATTTATTGTATACCAACTATTTCAATTTAATTTGTAATAATTACTTGATTGTGTATATCAACTAGCGGGAATCTATAGTACATAGCAAAATCAATTTTGCCCATCACTTCAGTTATTTCTTAATAATTTATTTAATATTCAATGGCAGTCTGTTGTTGACTTGAGAAATAGGTCGGCAGCGATTAGACAGATGGCCCAAGATTACTTTATTATTTTTTAATTTCGCAGAGTCACGAGGATTCTCAACGCCTTTCCTGGGCTTTTCAGCGTGAGTTCATGTAGTTTTGATATCTCGAAAGAGCATTTCAGTCGCACGCGAGTGTATGGGGAGGGTTAATTAGAGCTACAGTCCGGAAAAAAAATGTTTTAACGGAAATCATTCTGAGTAAAATGCAGGATAAACATAGTGGGGTTAAATTAGTGTGGTGCATGGGTAAAAAAATCCCTTCCCAATTTCTACTTACACATTATTTTTTTCCAAAAAGTTTAATGAGTCTATGTCATTAACGATGAAGCTGGGAAAAATATTACATATATACAATTAAATCAAGTTCGTATGATAGTCGACGACGTTTTCCCATATGTTCGCCCAAATTCGAACTTTTAGACTTGCTGAAAGACTATAACATTTTTTTTTGTAATGTCAGAAATTTGCGAACGTCCAGAGATAGACAACACGTTGAAATTTTCAAACCAGGAGATAGTGGGTCGATTGAGCTTATGTCACGATTTGTAATTCTTATCTCAAATATTTTTCCCCCAAAAACCTCAAGTAGATGCAGCTAATCTGGCGGAGCGTGCGTGCCTCCGCGCGCGCCAAGTTCAAACACTCAGGCGGCATCCGCGGATTACATCTGCGGTCGCGGGTTAATTATGCCGTTAAGAAAAAAAATGAGACTTGAAGGGTTATTTACACACACACACAAACACACCCAGATACATACATGCACACACACACACATATACATATCATCTTGATATTTGTTGGAGATCGTGATCGGAAAATTAGTCCCTTGACTCTCAAATCAATCTTTTTTTTGGTGATCCTCATTCCATGTCTATATAATATTATGCAACTTTTCACTGAGAAAGTACCCTAACGCTCACATATCGGTAAGTTAATGTGTGCCACGTGAATAGCATTGTCCAACTGCGAAGTTATTGGTAAGTCAAATTGGAAAGAAAAATGAGAAATCCCCGGGCCGACTACTGGGGAGAGTCTAGGGGTACTGCCATTTGCTCTGGGTAATTACGAGATTAGTGGTAATAACTTGGAGTTGGGTTATACAGCCCTGTCTTTCTCTAACCCATGCTCGCTGGCGAAAGGGGCGGCGACCACAGCCCACAAAACCGGATGTAAAACAATAGTATATATATTTTATATATAACATATATAATTAGGGGTAATTGCACGAGGCTATGCTGCCTATTATTGTTTGAATTTCAGCCTTGAAATATTTATTGCTTCAATTCCATTGAAATGGAACGTGAGGAGAGTTTATCGAGAAGTCCTGCACATTAGGAAAAAAAAAGTTTAATGGAATATTTAAGAAGTTTTGTAATTATTTCCCCCACGTTAAGATGTTCGAATTTTATATTTGGAAATTCCATAAAAAATATTATCAATTCCAGGACCATTGATTGTATCTGCTTGGTGAAGAGTTCAGTTTATCTAAGTACTTGGAAAATTGATGAAAGTAAATGCTGCCTGTAGCAGGCCGGCTACAGAAATCTCCAGAACGGAACTGTTATGAGCGCTGATGACTAGAGGTCACTAGGTGGCGTAGCTTTTACTTTGCGGTTGGCTTGAAACATAAGATTTTCATTCTAAAATTGAGGAAATGAAATGCTGGTATCAAATTATACTGGCAGCAGATTGTATTGTATTGCTAATCATAATAATAATTACTGTAAATATTGATTTGGATTATTTACATGGCTGTTGAAAGGTCGTTGACACGATTCATATCTTCAAATCTACGATTTTTTCGTAACTTTTATCATCACACACCCACCCACCTATGCACCCACCCACCCGCCCACCCATCCATCCACCCCCCCACCCACCTAGCCACCCGCCCACCCACCCACCCACCCACCCACCCACCCATCCACCCACCCATCCACCCATCCACCCACCCACCGACACACACACACACATACACATACGCACATCCCACGGATCATTATTCTAACTGGATGGCATCTCCAGTAAAACACAAGCGAACCCACTCCCAGCGCCTCGACAACCGGTAATGGTACTAAGTTTAATGTAACTGCGCATGCGCGTCCTAGCGCGGTGTAGTGAGTAGCAGTAGTTACTGATCAAATGACGAGTTCTTTAGTAAAAATTTTGACTCACACTTTTAGGTTAGAGCGGTACCATTAATGTATATATTACACCCATCCAGTTAACATATATATGCATCAGTGGGAGGCATAACATCAGTGGGAGGTAAAACGACCACGCCCACTTCCTCCACATTTACCAAACGCATGCGCATTTCCTTGGCGGTTAGTACCGCTGGCGATGGAGGATGGCGCTAGAGGCACTCCTGGGGCGCTGGGTCCATAAGGACACCCATCCAGTTAGTATATAGGTCAGTGGCACATCTTATTCCTTTTTTTTTCTCTAAATTCTCAGTTTTATTCCTTATTTCAAGAGAACCAATCACAGAAGCCTCCGTGATTTTATAATAGGATTCAAAATACAAATTTTTCCATATACAAATTTTGCACTCCTCCTTGTTATCGCCTCCGGAGATAAATTTACAGAAATTCCATCTTAGTAAGTGCTTACGTCACAAAAGAATACCATTGTCGAGATTTCATATTTCGAGGTTCAGTAATTATGGTTATACCTCGATCAGAGGAACGGGCTCCTTTTATTATAGGGGAGGGTCGGGCATAATGGGGCATTTTGTGATCTCTAATTGTCAATCTCTTTCTTAATAAATGAAAATATTACGATTTGGAGAAGATTGCCAAACTTTCTATTATGTTCGGTCCTCTCTTATACATAAAATTTGATTAACATTAATTTATGACGACGACCTAGAAAATGAAAATAGAAAAATTCATCGATGCGTAAATCCTGATAAGTTTCTGAATCCTGACTGTGTGTGTTTCGTAATTTTTGATGGCATCTACAAGGTACAGACATACACACAGGAGTATGATTCGACCCATCGAGGCATACCCACACCTTACTCTTTTTTTTACCGCCACATTTGCAGACCGAAAAGCCGCGTTCAACGCAGAACCGCACTCCCTTCAATTGCCCCCACCACTGTATCGCGAAAACGGTTGGAGACAGAAGAAAAACCATTTCATAAAAGTTGTTCCTTTCGTAAAACTGCACATTTTATATTTAACGAGTTTGCCTCCAACTCGCATAGCTTGGGAGATATGGTGATCGGAGTGTTATCGGTTCAACCCGCTGTCACATACACATTCCAATTCTAATCATTCCATCGGGAATTTTTGATTTACATTCTTTTCATGTATCAGCCTGGACGTATTTCGTTCCCGCGAATGGACTGAATTATTTTATCGTTAGTAAACATACAATGAAATTGGGTAAAACATTGTTGCACAGGACACGTGACATGGTGAGTGCGTAAGAGGATATAATTGATCGTCACATTATCCAGCGTATCAGCCGTTTGCAGAGTATTTCAGGGTGAAAATAAGAGAGGTGAAAGGGGAAACGAAGAGTCGAGTGTGGGTGGGTGGGAAGGGGGGGGGTGGTGGGAGGATGCCGCACGAGCCGGGTCGTTCGTGCGCCAACCACCGGATTCACTCGTTTGGTATACATCGGACCAACTGTTTCCCCCGCTATTCATATCGTCATACCAAACTGGATTTGCTCAACTACGGTTTAAAGCGAGTGAGAGACACACAAAAGCACCAAAAACGTAAAGCTCTGAAA
Organism: Asobara japonica; assembly: GCA_026005395.1. Classification (NCBI taxonomy): domain Eukaryota; kingdom Metazoa; phylum Arthropoda; class Insecta; order Hymenoptera; family Braconidae; genus Asobara; species Asobara japonica. Next base: position 465,569 of record BQMI01000488.1, on the reverse strand, counting down.
CCAAAAACCATGTGCATTACAGTATTCATCGTTGTGGGGCAACGGGCACCGGTTGTGTTTAGATACCGTTAAACCACGTTTTCAACACTGTCGCTATTATGTAGAGCACGTGGCACTGTATGATAAGTCAAACAATGTATATTTTTTTGCTTTAGTTTTGAGGGGACAATCAGGCAGAGAGAACTTTTTTTTTGAGAGGTTAATGGTAACTGGGTGATGTACATGTAGACCTCGAAGGGGGTCTTGTAGTTTTGTCTCACTTCTTATCTACGCGTATTGACCCGCGGGATGCGTCGCGAGGCCTTACTTCGCGGCCGGTGCGACAGAGATGACCCACCCAGTGTGATTATTACGTTTTCTGATTACGGAGTAATTACTTGCACGTGCAAAACTTCTACCACAGCGGGCCGCCACGATGACCCCCCCCCCCCCCCCGCGTCGGGTTGGGTTCGCGTCCGGTCTATAGCGGTCTCATGAGGAGACTCATAGGGATTCATGAGGAGACTTGTGACGTAGTCAGCACACTCTGTACCAACTACAGCAAAGCCCTGACTTGTGCGGGTGTGTGTGTGTGTGTGTATAGGAGGCTTTGTATCAATGTTACGATGACTTCTCTGGAATGAATGAAGTGATTCTACTCCACTTTTTTCAATCGACGCATTCTGATGTTATCTTAGTCTGATACGATGTCAAACATGATCGCTGCAGCAGTTCCAGATTTATTTATTTATCGAAAGCGATGAAAAAACTAGCAATTTTTCTAGATGGATTAATCATGAGTTAATCGTAAAATGTTTTTTTTCGCTCAGTTACGAACGATAATAAGTGCGTCATCATTATTAAAGACAGCTATATCTCTATTGCCGTAAAAAAATCATTGGAATTTGAAGAAAATTGTCGGCGAAGATATTCCGCCCTCGAAAATGAAAAATGGACTTTCCATTACATCTTCGCGTTTTAACCTACTTAAACCATTTCCGCGCCATGTTTAACCGAATGTCTGCATGTGTATGTATCGGTATATATATGTGGTCATTACTCATGTCAAGTTTTTTGCCCGCGACTTCTCGCGAACGAATTCCGCGATCGAGATTGGATATGGCTTACACGAATCATCTTTACCTAACTCAGTTCTGATGAAATTTGTTGGCGATTGTTCATAACGTTCCAGTCTGTAAATGATTAGAAATAGAGGTGGAAAGAGTGTATCAAAAAAATTTTTTTTCACAAAAAAAAATCTTGCATTTCAGGCTAATCTCAAAATCATCAATTTGGTCCATTATCACAGTTACCTGTTTATTATAATTTTGGCTCTATCTCAACACCATGTCGCTGGAGAGAAATTTCGCTAAAATCTTTTTTATTCGGAGTAAAATTCTCTCCAAAAAATGTTCTATGAAGTTTTTACTTAAACCTACTCATTAAGGAGCCAATTGAACTTCAGAAAAAAATATCGGAGACAAATGGTGTTAGGTAGAAATTACAAATCCTGAACTTTTTAATCACTCATTTAAATATTTTATTATATTTATAATAAAATGGTGAGGATAAATGTATTTAGTCGAGATTTCAACGAAAAGCACGAAATGAATCGGAATTAAATTTTCAACGTTAATTAGCGGTCCACGTGATAGTATGGATATTACAAAATGAAAAGTTTGGTCAGTACATTGTCAGAATTACGAAGCAAAATAATGTTGCTGAGATGAAGAGAATATGCCCAAAAGTATTGGAAGCTGCTTCAATGCAGATTGAGTGCAAAAAAAAAAAATATATATATATATATATATAACTGCTTGTATTGTGTTTTTCTATTTCTATTTCTTTATTTTTTCAGATTATCGTCATAAAATTTGGAAAAAAAGGACTGCCCTTCCAGAGAAAGATGTCAATGTACAATTTCTAGTTCGCAGAAATGGAAAAACTCAGGGGCGGCGATCTGCTATAGGCGCGACCAGTGGAATATGTACAGAATTTCGAAATTGAGTTACGTCATTCTAAACACTTTGGTCAGTTACATAAGAACTTGAAACAAGATATGACCACGACGCGACCATAAAACGCTGCTTCAGGGACATTGACCAAAAAAAGTACCTTAGAGGCTTGGAGCGACTGCGCGCTGAGCACTGCGCACAATACTCGAGTTATAATACTTTCCTCACGGCTTCCAATCTTAAAGTCCCGTGAAATATGAGATATATATACACAAAAAATTATGGATTACCACATTCAAAGGAATATATATATATACCAACCGAAACAAATTTCCATTGAAGTAAAATTGGGCCAAATTTGCAGAAAAAAAAAAAAAAAAATTTAGAATCTACAAAATGAAAAAAATTCTTTGTAATATTACCCCAAATGAAAAACACTATATAGACAACTATAGAGAAAATCTACAACCCGGTATTCTCTAATTATCGTATTCAATTTTCCAGATACTTCCTCCACATTTATTACAACTACATAAGACATTTTCCCCATGAATCAATAACTCTATGAAATTGATGCCGTACCTTCAGTATTGAAATATATTTTATTTCGTCTGCGACGAGGGATGAAGACAAAAAAGCCCCGGCAAGGGGAAGGTTATAGGTGAATGAGTAGAGTTACGATAAATCAAAAGTATCGACGTCCTGGTATTGAATTGCAAATGAGCACAGTCGCCATCTTTCTTTCCAAAATGAACAAAAAAAAAAATGCAAAGAAGGAGAGATGGAGAAAAAATGACAAGACTGAGAAAAAAGTTGTTAGAAGGCAGGTACGAATGCTGTGTGTGTATGTGTGTGTGCGTTACGCTTACGTTTCACTCGTGACTCTCAGATTCCTTCTTTTTCGCGAGTCTGACCATGGGATAGGGGGACAGAGCGCAGGATATAATACGTTGTGTCCACATAAACGATAGAAAGAGTACACACAAGAATACATCGTCCCATACACACACACAGACACACACAGGGAGAGACATACAACCGTAAAGCATGAAAAACGGTTCCGTACGAAAGGCCGTGGAGAAAAAGGGAGATAGAAGTCCCAAATGAATAATGTATCGTATATTTAATTTTATATATTGTATATGTATATATTATATACAGACTCCCTGATCTTTTTCTTCTCTCTCTCTCTCCCTCTCCCTGTTTCGCTCTTTCGTTCATCTCAAAATGCTTCCTTCGGGCGTGGAACGAGGTAGCGTATTTTTTCGCAAAGGAGGTCGCATCCAATCGACTTTCCAGCCTCGAGTTATACATTTTATGAAACAAATAACTCACTGCAAATGGAATAATAATAATAACAATTCAAATAAATTTTCTTTCTTCATTTCGTAATTATGGAAATATGTAAGTATGTAAATATTATCATTTGTGTACTTCATCTACATATTTTAATATTTAAATTGCTTTTTAATTTAATTTTTTTTTTCATGAAGCACAATTCATAATAACGCTGGCTGACAAATTGAGGTAGTATGATTGCAATCCGGTTTAGTCGCTGATTGTAGGGTGAAAAGAAATAAAACACCATTGAAATTCTTAATAAGTCAGATGAAAAATGGTGTTTCGGCATTTTTTACGTTTTACTTTCAACGTTTGTAGACAGATTTTCACGAAATGTGTGTGTGTTTTTTTCCGCCATCGCTGTCTTCAGTATTTTTTTGGAAGGGCGCACTGGACACCCATCCATGTAGCTGGGACCGACTTTCGCCATCTAGGCCATCGCATTGCTAAACGCAGGGTAAACCCCCAAAAACCCCTATGCTGCGAAGGTGGGTGGTTATGGTGGACCCCCCCCCCCCCCTCGCGTTAGGTTCCCGACCGGCCTACCGGCCTCATTTTATGGGGATTCTTTGATCTTTTTTCCTTTGATAGTGTCTTCACAGCAAAGTGCAGAAACGAGGTGAAAATTGGCTTAACGATTTGCTTATCATTACTATCAGTAATTAATAATGCTCTATCGCAAATACCGTTGGAGACGGAAAAAAATATGTTGAACAAATATCGTTCCCAATTGAACAATACACATTTTACGTCATGTAACTTTTGTCGCTGGCATGCGTTGTTAAGCATCTATTGCGCGCTGAAAATATTAACGCCATGTGTTTTATCGAATATGATTAATACGGACAATAATACGCGGGCAATAAAAGTCGAATTAAATTACAATATTTCTGGAAGTATTCACCACCAAAAATTTGTGACTTTTATCTCGGAAATTTGCTTGCAATTAAATTACACTAAATTTGGATGAGATATGCTTGATATGCTTGAGTTGGATATTCAAATTGATTTTGCGATAAGAAGAATCAAATTTCCTGAAATGTCTCCGTAGGGGTCAATTGACTCTCGCATGGTAGAGGGAAGGGGGGGGGGGGAGAAAGAAGCAAGAAGTGATATCGATTCACGGTCACGGTTACGCACGCGACTGCGCGACAAGGAAGACGAGTAAATTACTCAATAAACGGATACAAACGTGTACTTTATTGCTGCCGGGAGGAAAAAAAAAGGAAAAAAAAATGAGGAGAGCCATTTTCACACGACAATGGCAAAGCAATGGGGGTGAGGTGGGCGTTTGTGTCGTCAAGAGACTCGTCAAGTTTTCTGGACAATTCAAATTGCACGGCTTATTATTAATAATGCACTGTCACATACACATTGAATGCATTTCACATGAATGCTATCATGATTACCGAGTCATTTTCTTGCGCAATAGTTTTATGGCCATCATAATGAGAGGGCTGTACAAAAAATTATATATATGGGCTTAAATGTGCCATTGGGGGTTCTCATCTGGCATTATTTTGTTGCTTTGTATTTGTCTTTGATGCAGAATTTTATGGGGGATTCAGAATTTCGAGAAAGTTGAGGAATTTTAAGGCCAATAATTTTACAGATTCAATCAAAAAATTATAACTTCTGAAATGTTTGCAGGTTTTTTTTTCAGAGTTCCAAAACACAATTTTTGGAACTACAAAAAATTTAATAGCGAAGGATGTTGATATATTGTGGTGCAAAAATTGTGATTAGACAAGTGTAAACGTAGCAAGATACGGGGTAGAGATACCAGGGTTGGATATTTTAGGGATGATATTAGTTGAATTCTCGGAGAATATGAACTGAGTCAAAAAGATAAATTGATGGAGCAGCGATTTTTGTAAGAAATTTGACGAGTATTGAGAATGCAATCATATGCGCATGCGCATAACGTTTATGAAAACACGTTTAGGAGCATATGCGACATATGTGGTGCAGAACGAAATTTAAATTTTTGCAATTTTATATTTGATGGTAAAATTTTGACAACTGAGAAATGAGGGGATCCATTATGGCCAAATGCTTCCAAGCGCTAAATGGAGTGAAGACGCCACCATTAAGTGGTCACTGCCCTTGATCGACGTACTCGTTCTTGAGATATTATGAACAAAAATTTTGGCGTACACACATACAAAAGTACTATTTAATAGAGGAAAATCTGATTTTTGACTGAAATGGTATTCAGAATTTGACCATTTCTACGATCTCTAAGAACTTCCAAAATTTCAAAAATTCCAAAAATTTTAAAAATTTCACCAATTTTAAAAATTTCCAAAATTTTGAAAATCTCAAAAATTGCAAAAATTTTAAAATACTCAACAATTTCAAAAATTTCAAAAATTTCAAAAAATTCAAAAAATTCAAAAATTTCAAAAATTCCAAAAATTTCAAAAATTTCAAAAATTTCCAAACTTTCAAAAATTCCAAACATGTAAAAAATTTCAAAAACTCCAAAAATGTCAAAAAATTCAGAAATTTTAAAGTTTTTAACAAATTCAGATAGTGTTAAAAAATTCAAAGTTCCAGGAATTTAATTTTTTTTTTGAATATCCAAAATTGTTGGAATTTTCAAAATTTTTAAATTCGAAAAATTTCAAAAACGTCACAGATTCCAAAAATTCTTAAAATTAACAGGCTAAATCAAAGCTTTAACAAAAGTTTGGACAATTTTGAAAACCCCAAAAAATTGGGTTAAATCCACAACTTTTTGTATAAAAAAAATTTCTGACACTTCAATACTGTTCAAAATCGTCGAAACGTCAAAAAGTCGACTAATACTTGATCGTTAAGTTTCATTCCGATTGTGACGTGGCTACTACGCACCCATTTTCTTTAAATATACCCGAGTAATTTCAATGGTTTATTATTGTTCAATTACTTCCCAGAATTTCAGTGATGGATTTTTCAAAGTCAGCCTGCTATGATAATATATTTTCATTAAAAATTACAGATCATTTGAAAATCACCCGTAATTTAGTCATGTTTAAAAATACAATCGGATACAACATACGGAAATGAGTGAATATTTCCTCTTTTTCTGTAATACCTCCATTTATTTTTTGTTATCTAACGATCGGATGAGAACCGCGTTGTTTTATTCCATACAAAAGACTCGGGTGTACACAGAGACAACCGACGCGTGCTGACGTAACAATATAAATACGATTGTCCCTCTTCTTTCCCCTCTATCAACACATCCCCAGCCTTTTTTTCTCCTCATTTTTTTTGCCTTTTCTTTTTTCCGACAATTCCACATCACCAGGCATTAACAAATTCCATATAATCTTATCGTTTACAATAAATATTGATACGAAAGTTAAGTTGCGCGACACTTTATATTATCTCAGCGTTTTATACTATTGCATGAAGCTCTGTTTGTCTATTATGTGAAAAACATTCAATGGACTAAAAAAAAAGAAAAATAAAAAGAAAAAAATAAACTATTTTTTTTTTTATGACTGTTGCATGGTAACATATATCTAATAAGAATATCCTATTTATTTGAATTAGTTAATACCACAGAAAAATTTTATACACGTAATAAATGTTCGAATTGTAATTTATTTTGATTTGTAAATAAAATAATTTGTATTTTGACAAAATGATTTCGTAGGACTTATATCATTTGCGAATAAGTTTAATTTTTTTTTCATAATTATTTTGGTTGTTGGTGGAAGAAATCTTAAATTATCAACACTACAAAATTTTCGATGGACGTAAATGAAAATTTAATTAATTTGAATTATTCTGTCCAATAATTTATTTATAAATAATAATATTCATATAATAAAGATATATTAATGTATTTATGTTGAGGATTTGAATTTTAATTGTAAAAAGAACAAGGTCCAAATATTTACTTCATTATTATTCGCCAAAATTTGGTTTCTTATTTAAAGTTTCTTGTTGATTTTGTGAATTTATTAGAAGAAATTAAATAGATAGCCCTGACGAAGAAGCTACAGATATTGGGAGGCTGGCTCCAGAAGGCAAAGGTATCTTCATTTGTGGTTTCCAACCATTGCCCTATGTCTGTTCTAACGAATGTGAGGGCACAGTGACCCAAAGAAGAAGCCACAACATGTATTAGACACAATATTAGTCACTTTAGTGATGACAATTTGATAACGATTGATAATAATTGAATAATAATTGATATTAAATTGCATAATAATAATCTGATAAATGCTAATTTTTGAAAGACTTGAACTGCCATGATACCTGCTGATTGTTTGATTGATTGAGATTTATTACTGTACATTACGTTGTACAAAGAACAAGGATGACCAAGGTCAGAGCCATACAAAGTATAATAAAATTGTTATAACGCGAAGAATAAGAAAAACTTTGTGAACATACTACAGAGTACAAACCAAACGGAAGGGTGGGGCATAATGGGATATGAGTGGTAAATCGGGTCTGGGGGTACCATTATGTCCCACCTCTAAACGTCAGAAGGAAATGACCAAATTCTTTGAATAATGATTTTTAATTTTTAATTAATGATTGCCTTATCGATTTATAGTTTTATACAAGAAAATATTCAATCACTCTTCTTTACGACCAAAAAATTAACGATAATTTCGAGTACCATAATATATATGCTACATGACTAGCTATGTAGTGGAGCCAGAACAGCATCAATTAGGCCAATTGTTGCAGTACTTCAATATGTTAGAAAATTCTGCAATTCCGAGATGTAGTCATCTCAGTCATAAAAATATCATTTAATCGGTAGGAACATTGACCTACGGAACAATATATTGGACGCGTGATTTTTCCGTCTGAGTTAATCTTGCCAGTAGAATACTTCTGCAGCTGTAATGTAACTCAGCTAATTAATGTTATTTCTACGCTGAAATAGCTGGAAGTGTCGTTTGAAGTCATAACGAAGACAAATAATGAGCACTAAAACTGAGGAAAAAAGAATAATAATAATGATAAATTCGCAGTTCTTGAGAGTATCGAAAACGTTGCATAAAAAAATCTCAATGTTGGTAATTCCTATGTTTGTTCTCAGTTTTGTAGTACTTCAAATATAATAGAAATCCACATACACACACACTTCATTCCCAACACATATTTTTGGTCCGCCACGCATTAGAAATATGTGAGATGCCTTAAAACAGTAAGATCGGGTCGAAAATCGATTTTAAATTTCCCGCCTGAACATATAAAGTTCCTTCAAGGGTTAATAAACATTTTGGAATTGAGATAAAAATATTAAATTTACATTTTCCTCAATTTAATTAAATAAAAAAGAACTCCCTCAAACCAGCCAAAAGTCCCTAAAGGGTAGTGGGGATGACTTAACCGGTTGAGTGTCACTGCATTAATAATATACGATATCCGTAATGGCATCGAACGTATAGTAACGTATATATTGTATAATAACTTCCAAGGCCTTGCAAACGTTTATTATTTACCGCGTAATGTAACGGCCCGACAGCCGCTCTGCGCTCTGTACCTCTCCTCTATTGCAACGCACCGGGGGCATTATTAAAAAGAATATTGCGACGTTGGCTGGACTCTAGATACGTTTCCCAAACTCAAGTTGAATAAAAAAAAAATAGACAGAATGAAACTGTCTCAATTATTTATTAAAACCCGGTGCTGCACTATCGATTGACAATATGGACTCGCCAGAAACAGAAAAGAAAATGTTAAATTAAAAAAACTTTCAATATTAAACATATTTCAATCAAGAGAACTTCCGCCAGAATTAATAATAAATTTGACAATTGCAATTAAAGTCTCGATTGAGCAATTAATGTATAATTAACTTCAGGATATCCTTTTTCACAATTAAAGAATTCATTAATTTATGAATACTTGAATAAAATAGTATTATTCAATCAAGTTAAATTGTATATGTGAAGTATCCATAATATATTCACTAGATTCTAAATATTTAACGAAAAATTGATAATTTCATTTTCGAGTAGCGCGAAAAGATTCTTAATTCAATGGTATTGAAATAATGTATTTGATAAATTTTGATTTCATGTGATTCTGAATTATATTACTTCAACTTTCTGTCTTGAAATGTAAACCTTTATAATTTTACTAACAAAGGTCGCAAAAAGGCCAAGAATATCATTCAAAATATAGCTGAAAATATATCAAAAATTGATTTCAAAATATATATTCAATATTCAAAATATATTTTCTTTATATGGAAAGCTATACCACGTGTGTAAGCTCCATATTTTTAAATTATTATCTGAAAGATATCGGCAGAAAAAAAATATTGAATTTATACGTCTTTGATTTATATACTTCCGCATGAGAACATTATATTCAATTTATATATGTATAAAAAATGAGCTAATATTTTTGCTAAATATTTTTGCCGATGATTAATCACTTATAAATTCCTCATAAAATACTTTAGTAATAATGTTTAAATGGTGGAAGAATATTTATTCTTTTCCGTTTCATTTATATTTTCGGTGTACCAAAGAATAACGCGCTATAAATTTCTTTTCTATTACGCTTTGGTCCGATTTAGGATATATTTCAATCCCGAATGAACTGAAATTCTTGTATTATTGTAGTAGTAATTAACAATGTTTACTTCTACCAAGATAATTACTGGAGGGAAGAATACCATAACTATAGACAAACTCGTTGATTAGGCATACTTTGTCCTTGCAGGACATAGATATCTATATCTATATATATATATATTTTTTTTTTTTCTATCATTGTGGCATTATCAGTTATTTTATTCGAAAATCCCTTGCACTGCGACCATCTTGATAACAGTGCAATGGAAAATAGTGGTAATTAAAAAGAAAGTACAATTTAATCTATCATCCGATGTTTTTGGACACACTATGGATGATATAGCGGAAATATTATGAATTATTCTATGTTAACTATACACTAACGCTGTTAGATGCAGAAGGTCAACGTACTGCGTCGAAGGGTATCGGGTTATAAAGACGAATTATTTATAAGGCGTCGTCTCGTTTTATCCGAACATTGCAGGAGATGGAAAATTCACTCCCCCTGCATCCCTCTTTATCCCTCATATTGTAATATCCTACCGAGCTTTCATTCAACATTCAGGTCCTTCTCATGATTCATCCAGAGTGAAGTGCATTTCAGGTATGAGGCACTACATACAGATGTTATTAAGATGAATGCAGATAGGATTAGACGTGGAAAATTCAGAACGCTGGTTAGAAAATTGCTTCGAAATATCTCATTATTTCTCATTGTTTACCGCTTTATCTTTATAATTAACGAGGATAAATGAAAATGGTGTTGTGCGAGAAAAGATTAAAGGAAGCGGGATCTGGGCATGACCCCCGTAGCGTCAAACCAATGGGTTACTAATGTGCGTGTATGTGTGTAGTCTTCCTCTGTATGTGATAGATATCATCAACGCGGAAATTAACCAAACAAATCGGTTGGCCCAGTAACACGTGGCTTTACGAAGAAATGTTATGTTACATTTTGCACACACACGCACGCACTCACACATATACCCACATTAATCCACCCATCCATCCACACCCGCCCACCCATACATCCACACCCGCCCACCCATACATCCACACCCGCCCATCCATCTATCCATCCATACCCACCCACCGATCCATCCACACCCACCCACTCATCCTTCCACACCCACCCACTCACTCACTAAAAATTCACTCGAACTAACACATTTAATTGATGAAATAATCAACATAACTCATCCATATAAATCTCAGAAAATTTTTCGAAGCAAAAAAAGTATTTCTCATAAAAAGCGAAGAATTAATTTTTCAGATAGAGCGGAGTGAATTTTGAAAAAACAAATTCTTCGATATTATTCCAAATATTTATATTCGATATTGGAGAATGGTACAGAATCGATAGCAGTGGATTTGATTGTCTAGAATATTTGAAATCGAAAATTGTTTGTAATGCCACAAAAAAAATATTCACTTATTCAACAAGCAAATGAAATAACATCCCAAGGATAGATTGATTCGTACAAAAATGCTGGGTGAATTTCAGAGGGAAAAAGTCAGCTATAAATGGAATAGGGAAGGCGGTACGTGGTCGCAGTTGCCTGGTCAGTCAACGATTTTCGAATAAGAGTTGATAATCTGATTTTCGGCAACTTTATACACTGGCATTTCGATTAAAAACCGCCACAACTACAGAAAATACCTCGAGGGAGTAACTGCATGTATCCTGCCTTTACGCAGTTATGTCCTTTTTTTTTTTATTCGCATGCAAAACTAGGGAAAAAAACGTAGGAAATAATAGAAACGATTCCCGCACCGAACAATTGAAGCGTGCGAGCAATCGACAAAAATGAAAATAAAAAAACAGCCTAACAAGAATAACAAAATAATACTCAATGGCCAAAAGATAAAAGAAACAAAAGGAAATTCCTTTTATAAATCGATCGACCTCGCCCGTTTCTATTTGATTTATTGACGCGTTCATGTAGATATCGCTCGTAGATTTTTTTCGTTGTATAGTTCCGTCAAATTTTTTCCTTCCCATTGATATTATTCCGAAATCACGTATATACACGCAAGCCGAATAGATTATGCAGATAAGGTTTTATGGTAAATAAATTGCCATTTCATGACAATGGATATTTGATATTTCGGTAATATCTTAGAACAATTCAATTGACTTTGCAATTCTAATTGTACAATTATAGGTAGTACCTGAATTTTGCCATTTTATTTTGTGGTGTTCAATGCATATGAAAAAAATTTACTTCCGCTTTATCCTCTAGTAAAAAGGAGGGGCGCAAGAAATTATGGATATATCGAAATTATCGAAAAGCGTAAGATCGAAACCGACGCGACACCAGTCAGTGCGGCGGAATAAGGAAATACGCGTGCGCAGCACGCGCCACCAGAGTCGTTGGATAAAAAGAATAATATTTGTATTTGTTAGTGCACAAAAGGGTTCTAAACATGCGAGATTAGTCGTAAATTGTTAGATACACGATGTAAAACCATCGCAGACCGAGTTCCAATCGCTGAACCTGTAGAGTTTCAGAACCTTCCACAATGTTCCGCGTGTTCCTGGAACGATGAAAGATAACCATGAATATCCTACGAGTTCCGAAAAATTATAGAAGTTTCTGAACAATTCCAGCATTTATCAGAGAGTTCAAGAACTTTCTGGCGGATGTGACGGATTCGTAGAGAGTTCCAGAACTTGGTGAATGCTACAGGCTTATACAGCGATCTTGGCATCGATACGTCTGAATATTCAAGTCAGATTTGGACGACCTACGAGAACATTCGAGAATTTTGGTGATTGATAACTGACTCTAGAACCGTGTGGAACAGTCCTAGAATCCACAAAATTGTAGCAAGTTCCAGAACGGTTTGGAAGGATCCACGAATTTGTAGACTTCCCAAAACTTCTACAATATGTTCTATATTTCTAAAATGCTTCAAAACAGCGGCAGATCTCCTATAAAGATGCAGCGAGGTTTAACGAGTTTCTGAATGGTTCCGGAACATTTAAGGGAGTGCCAGAACCTGATGGACGATGCGATAGATTTGTAGAGTTCCAGAACAATTGTTCATTCCGTAGATTTGTATACATCCTTTTTGACGTGGATACCTGTATAGATTTTGTTAAGAGATCTGCAGAACCTGTGAGTTCGAGAATCCTATTACTCCACGCATTTAGAGTTCCAGAACCATCGGCAAAAATCTATGTCCTCGAACGGTCAAAAATTGCAGAAATTCTAGAAACTATAGTTATAGCAACAAGTTGCAGGACGTTCTAAACCATTTGACATTTGGTTCCGGAATTCAAGAACCTTCTGAAAGAGGTAATAAATCTACAGGAGGTTCCAGAACCCGGTAAATTTTTCTATACATTTCTACACATTCCATTTATCATTGATGCATCATTGTGTTAAGAGGATTAGAAGGCGGTCGAGAACTTCCGACAATTTTGATAATTCTTAGACTCCAGAACCTTGTGGAACACAAAAATTTCGAGTATCCCAAAAAGTGTCAGAATATTCTGCACCAATCTCTGAATTCCACAGTTCCAGAACCTCTTATCAAGTTGCAGGCTCCACAGAATCTTCTCCATCGTTCTGCGACTGTGCCGAGAGTTCCAAAGCTACTAGTGTTCACTGTACAATCATAATACATCCTACGGTTTTTGTAGATGACTGTATAGACTCGTGGATAATTATGGAACGTGGGAACTATTTACCATTGTTGCCAATACGAACCAAAAAAAAAATGTCTCAAATTACCATTGCAAATCGGACTCATTTGGAACTTGAAATAAAATCGAAGGTTCCACACCAAAACAGTCTCAATTCCAAAATAACTGACCTCAGTTCCAGATCAGTCATTTTGTAATGCAACTCCAAACAATTCTGCGTATTAGTTCACGAGAAGAATCACAGTACGAATCACGCAGCTGCAAATTGCTAAGTTTTTTCAAATATCATTATTTCAACATGTTCTCCCTGTATTTTTGTTGGAAGCAATGACAATCAGAAATCTCATAACATACCCAAGTTAGTACTAAACAGTAGGTTGCAACAGTCAATTTAATGAGAATCATTCGACGAATGATTCCACAATTTAATTAATTTTGTGGAGAAAAAAAAGGCATTTAAGCCGTCAATCGACACCCACCCACACCGACTCCCTACACAATATCCGCCTCCTTCATCGTTCGACTGTAACCATAGCTGCATCTCCTTGCACTCGGCGATGCATGACGCAACTGGCGGTAAAGCCCGTAATGTCATTTGTTATCTTCTAATAATAAATACATAAAAGTTTTATTGCGCTGGAGACTCTCTTGAGGGCAAGGGGTGGGGTGGGGGGGGGCGGGCATATGAGGGGTATATTACACATACACCGTGTCGTATGCGCAGAAAGATTCTAACGTTGAAGAATCACCGGATGTCGTGCACTCTGTGTTGTCTGCAGTGGAATAAAAAAAATTTATATATGTATGTAAAGTGGCAGGGGTGGGGGATAAAAAGGAGAAAAAAAAAGTAATAATAAAGAGGGAGAAAACGTACAATAATAAAACGCAAATGACGTTGCGCAACGGTTGGCCCGATTGGAATGCCCCCAAGGGGCATTAATAAAATATGAATTCTAAAAAGTTATTAAAAGTAGTAAAGTGGAATTCAATGTTTATTCATGAATAGTCGGGTGAGAAGGCAACTCCACCACTAGGCTGTATTGAAAATCATAAATCACTCGTTGTGTTATCTTTATCAAATATTGTTTTTTCGTATCTGTCTATCTTTCTCGGTCGCAAGTGGACTCCATTACAAACTACGTTAGCTCAATACAGGATATTCAATTTTTCAGGTGGCTCTGATTTCCGCGGTTATAGTATATAAGACTCGTGGAGAGTAATCTGGTTTTTGGTTACGCTTCTTCTTTTGGTACATACTTAGAGTATCGTTGGAAAGCGTGGCTCAGGAATATTTTCTTCTCATTTTTCTATTGATGCATTTTTGAATGATGCTAATAAATTCTATTCGGTTATCAAGAAATCATTATTTTCGAAATTTATAACTTTTATTGCATTGTCCGTGAAAGGCGTTCGGAGAAAAAAAAGACGGATGAGAATGGACTTTCGGTCAGAAGATCGATAGAAATTATCCTATAGTGAAAAGGAGAGACGAAAGAAACTATCGATGTATATCGAAATTATCGAAAAGCGTCAGACCGAAACTGACGCGTCACCAGTTCGCTCGGCGGAATGATGAAATGCGCGTGCGAAGCACGCGCCACCAGACTCGTTTTCATAAATGAGGCATGAAATGAAAAGGATTCGAGTTCTTGGGATTTTTCTGAAAGGATGAGGTTCATTTGAACCCATAAAACCGACAATTTTTTTAGAAAATTTGGTGTCAAATTGAGGTCCAGATTCACCAAACACAGGTTCGCGGTTTCAGTGACCTTCGCGGGGGAACACCGCACTGCTTTGGGTAACAGCGTTGCCATGTCGTTTGACTCATCCCACGTGCACACGTATAACAATTCGAATTTAACAAACGTTTCTTCGGCACTGAATTCCAGTTTTAGTATCGGTGGAAATATTTCTTTCGTGTTTATCTAAGGTCGCTATAGAACATTTATGGTTATGCACCACCATGGTGTTATTGACCGGGTATGATTGATGCACATAAGAATCGTACACATTTGATTTGGTATACATATGGAACTATTTAATTGCACATGCACAACACCTTTTTCGATGTACACGTGAGTTTCTAGTCTCCTACGGTTCATCAAAGGTACCTTATTCACCGATGAGCGCAGGGGAGAGAAGCCTCAGCGCGAGCGCGGCAACGTCGCGCTACAGAGGCCGCTAGTTACGCTAGCGCCCTCAGAAGCCAAGCACCGCAATATCGCACGCTTTCCTCTCTATTTATTTTATTTATTACAAATTACTTCAGTTAATGGAAAAAATAATATGAATAATTTGCCAAAGGCCCGCAGTATAAAGTTGATTTTTTCACAGATTTTCAAGAATCATATTTTCCAAAAAGAAAATATAAATTGCTGTTTTTTGAGGTTTCCCTAATGAGATCCATTTAGGGTTAGGTGAAAAAAATTTTCATGTAAATTTGATTTTTTAAACAATATCTTTTTTGGATCTATTTTCTGAAGTGCGCTCACCCCCCCCCCCCCCCCCTACCACCCCACCCACCGCCCCCCCTGTAAATTTTTAATTCTGCTTCTTTATTGCGTCAATATGGTAATAGAAGCAGCCCCCTCTATTCTTTCGGTTTTTCCACGTGTTGCGGGAATACTGACGAGGCTTCACGTTTATGATGAATTTTAATACCACGTCGCCAAAGATCTTTAATGCCTCTTTCAGTCTACATTTTGTTTTATAACCTTTATAAGCTTTTTCCCATTTTTTTTTTATTCAAGATAGGTTACTTTGGAGGTTCCTTCTTTTTTTCCGAGCTGAATTTACGAGCTCGTACTTTGTCGTCAATATCGCATCACGATTGCAATTAATGACAGGGGGAGCTCGTCTAATGAGTTTCTTATGTATAGAGAAGGGAGGGGGGCATGGTGACGCCTCGTCTTTACTCACGGATCGTAAATTTTTTTCTCTCTTTTCCGGGCCATTAATTCTGGTCATTGAAGACAGATATTGACACTCACCTGAAACATAATAAGAAGGGAAAAATTATAATGTTGTGCAAAGTAACTATAAGCAATTTCAATGATTGCAAAATAGTTTAAACGATTTTGAAAAAAAATTTTTTTTGCTTATAAAATTCTTTATTGGGGAAATAAAATTGTTGAAAATTCAGGTTTCTCAAAATGTGATTTTTCAAATGTGGATACCATGGCATCTTTATGTTGTACATTTGTATAGGTTTTACCAAATTTTTGTAAAGAAGAAAAATTTTTTTGAAATTTTTGAAAAAAATTTCCACGATGTTATGCTGCATCGGTAAACGCAGCAAAAATTTGCAATCTCATGGATAAATATATTTTATATAAGTGAATTTTTCCATTCGCGTTTAGTAAATTTCACCTAACGGTAGAGTACTTTTTACTAAGGGCTCAATGACAATTTGGAACACAAAATTGAAACCCTTTCTCCGTGACTGCAGGGTAAAATGCACCCAACATCATCTGCAGTGTCTATCGGGATTTCAGTAAAAAGTACTGCTCAGTCAAGTAAAAATTGCTATGCGTCTGGTCTAAATTTAAGCAGAACGGGTTCGCAAGAAAATTTCACTAAATTAAAAATTTGTGTCTATTTAAATCTTCGTAATTTTCCTTCATACTCACTAATTTGACAACAAATATGAGTGGGGGGGGGGGGGGGGGGTCGTCTAAGCGACTTACGCGAACTCCGCAGCGTTTTTCGAGAAACGCAGTGGTCATACAGAAAAATAGTAATGACATAAAATGTACAGCATGAAAAATCCCATCAATCAAGTTATATGACTTTTCCCCGTATTTCCAATATTTTAAAACTTATTACAGTTTGTATGCCACTTTTGAAAACTCAATCCGAATGGAAATCCCAAATATCGATATTTATCGACACAAGGGCGATTACCACCGAACTTCGCGATGTTATCTGACTAACCTAATCAACCAATAACTGAATCACGATTCAAAAATTAATTATGACAGATTAATAAAGAATCGTCTTGCGACTTTCGGCTCTTACGATGTTCATTTTTGTGTATGCGCTTTCTTGAATGGAATAATCAATTACCGATCAACACTGTTATAGGACTGAGCTCATTAATGAGGAATTCAGGTTTATTTTAATAGAACGAGAGTAGCTCTAGATGATGCAATACCGTTAATATCGATCCGACTGATAAACATGTTGCAAAAAATATTGAGACATTATTTATCGAGAGTTTGAACGTTAATGCAAATTAGAAAGGAATAAAAATTACGTTATTTACAAGACATATAATACTGTCATGAGAATTATACCTAACGACAGACTAAAGTGTACGTTTGTCGCTGCATGGGCGAGGGGGAGGGGGGGGGCGGGGGGGGGGGGGAGGGTAAGAGGGACATGGCAATTGTCTCAATTGTCGAAGGACAGGCCATATGTTGGCGCATGCGTTACACTCAATATCTTTATCAGTCTCCGAGATTTATCTGTTTCTACGACAAACTCTCACTTATTTTATATCTCAACAATCAGTAAAAATATCCCAATGAAAATAGTGCGATTCCATCCGTAAATTCCGCAACTTTATTTAGGGATATAAATAATTTGAGTGAAAATAAAATTTCGGGAAAAAAATGTGGGTCTTCAGCACTTTCTCCAAAGTCATTAATTTTTTTTTTTGCAAATAATTTCTCACTATTTATTTAGGATAATGGCATGTTCTTCAATAAGGCCTAATTGTCAAATGGTAGGTCGGTGATGCTTACTGCGCGTAACTCATTTTCTATTCTTTATTAGCGAATTTAGGTCAATCAATTGAATATTTAAAAACTTGGAGGAGGAAATATTTTGCGCACTTTGATACGAACTGCAAAGAATTGTGAGACGAAAAAAAAACAGCTTCCTTAATCAAAAAAAAAAAATTCTCAAGCCTCAACGTCTGAGGTGAAAAGTTATTTAAATAATTATTGCGTAAATTTGTAATGAATCCAATTCACTTTAATCCCATCTCTCAGCATGTCAGATATGTCAGTGACATTGCGCCCAAATCTGCCAACAAAATTAATTGAAAAAGTTCATTATACACTTTGAATTCTTGAAACTTTCTGAATAATTTTTCGTTTCGCAATCAAACAAATTCTTCACAAGTAAAATGAAAATAAAATTAAAAAAAAAATATTGGTGGTAGTAGAGTAGTCCGACCTCCCCCCCCCCCCCCCCCCCTCGCCCACACATACCCACACCCACACTCACACACACGAAGACACGTGCATACATCCACACTTTAAAGAAACAAGGCACACACACAACCACACACACGTACATACACCCACACCGTCCCATGCACAAATACACACATACCCACAAACACACACATACCGTTCGGTATAAAAAATCAAATGATTCGGAGTCATTTAAATAATTGAACATAACAATACGCCTAGGCACTTTGGAAAATGCAATTTAATCTGAAATTAATGGAAAAACCGGCAAAGTGCGAAAAAAAAAATTCTTAATTATTTTCTGCATTATCTCCATCAAACAAATTCTCATGACAATTAAAATCAAAATGAAATGAATGAGGAAAATTAAAAAAAATTACAGAGCATACTAGAGCAGTCCGGGTCGATAATTCCTTGATTGGACGTAAGGGAGAATCTAGGTAGAGGGGGGGGGGGGTATAGAATAAGAGAGAGGGTGACGGTGAGAAGAGGGTGGTGAGGGGAGGGGAAGAAGAGAGAAGAGCAGAGAATTGATTACCTCGCATTACCGGCCGAGTGATATTTGCATTCCACTCATACAAGCAGGCGTCACTACGATAGTTCTACGCCTCGTATATCCCCGCCCCACCCCCCCCCCCCCCCCACCCGCCGCCCACCCACCACCTTTTCGCCCTTCAGCATCTATATTTCCCCATGCACCCGTAACTCTCAGCCGCTTTTCACGTTGTGCATTTTCACCCTCGTTCGGTATTTCTCTCTTACATCGGTATCCTCGACTTTTACCGAGGCAAATCCGCTAAGCCAGTAATAAGTACACCACGTGCAGTATTCCGTATATTACCACCCTCTTATGGTCCTTCAAATCGAACCCCTTTTCCTGTATGCTTGCACAGACCAATGGGAAAAAAATTTTTCCCCCTATTTTAATTTCCCTTGTTCCCCTCATTTACACACTTTTTCTCCTCGTTGGTCGATTTTTGTCTATTTGCGGGGATATTTCTCTCCACGAGGCGGGAATTATGGAGAAATTAGCGATGGTGAAGAGAGGCAAAATGGGTGGCATTTTTGAAAGAAGAAATCGACATTTCCGAAAGTTTTCAAGATATTAAAAATTTACCAACAAATATAAGCCGATTTGCATACGTTCGCCCATTGCATATTATCGCTTGGTAAATCTGGTTGGATCTATTTCTCGCCCAGAAGCTTGCGAATCGCCATTGGAAAAAAATGGCCCAAATAAAAAAGATTCCTAGTATCCTGACAAATCGTTCATGTTCTACGAGATACATCGCTATCTCTCATACTCCCCGAGAAAATGCGCTTTGCGCACATGAAAGTCTGCTCCGTGCCGCCGTGCACAGCATCCCCGCGCCAATTTTCAAAATGGTGGGAAAGACCCCGGAGATGGCCAAACATGGACACCGTGTGAAATTCCAATATGTCATTTTCGGGGTGATTACAATAACTTCTGCCCATAGGGTAAAGTAAAAAAAGTACCGAGCCCAGCATCGATCATCACCAATATCACGCCGAAATTCGTGAATTTCTTTTGTTGCCGCTGAAAGCTCATTAAACCAAATGTGCGACTACTGAAAAGCCGAGTTGTATATCTCCATATGTTATATGATAAATGTGATCGGGTTTGGATCGACACAATCGCGCACCATGATACCCCCAATGGTGTGTCCAGTGACAGATCCCCCGCTCCTTCCGTATCTCTATCGAAAATGTTTTGCATTGGTTATCGCACAAGTGAACAAACGGGTGGTGGGTGGGAGGGGGGGGGCAAGGCCAGCTCACTGGATGATTCGCAATAAACGCGGTTACCGTGCAATCGTGGAATCCTATACTGTATAATACACGCGTGTTACGTGGATAACGTGTGTTATATAGGCGACACACGCGTCCGGGGGTAAGCCAGTGCTCATTGTGTCTCCGGCCTGCATACGAAATAGCTGCGGCCATTAAATGCCCCTGTTGCGTTTATCATTTTGACTTTATGTTTACGTTTACGATTACTGCATGTGCTTTTGAGGGTATGGCCCCCCGTCTCTTTGACGCCCCCCGAGTTTAGAGGCGATTGTGCGCATGCGCATGGGCACGGTGCGGGTGGCCATGTGTTTTTGGGGTTTTCGGCACGATTAAGGGGATGATTGACGCGCGGGTGGGGGAGGGGGGGGGGGAAGGAGGGGGCGCATTTTGAGGAGTATTCGGTAGCAATGGGCAAACACGAGAAACTTACTTTTTTCTTGTGCGGGGCCCCTGGGAGTCAAGATTCTTGACAGCGAAATATTTTAAGCATTTTAGAGGTTTTTCCGATTTAAAGCAATTTGAGAATACTCAATATTTGCGGACTTTTTTTTATATATTATAATGTGATAAGAGTGATAGATGGTCAAAATTTCGTCGATTTGAAATTCGGAGAATATTCGAACATATTGTGGCTTTTAGATAAGAAGCGCCCGGGGCAATTTTCAGAATTGAAAAGATTGAAAAGTCGTGAGATTCGGAGGTTAGTAGATTCTCGAAATAATTGGAATGCTCACACTTGTGGAAAGTATTGAACCGGTCAAGATTTTTTTATTGAAAATTGAGGTTCCTGGATCTCTTCAGCATTTTGATTTTTTCTCAATTTTTCTAATTATTCAATTTTTTTTAATTTTTCAATTTTTCAATTTTTTCGAATTTTTTCGAATTTTTTCGAATTTTCTCGAATTTTCTCGAATTTTTCAAATTTTTCAATTTTTTTAAATTCTTCGAATTTTTCGAATTTTTCAAATTTTTCAAATTTTTCAATTTTTTCAAATTTTTCAAATTTTTCAAATTTTTCAAATTTTTCAAATTTTTCAAATTTTTCAAATTTTTCACATTTTTCAAATTTTTCAAATTTTTCAAATTTTTCAAATTTTTCAAATTTTTCAAATTTTTCAAATTTTTCAAAATGTGAAAAAACATTTTAAAAAACTGTCAAATGTTCAAAATTTTGGGTATTTCACTCAATCTGCAGAAATTTGTCCAATGTTTCTCCATTCGTCCAAATTTCGGTAAATTTTTGAAGTTGTTAAAATTTTGAAATTACAGAGAAAGGAGCAAACTTCGAAATTCTGAGCAAGTCAAGAATATAAAAAATTCCACGTCCTCCAAGATTTCCGCGACAAAAAAAAATGATAACACCAAAAAATGTCAGAACATTAACTATTTTCACCTGAGCTTTCGAGTAAGCCACCGAGTTCCCCCCTCAATCACCCATAAATTTCCCTCCCACAATTTTTAAATCGACTGGAAACAATTGGAAAAACCCATCGGCCTGATGTAAAAACAGTAATTATAAAATACCAGTGTTTACCAAAAATTTTATGAACAATTGGCAATTTCATCAGTTTAATGTGGAAATCACTTTTAACCACTTGCACAGTCAACAACTCAATTCCGACAGTTACACGATGCAATTTTAAACCGCAAATATTTTCACTGTTACATATACCTCTATCAGCCAATTCAGAATGACAGCGGATAGAGTTTAATTTGTTCATCCGGATTATATCGTAATATGTGATACTAAAATTTGATGCTAATAAAATTCACTGGAAGATTTATATTTAATTCCATTTATGGTATTTCTATAAATTTCCGAACATAACTCCAAAATCAAATTTATATGTTTTCTGGGAGACCCAGAGGGTGGTGGGGGGGGGGGGGGGGTGGTGGTAGAGTGGTAGAGTTGTGGTATATATATACCAGAGCGACCGGAACGAGCCATTACTGCTGATTATACTGGGGGTGCTTTAAATTTACATGCAAATTTAATGTTCGTATTTTAGTAATGGCTGAATGAGGAATATATAGAGATGAGCCTAAAACCGGCAACGGTTATCAGAGATATGCTGCCCTGTGATTATTCTCGGCGCAAAGTTATCCGAGTGTATTCATAATTAAAGTTCAATACGTAAATATTTTATGCAACTTGAAGATTGGCAAGATTTTTCAATCGTATTTCCTTGCTACTTTGCAAAATGGCGGAGGCCAAAAATAATTGAACTATCTGAGGATAAATCCAACCTGTCTCGCTCCCCGCCTACGCTAATTATTTATCAGCATTCAACATAAATCCGTTGCAGGTAAAGGTACGCAATAAAAAATTTGAAAAAGAAAATATACGCCGCATTTGTTTCCAGGAATCAAATTTTTTTGATCAGGAATTTCTGCAAAAATTTCTCAAAACATCAAAATTCCACGGGGTAGGAAATTGTCAGTGCATTTTACTTCCGATCATCAAAATAGAAACAATAGGGGAAAAAGAAGATGGGGGGAAAATGGAAGTCAATGAAACCTGGCCCTCGTTGCCCGCGTAATGATGACGGGAAATCAATACCGCCCCCAGTCATTCAACAGTCATCGAAAAGCCCTCGCAATGAAAAACAAAATCACAACTTTTTGAACCTGACAGAACATTCTACTCCTCGGCTCCAGAATGGAATATATAAAAATAGTACGTTCGTTTTACACCCCACCCCCTCCCCCCACCCTCCCACCGGAAGACACCGGAGAATGAAATATGCATTGGAAGACACCGCTGATATTTTGGATATTGCCATATTTGTCTTAAAAAAAAATTTCCTTCCACCTATTATGTCATGCATAAATTCCGATTTATGATATAAAAAAAGGGGGTGGCGGAGTTGAATATATATATATATATATATATATATGCGCATCTGCCATTTTTCATGTAATCAAATCGACAATCACCAATGACCATGTATATTGAATTAAGATCAGAATAGAGCGAACTTCCGACCGCAATCACGGTGTCGTTAGAGCCCTGACCTCGCCCACGAGGTCCAAGGATCGAATCCCCGTACGGGGGAGTCGCCATTCGGTATAGTAGAGTGGAGTTGTCCAGGCTCTGGACATTGGGTCCATATTGGTTCGCACTGTGCAAAAGCTGACCCCTTTGGGTCCAAATCGAATAAAAAAAAAAATCAAGCAAACTCGGATACACGGCAATTCAGGTCGCTTTTCCCTACAGTCTAAAACTATCAAAATCAGTGCGACTCATCCATCTAACAATTTGTCACTTCTCTGTATAACGACCATCAAAATACAAACAATAGAATAAAAAAAAAACATGAAAAAACGGAAGTCAAAGGAAGGAAACCTGGCCCTCGTTTTTCGCGTAATGATCACGGGAAATCAATATCGCCCCGAGTCATTCGACAGTCATCGAAAAGTCCCCCTCGCAGTCATCGAGAGAAAAAATCGCGATTTTTCAAACACACCAAAACACCAAGCTCTCTCTCCTGCGCTCTTTTAAAGAGCGAAATATCTCCACTTTTGAGGAGGGGGCCTTCCACCTTTATTCCCCCCCCCCTCCACCCCCTCATGTCCCACTTGGACGTATACAACAATGACAAACCATGAAACAATGCTGGGCACCACTGGAAAAATTCCAAAAACCAGGAATAATAAAAAAAAAAAAATGGTTGCGAATGCGGTGTTGACGGGAAAAAAATGCACAGAAGAGGAAGGCAGCGGGGGTGGGGAGGGGGTGGTAAAAAGAGGGGGGCAGGTGGGGAGGGGCTGGAAAAAAATGTAAAAGCCCGAGCCCGTGTGCTTTCGTTGGGGACAATACGCGACGATGAATGCCTATTTTATTTATCTGTAACAGGCGTTCCATAAAGCAAATAACACAGAAAGTGTAACGAGAAAAAAAAACTCCTTTTTATCCACTTTTTGGGGGAAGCTCAATGCAAGTATATGTGTATGGGTGGACGGCTGTGTGTGGATTGGTAGAGTATTTTTTTTTCAGCTTTTTTAGTCGATTCATTTTTGCTCACCCTTTTTGAACTATTCCCCACTCATTTTTTTTTTTTTTTTTTTTTTTCGACGGTGGTAGTTTGACGAGCCGGCGCTTCGGGCGCGCGTGTTTTTCTGTCTTTTTTCCATCGCATTTTCCATATTTTCCTGCCCGTCTTTTGTCCCGGCAGCTATAAAACGGATAGAGAAAGGGCTTTTTGTAACTTGTTTGGGCGGGGAGGATTCGCGGGTGACACTGAAATTTTGCCAATTTTATTTGTTAAATAATTCGGCGGAGAATGGAGAGGGGTGGGGGGAAGTTACGAAGGGGATGAAAAGCCCGTGACCTGGACATGGTTTTTTTACATCGCTCCGCAGAGTGAACTAATCCGAAATTCTATTGGAGAAGCTATTGGAAATCACATCCAAAAAAAGTTTCCAATTGAATAAAAAAAAAAATATACATATTTCCTTAAAACTGGATAATTTTATATACACAGAGATTACGAATTTGAAATAAAAATTCTTGAATATGGTATAAAGTGGAGGACAAGGTGGGGGGAAAAAATTGGAAAACCATATCCATAAATTTATGCACTTAGTTCACCAATGTAACTTTGATCTCTATGATACATTTATTGTCATCATGAAAAACTATCGAGTACCGGGAATGAAAAAAAAAAAATACACAATTTTTCCAGAACTCTGAATTCAAATTGCCGAAATTTTTTCGCTCTTTTTTTGCCGGATGGTTTTTTATTAATATCAGCCTTTCAGAGATGGATTTATTTGTTTTGTCGAATGGGCGTAGAGCAATTGGAATTTATATTGCGCTTTTGAATAACAACAATAAAAGGGAATTTATCGGCGTGAAGTAAATGAGAATTATTGAGATAAGTAATACTCAACTTTCAATATTTTATTTTTATTTGAATGATATATATGAAGAGCCAATTCTCCATGGCAGTTGGAAATTTATGAATTTTAACAATTTCAATCGAGAACATCTCTTTAGAAGTAGGTGGGTTAAAATGGTTAGCCCCTCTTTACATTTAATATCAATATGTGTCTTTGTGTGTGTGTCTTGCTCGGTGAGTGGCTGTCGGAATGGGTGGTTTGGTCAGTGGATGGCGTGGGTCAGTGGGTGGTAGAGCGGGTAGGTGGGGGATGAGTGAGTGGGTGGGTGGGCGGGTGAGTAAATGGGTGGGTGGGTGAGCAAGTGGGTGGGTAACCGAGTGGGTAAGTGGGTGTGTAGGTGGGTGGGTGAGTATGAGTGGGTGGGTGAGAGAGTGGGTGGGTGTGTGAGTGGGTGGGTGTGTGAGTGGGTGGGTGTGTGAGTGGGTGGGTGGATAAGTGAGTGGGTGGGTAACCGAGTGGGTAAGTGGGTGGGTGAGTGAGCAAGTGGGTGGGTAGGTGAGTGGGTGGGTAACCGAGTGGGTATGTGGGTGGGTAACCGAGTGGGTGAGTGAGTGGTTGGGTGAGTACGTGTGTAGGTGGGTGGGTGAGTGAGTGGATGGGTGAGTGAGTGGGTGAGTGAGTGGGTGGGTGTGAATATAGGTATGTGCATAGATGTAGACAAATTTTGGAGACCAAAAATTGCAGAAAAGCTAGTGAAGTCATCTTCCCAAAAACGACTCTCGCTTAAGACATTGTATATTGACGCCTCGTCAACTTCGTCCTAAAGGACGATGGCTTTGACAATTGAACTATAGTTTTATTCATTTCCAAATAAAAATTTTCCAATTGGTTGAATTACCTTTATCTCATCAGGACGGGGCTTTGGCGTAGTCGGTAGAGTGTCTGCCTACTATTCTAAAGGTCCCGCGTTCGATTCCCGCTCACTGCAAAATATTTTTTCTGAAAAATATTTTCTCACGGACTCCGACCGATGGCAGGAACATTCCGTGTGTGCTATCGGCGGTATCCATGAAGTGAGACCGTGAGCCGGGACCGAACGCGACCCGTCGCGCGGGGGGGGAGGGAGGGTTCCATCGTAGACGCCCGCCATCGTATCACAGGGGTTTCTGGAGGTTTACCCTGTGATTAGAAATACGATGAGCTGAAATGGCGAAGTCGGCCCCAGCCGCAATGGGTGGGTACTCTGATCCGTAGTATTGCCCATGTAGTAATGCTTACCAGCGGGGACGTGGGTGAATACGAATAGAGAAAGAGTGAAAGAAAAAAAAAAAACCTTTATCTCATCGGTATAGATAAGATACAGATAATATCGATCAGTATGAGCTTTATATTTTACCGTTCGTGTGAAGTGTGTTCGACTACAGCCAAAATTATCGTTTAGATTTCCGAAAGAATTTCCACGATGCATCAGACCTTGCGGAAGCTAAGAAGTACCGAAAATTCCTACATCCCCATAAATGAGAAAAAAATTGTTTTTTATAAAAACTTTTCAGTAAAATGACTAACTCCAGAAATATCTGAGCAAATTTCGGGTAAAACAAGTTAGGTGGAGGGAAATAGCAAATCGAGAAGTTATTTATGTGATCCTGATGGTTGACACTCACTCGACTCACATGTTATCCAACTTCTCTCCGTGCAATTGTCCTGTATATCAGGATTTTTTTTCTCTCATTGTACTTTATTGAAATAGGGAATTTGGGGAAAGGCGGGCGAGTGGATGGAAAAAGGCTTCATGTCCCTGTAATGGGCTGTCAGTGACGAGTAGTGAGAGCTACCGCAGGGTGAAATGGGGGTGGGGTGGGCGAGGGGGTGGCGGGGGGGGGGGAAGAGAAGAGCAGACACGGGCACACGGCCCCAGCATGCCGGAGGTGTGTGCCAAAAACTATAACCTGTTGCATACGTCCGCACGAACGCCGAAAAACGCCCCTGGCCTCTTTCCCTCGTACTCTATAACACTGTACACCTACCCGACCTCTCCACTACCTCAAACCACTGCATTGAGCGTGTCACGCCGCGATTCTACGAGTATCGGTTGGAAAATTGAGAAAGAGAGGAAACAAATATAACAAGGGGGGCAATTCCAAAGTGTTTGGCTTTTTGTTACTGTGGAGTGGGATAATCCATATCTTGCGTTCAATTAATTAATTTTTGGGGAGTGGTTGGGGAAGGGGGGGGGGGAGGATAGATAGGAAGAACCCGTTTGGTATAGCACCAACTGTTCTTAATCTTGCGTGTCAATCGGTTCTAATCACAATATCTGAAAATTTAATTTTGCAGTTTGGATATTGAGGGCGGAATGGGTACATGAAGCTGTCCTCTGGCAAATTTTTTTTCGAACATTTTTCAACCAAAATCCATCGAAGTGAAAATATAAAAACGATTTCGTCATTTTATCTGAATTTTTTTGTCTCATTTTTTCGATTTTTCAAATCTTAAAAATTCAAATGTGAAATTGAATTTCAATGAAAAAAATTCATTGTAATAAAAATTTAATAAAACCGGAATAAAATATGCGGAATTTTGAAACTACGAATAGTCAAAATTTTGAAATTCCGTAATAATTTTCCCATGGACAATTGGCCTTTCAATACGAGTCACTCGCTATTTCCCCTCTCCCGTATTGAAGGCTCATTTTGCAATCCATAAAACCCGGTTGTACCTCTATCTGTCACATGGGTATCAGTGAGCAGTCTCATTTTTTACCCTCTCGTATTTTTATGAAATCATTGTTTCATACAACAATACACCGGGATGAGTATTGCACAATGACTGGCATCGGTACTTGTTGGATGACGATAGAGAGAGACAACGAGCGACGAAATCATTCGAAACAAGAGGGGCCTTGTGGGTGGGAAAAAGGAAGAGGGTGGTTAAGAGGTGAGGGTGGGTGGGCATGTGGGGGGGGGGGGGTGGCTTCGAGTAGTCTGCTCTCTTCGTTGGTACGGAAAAAAGCGCAGGATGGTGCAATGATGTCGCCGATAGAGTAGAAGCATTTCGACATGTGTCTCTTTATCCATTTCGCGTTTCACAATTTTTCTTCCCTTCCTATACCATTCCCCGTGCATTCTCCACTGTTCCTTTTTTTCCTCCCAGTCATCCCTTTGTGATGACTGTCGATGAAAAAATGATGACATATTTTTCCGGTTTTTCACTCCCGACACAACCCCGGGCCATCCCACGCATGTCACTTTCAGCCTTGTCCTATTTTTTTTTTTCTGATATGCGTCTTTAATCACTTTCTTTCAGGGGTAAATCATGTTTTTTTTTTCTCTTCTATACAGTAATTATTTTCACCTCGGGACGATGGGGGGGGGGGGGGATGAAATGAAATTGGTGCTCGTTACAACAGAGACATTTTTGAGAGATGGGAGAAGTGGTACACCCCCTCCCCTCCCCCCCCCCAGCATCTCGACGCTCCTTAATTTTTGAAAATTTGGAAAGTTTTGTTTCATTTTTTTTTCTCCATTTGAGAAAGTTCCAATAAACATGCAATTTTCAAACCTTTTGCTTCACACCCAGGACTTTCGTTGGACGAACGCGGTCTCTGAGGAATATTGGTGGACAATCTTTTAACGACCAAAAGGGATTGATAAAAAAGTGAACAGGGAAAAATAATGGCTATAAAAATATTCTTCGATGGCGGGACTTGGTAACGACGTGCGTTAAAAAATCAGCGTAACGTAGAGAAGATGGGGGCCATTAGCAGGGGTGAGGTAGGTGGTGACAATGGTAAAGAGTGCCCCGCAATTTTTTTTCAACATTTTTTTTTTGGCTCGATACGGCCATCGAAGACCTCGTAAATTTCAGACAGCCGCACACCGAAAAGTCACGAATTTATTACATGTGGAGGGAACTTAAATTTCATTCTTCAATTCGCCAGAATTTTTTTGAGGAAAGAACTAAAGATTCAAAAATGAGGTCTAGACAAATCCGTTCATGGAAAAGTCAGTGAGATGCTCATTAAAAATTCAAGTTCTCGATGGATTATTTCCAGCCTTTTACCACCCACCGCAAATAGCATTTCTAGATACAAAAAAAAATCCACCTTAAAATGTCTTATTATAATTCCTCTCACTTTTTTCCCCATTCTAAATTAGCTTAAATATAAATTCACAAATGCTCGGAAAAAAACTAAAAACTCTGATACTCTAATTTTTTGTTTAATCAGCCTTCGGCATGATCGTTAACTTACCGAATGTAAATATAGAATATTCTCATTTTGTTGTGCGGTTTAAAGGCCTCAAACGAAAGAATGAACGAAGTGAAATACGGGGCGCATTGAACCCAATCAAGTGGCAGTCATAAATTCACATCAGAGTCTCTTACTGAAAGATAGACGTGCTAATGGCACATACGAAATACAGCAAGCGCTAAATTAAAATAAAAAGACCGTGGTAACATTATTCGTGATGAATAAATGCAAATGTCCATTCACCGCTTTATCCGTAAATCCTTCAATTTTTTTTTCACATTGAATAATAGAAGATGGGATAGGGCAGGCAGTGGCAGGCGGTAAAACCTGTGTTTTGTATTTTTTATTATTTTTCCTCATCGTCTTGCTTTTTTTTTACATCTTTTTTCCGAATATTTATATGTGAATTGGGCAGCAGTAGGAACATATTGAAACGTTGCTGGTCGTAGCCACCCACCTACTGGTGAGGCAGATGCGCCCGATGATATATTAACGCCAACTGTGCGCCCGATATGCTTCCGAATAAATTATAGTATTATTGTTTTATCGGGGTTATCCACTGCGAGTAGACTGTACAATATTATACATATAATCAGCCATATAACGCATTCTATGGAATTGTTTATTTATTTAAAAACGTCGAAGTCATGAAGAGTCGGGTGATTTGATTTCGACTGCAAGTATTATGATCAAGTCGCTAAGTAGCTTTTTTTTTTAGTAACTTCCCGATGGGGAAGTTATTGTAATCACCCCGAAATCGAACTTTTTCATTTCGGCCTGTAACTGGTGTCTTAAGGGTACCAAAATCATCCCCGATAAATTCTGAGTCAATGTCTGTGTGTGTGTGTGTATGTTTGTATGTATGTGCCCTAAATTTAGGTCAACGATTTCTCACGAATGGATACACCAATCGAAGCCATCGAGGTCTCAATCGACGTGTCTTCATGTAACTCTGCTCTGATTAGGTTTTGATGGATATTGGTTCAGAATATATATTGTTATTAACAATTTCAATTGTTCGTAACACTATATCTCGTAAACGGTTGGAGTTAGGGAAAAAATTTGTTAACATAAATTGTTCCTCAGACAAAGATGCACATTTAATGTATACTGACTTTTTCCCATAATGTGCATAATTAAGGTGGTAGAGCCGTTAGAAAAAAATAATTCATGTGATGAGTGCATGAATGGAGACTAGATGGCGTCGGCGATCGCAAAAATTGGTCTCTACAGGAAACATGCACCGACTCAGAATATAATACTTGTATATCATTTTTGTGTATCAATGCTGCCAGGAACGTGAAGTCGAGTGAAGCCGGAGATACGGACTTATTGAACTTCTTCAACGTAGTTGTTGTATATTCGTGGGTTTAAAATACTTCAATGAGATTCAAAGACTTCAATGAGAAGTAAATAGCCTTCACGTGGAAGAGGGAGTTATCTCTTGATTATGAAAAAAATCACAAAAGGACACGCCCCGACGGATTTTTCACAAACATGTGCATTTTTTTTGCGCAAATTATCGTCATTAAAAATTGGAACTCTTTTTTAGATATGTATGTAAGATAATGAGTGTGAAAGAAACAGTTTCAACGTTATGATCTATATATATAATATGAAAGAAATAATGTCGGGCGAAATGGAAGACATTAGAGACAAGAGAGTAACAAGACAATTAAATAATATGCAGATATAGTGAAAATGACCTTCCCGCAGAATGACATCATGTACAATGGAGGGCGACTTTATAATGCACTATCTGATGAAATAAAAGACATGAATAAATGTGGGTATAGCCGAGAAGTAGTGAAGTATGAACAATTTTTCCGAAGATTAGCGACTTCGCTATAGGACGTATTTAGGTTTTTGTCCTATATCGCTGTAATGGGAACTAGGATTGATCCATTGCAGACAAGCTAAGTCTCCAGTTACTTAATTTTAATTTGTTAGCGCAATTAAATTTAAGCATATTTTTCACATAATTGTTTTTTCACTTTCATTTTTTTGAGGAAGCACTAAAAAATATTGAATGACCTATTCGTTGATGAAAGCAAACAAGCTCTATCCGCAATTCCTCAATCCATCTCTCTCTTCCTCTATGCTATTTGCCTACATTTTGTCCACAACTGTTTGCCCGCCATATGCTACATAATTGATTAAATAGTTTAATCGCTGGTAACCTTGTCATTTATCAATCGATCGACTCCTGGATACTTCACTGCTCCCCGGGTATATCAATAAAATATTTCTCCCTGGCCGCACCTTCATTTTCCCTTCCTTCTATTATCGCATTTGAATTCCCATTAACTTCAATAAAAATAATTAAGGCGGGTTTATTTACGTATTGAAATCAATATTCATTTTATGTGATCAAAGTTGGACGGCTCATCTCGAGTAATGAATTTATTCGAATGACGCATTCCACTCGTTTTTATTGAATTATTTCGTTCTCGGTGACATCAGAAGGCACTCAAAATTTTTGAGGAATTGCATACTTAACTACTTGATCAA
Organism: Asobara japonica; assembly: GCA_026005395.1. Classification (NCBI taxonomy): domain Eukaryota; kingdom Metazoa; phylum Arthropoda; class Insecta; order Hymenoptera; family Braconidae; genus Asobara; species Asobara japonica. The sequence goes on along the minus strand of BQMI01000488.1, from coordinate 433,482 downwards.
AGTTGATTAAGTTGAAAAAAAATCAAAGTTGAAAAAAAACGATTTTTTTAATCAAAGTTGAATAATGGAAATCGTAAAACGGGTTTTATTTCATTCAAATTAAGAAAGTTCATTATAGCTTCATGTTTCATCATCTCCTGAACCATTTCGACGTTTCCGAGGCGGCGCTGTGTGTGTGTGTGTGGGTGTGTGGGTAGGTGAGTGGGTGAGTAGGCGGCTGGGTAGGTGAGTGGGTGGGTGGGCGGGTGGGTAGGTGAGTGGGTGGGTGGGCGGGTGCTTAGGTGTGCGGGTAGGTGGGTGGGTGGGTGGGTGAGTGGGTGGGTGAGTGGGTGGGTGAGTGGGTGGGTGGGTGGGTGGGTGAGTGGGTGGGTGGGTGGGTGAGTGGGTGGGTAGGTGGGTGGGTAGGTGGGTAGGTGAGTGAGTGGGTGGGCGGGTGGGTAGGTGGGTGGGTTGTTGGGTGGCTGAGTAAGTTGGTGGGTGAGTGGGCGGTGGGTGGGTGTGTGTGTGCAAAAATATTTGTATGACGAATTGGAAGAAATACTATGGAATTGTAAAAAAAAAAATTGTGAAATGCTTAAATCGTTTGGGAAAATGAAAATCTGTACGAAGTGAATAATGATTGTTATATTAAAAAAACTATTATTGTACAATTAGAAGATTGTATACTTGGTAAATAATTTGTTTTTAGCAGAGTTTATTTCCCGAACGAATATTTTATAAGCCATGAAATATTACGCAATACGAAATACTATCGCATCGCGTGTTTCTGTTGGAAACTCGAAAAAGCGGTGAATGACAGGAGAAAAAAATTCATTAGAATAGCAAGCACTTTCCACTTTGTTGTAAATATATTTCCAGCGCTGCGAATATATTAAAGTTTATCGTACGCCCCCTTTCAAGACTCAATGACGCCAGACAATGGCTTCTCTGATATAAATTTTATTTATACCCTTGACCGGCTGGAATTATTAATGAAATATTCCCTCTCCGGAAATTTCATTCTTATCAAACGCAAGTGAATAGAAAAGTCACTGCCGCAGTAAAAAGTAATCTTGTAGTGTTTGGTAGAGCTTTACAGAGTTCTTTCTAAAAGACTTTAAAATGTTATAGATTTTTTGTTGCGGAACGATTCTAACAGTTTCATACTATTTTTGTAAAATTTTCAGTTACATAATTCTACAGTGCAAATCGTTCAATCATTTCCGAAATCTCCCAAAATTTAGAAAATTTGCCAAAACTTCGCCGAATCGCCCAAAATTCCAAGAATTTCCAAGAATTTCAAAAATTTCAAAAATTTCAAAAATTTCAAAAATTTCAAAAATTTCAAAAATTTCAAAAATTTCAAAAATTCCAAAAATTTCAAAAACTTCTATAATGCAAAACTTTTAAAAATCTATGAAAATACCAAATCCGAAAAATCTCAAAATTGGTTGAATGTTTGACAGTTGTTATGAAAATCAATTCATATGTTTATTTTACAACCTCTTCGTAAAATCATTGGAATCATGACTCCAACATACCGAAAAAAGCAAGTAAAACGATTAATAGAAAAATGGAAATTACGAGCAATGAAGGAGTGACCGAAAACTTGGGACTTAACGGTAGAACTGGTGAATTTAACATTAATGTATTCTGTCGGAAAGTTTTTATAATATTCCCGTGGCATTGTCTGTGCTAACCCCAAGTGAAGAACAATATAACCGGTGTTCTCATTTACGATGGACAATTTTTTTTCCTTTTTTTCCACCACGCAAGATATCATCCAAGTTTAAATGTGAAAGAGAACAGTGAAAAAGTTGGATTAATTAATTCCGGGCTGGAGATTTTTCATAGCTTTTTATAAAAGAAAAACTGCAATTGCTTTGAAAAATTTACCAATTTTTTTCATTTCGCTTGTGAATAATTAAGTCGAGAGCAGTTCAACTTCCTTTTCGCGGTGAATTACCCCAATTTCTAGGCGAAATTGATTATTCTATAGCGAAACTAGAATTTTCTTGAGCTCTCAAAATTTTCCAAAATGAGGAATTTAAAAAAAATTCAAATATTAAAATTTTAAACATCGAGTAATTTAGAGCCAAGGGATTATCCATTGGACGACTAAAATTAATTATTAAATGCAATCGTTACCCTCTGGATTTGCCTTAACGAAGTAACAACTCACCTGAAACAGAAAAAAATATCTAATGTTAGCTTTATTTGTACCACTCAAGAGATGGATAAAAATATCCAAAAAATCAGACACAAAGATTCTTAAAAGTATCTAAAATTTTCAATTTTCACTTTTGAAATTTTCAATTCAAGAACAAATTTTTGCAACGTTGAAATAAAAATAATCAAAGAAAATATCAAGATTTCCAAAAGTTCGACAAGTTCAAAAACTCAAACTTTCGGAGAATGGAGAAATTTAAAAACCTAAATTGCATAAATTTCCGAAATTTTCCAAATCTCGACATCTCCAATCATTAGATGAAGCCTACGGTCCAGTTTTACTCCAGCCGCATACACTACACATACAGATAATATAGACATGTATGGACCATTCATTTTCAACAACAATTTCCTCCTTCGATCTCCTCCAGGATGGACCGCACAGTTGGTACTGAAACGTTTGATATTTCATGACTCGAGCAAAGACAGCCCCCACGGGCAAGAAATTCAAAGTAAACACGGTGAGGACACAGAGAAGAGTGGGATATGAGTAAAGAACCGAAGGAGGAGAGAGAAACATCGAGATGATGGTCCTGACCGGGGCGGCGGGCTGTGGGGTGGGAGGGGGAGTCTTCTGGTTAAAGTAATTACGCGGCGCGCCAGCTGCCGCGGACTTTAAATTATAGAAATTATAAAATGCGCTGGGGAAACGCGCCTCCTTTATTCGTTCTGTTTTTTCATCTCAACTCACCACTCCCTCCTGCTGCCCCTCACAACCCCCTTGAACCAATTTCACCTCCTTCCCTTAGAATCTCCGCGAAAAGGAAAAGCATCAGTTTAGCAACTAATCTTTATTTCCGCAAAAAAAATGCTTCTTTTAAGTTTCTTGAGCCAGAGACTTTAGATTTACTCCGAAATGACCAATTGATGTAACCCAGAAAAGGGCCCACTTTGGCGGTATTGGTTTCTGTATGGTCCATTGACCGAATTAAACGAATGGTTTTAAACATGAAGTCATTATGACGAATTAAAACCATAAAACAATTTTTTAAAAACTCTGACAACATCAATGGATGAAATATAGAATAATTTATCATTACACAATAAAAAAAAATTGGCATCATTTGTTCCTCCACAAATTGCAAAAAATTAATACAAACACTTCCGTAAATCTGATAACTCTAGTCAGAAGAAACATTGACGATATTTTTCAGTGGGGAAAAAAATTAAGTTGGACATAAGTCGTAACAACGAAATATTACCCGCAGAATGTCTTAGTTATAACCCGCCCGCCCTCTGTCTCCGCATTTCCCCCATTTTTCACTCAGTAATATATTTTATTACTATTTCTATCCTTGTTTAGCACGCTCTATAGTACCTATATACATGTATACACATATACACATAATGCAGTATCACAGCAGCGTCCCTCTTTAATCCCCCACTGTACCCTTGGTACAGGGCAAGTTGCACCCCCTCCCCCCCGCGCTTATTACACTGCCGCCACCCCCCTCGCCACCCCTCCTCCACCAACCCACAAGCGAGCCACGCTCGACAGAGACTTTATTATACATTTGTGTCTCCATTGCTCGTCGCTTGCCTTATATAACTGTTCCAGCCATATGAGAAAGAAAAAGAGAGAAAGTGACGGAGGAAACGAATCGGCGAAAGTAAGTATGTGTGTGTGTGTGTGTGTGTTGGGATGAATCATTTCGATGTAAAAGGAGTGTTAACCCCAAAAATCATCTGTTACATTGTTATTACCTCTTCTAAGTTCTGATAATATTCTATAATCAGAACGATTGGAGATATTGACAATACTTGTGTGCCATTTCTTCCTTTCCTGATCCAGGATATAATTACTGGCTAGAGTCATTCCGCAGAATTGGGAAGTTATGAGTTGGGGCCAGCCGAGTCAGAGATTTCTGCATTTTTGTCGTTTTAGTCACTGTGTAGGTGGACGTGGGTGTGTCTATGGGTGGGTCGGCGGGTGTGTGTGTGTGTGTGGGTAGGTGGGTCGATGTGTGTGGGTTGGTGGGTGGGTGTGTCGGTAGGTGGGTAAGTGGGTGGGTGTGGATTGGTGGGTGCGTGGGTTTACATTTTACATACAAACCCAAATTCTAATGCTTGCGTGAAGGTTCCCAGCATTCCTCTACCAAGTAAAAGAATTAGAGAGGAAATATACGACAGAGTGAGAGGGGGGAGGGGGGGGGGCAGATACAGAGAGATAAAGAGGAAACGAGTGCGAAAGAAGCAAAGAAAAGCAGAACGAGAGTACGAGAAAGAGAGAGTTAAATAGTGCGAGAGAGGGAGGAAGTGAGATGGAGAGAGACAGAGAGACATGGAATATATACTAAAGCGGAAAGCCGTGACAGTGTTAGTAGTCAACAAGGACAGCGATATAATTGTATCTAAATTATAATATACAAATAATAACAGCCAGAACGGACAGACCGACGCCAGCGTACAGTCACTCGCAGCATTATTACTCAAGGGTTATTTTTAGAGTCCGCTGGGCGAACATACCACAGAATTAATTCAGATTAATTTTTTTTTTCTATAGATTTTTTTTCTGATTAACAATACAAGGTCGGGGAATTAATTGAATTCTCGGGTAAGTTTCGGTTTGAATGTAGGATGGAATGTATAGAAGGGGACCCGTCCATTTTTTTTTTCTTTCAGGAAATCCCAAGGTTCAAGGGAAATGTGGGCTAAGCCATTCAATTAATTTTGTAATTAAAAAAATTTGTAACGATCGTAATAAAACTAATTATATTGTTATGGCTGCTATTGACGTATTGGATGAAAGTAAGGAGCAGCAATCTGAACCAAACAGCGGTAGAACCGAGTTCTGACAATTACTAAAACTGGGAATGATGCACCAAAATATTTATATATCTTGCTAAGAATTTGGAAAATTTGCAAGATTATGAAAAATATAATGCAAATTTGGAGATTTTTTTCTAAATTTCATGTAAATTCCGGTGATTATGATTTATTGGAGCTTTTTAAAATCCCACATAAACATCTATTGATATATCACCAGTGCCATCTTATGGGTATATCAAGTACCCCAGTTATTGCCGTTTTGTTATTTTATTAATAAAATTCCAACTCATAAATTTCAAAGTAAGAAGAGGAATTTCCCGATCGATTCCCAAAGTTTCATATAAAATCCAATAATTTTGATATTACGATTGGAAGATAAATTTTTTGTGCACAGTGAGGAGAAGAGAATGTGAAGGAAATGGGGTTACAGGTACCCATGAAATTCACGTGCGGAAGAAAAATAAGCTTGGACAGAGTAATAATAAAGAAATATGTTTCTACTCGCTCGCCCCGACATCCGTCCCACCCTCCAGCCTTTTCACTTCCTCCCACAAGTGCCCCCCCCCCCCCCACCCACCCGACAGGAATGAATATATGATGAAAATATATAAGACATGTATGACATATATTTTAATCTATTTCACATGTGTGAGACCGAAGAAGTAGATTACATATTTTGGTATATATGCTGAGCATATACGATAATATATTTAATTTATTTAAATGTATGTACATATTAAAAGATATACCTGTATGGATATAGGAGATCTATGGTCTATATACTTGTCTTATTTATATGAAAATGTAAATGTCGTTTTAAAACTTATTTGCCTGCATAAACAAGATGGGGAATCTTGCCCTCAATTTTTAATAAAACTTTTTCTTAAGATAAAATTTTGCAATTTCCTTGCCAGGCAAAAGATGACAAGGTTTATAGCAATTTATGTTTTTAAAAACATTCCACTTTTGCCCACGTGTATGTTGGTCTGTGTGTGTCTGGTGGATGGGTGGCCGTATGTGAGTGGGTGGCTGTGTGTGTGTGGGTGGGTGTGTGTGGGTGGGTGGGTGTGTGTGGGTGTGGGTGGGTGGGTGCGGGTGGGTGGGTTAGTGTGGATGGGTAGGTGGTCGGGTGGCTGGATGTGGATGGGTGGCTTTTATTCAAATATCTCAAACAAAACATGCAGAAGTTAATTAGGATCAGCAGAAAATTCTTTCGCGGATATTTTACTGGTCCATAAGAAAATCATATTTCCCATACACGAACATATATAATTTATACCGGAAAGACATATTTTTCGCCTGTATTTATGACTCCCCCCGCCCCGCCCTTTTCACCCATTCATCCACCACATATACTCCCTGTATGTACACTGGTTTACACTTTCCACAGTTTCAAAGATTCCCTCGTGTTATCTCGTGTCGTTGCCAGCTGGTGCACATGTCGCACCCCCCAGCCGGTTCATTTTACTTGACAAAAATCCGTGGAGAAATAAACTAACAGTGGGTGGGGTGGAAAAATGGAAAATATAAAGCCAGTAAAATTTATAATTATCGCTGAAGCCGTGGAGATTACTCTGACCCGATTATTTATGATACGCGATAAAATGGCAATAAAATAAGATGACGGAAAGAATACTAGAATTTTTAATCAATTTTTTTTCCTCAGTTTAATCTCGTAGATGATTATGGAAGATTATTGGTAAACAAGTTGTGACGTAGAATTGTTTAAAAAACTATTTAAATATTGTTCACTATTTTGCATTGTGATGTAATCAGTCAGTATCGGAATAAAAGAGAATTTAATATGGGGAAGAACAAAGAAGGAAATCATTTGTCAATATGTAACAGAATTTTGTACCTGTAAAAGACACACTTTCAATTTTTCACTGACAAAAAAATATGTTGTATAATTAATTACCAGAATTGTGAAACTCAATTTTGCATAGTATACGTAAATGACATTTTTATGAACCATTCCCCATGTTTTCACCATGAAGAAATGCATTAAAAATATTACAATGTATAATGAAAAGTGTTCCTTTTTTTGTCGATGCTGATGCAAGCCATAGCATATCGAATTATTAACCAATACAATAATGACATAGCTGAGAGTTTGAATTGAAACGAGAATAAAAGACAGAAAAAAAAATATGTATGCATGTATATAATGTCATCGTAAATGAGGTTTTCAGGCGGGTGCATAGCTGGCACATTCACTTCCGGTGTGAGAAGAACGTTGACGAGTGTTGTATGAAAGTAAATGAGAAAAGTGACAACTGTAATAAAACTCAATATTGAAACCCATGATATTATATTTTACATAAGTCCATGAATTAAGGTGGCTCAGTGGCGAGTGGATGCATTTTAATAGATTTTTGGAATTTTTAATCATGAAATTTTTCATACACACCCACTCACTCACACACCCACTCACTCACACACCCGAACCCACCCACACCCGAACCCACCCACACCCGAACTCACCCACATCCGAACCCACCCACATCCGAACCCACCCACACCCGAACCCACCCACACCCCACCCACCCACCCATCCGAACCCACCCACACCACACCCACCCACCCATCCAAACGCCACCCAGCTACCCACCCACCCACCTATTGAAACACCAGGCACCCACCCACCTATCCAAACCCCACCCACCCAGCCATTCAAACACCGCCCGCCAACCCATTCAAACACCACCCACCCACCCACACATCCAAACCCTAACCATCCATTCAAATCCCGCCCACCCACCCACTCGTGCAATCTCCACCCACCCATCCAAACCCCGCCTGCCCACCGCTTCACAGCCACCCACACCTACACACACACACACACTGTCACACACACACGAGTAGTTGAAAATTTAGATTTCTTATGTAGTTCACCACCGCCACGATTGCGCTTAATTGGCAAAATCTTGCAAAATTTCAACATAATTGAACTACCTTAAATTAAATGTGTTTCGTGTTCCTCGGACCCTCGTGACGTAGAATTGAGGGTGAGAATACAAAAGTGGAATGCACTAGTGAAGAAGTGGAAGTATATATGCTTTAGAATAGGTGTTATATTTTATACGACTCTTGGATTGCATTTCCTCGAACAAACAATGGATTTGCGAGAAAGCACCCAAGGCGCTTTAATTCCGAAATAACATTTCCTCACTATTTTACATTTCTCTACAGTGTTATTTTTTTACGGCCATTCTTCGACACGAAATATGTAAAAAAGCAATTGCATGAGGAGAGAGAGAGAGAGAGAGAGAGAGTGAGCGAGTGAGGGAGAGAGAGAGAGAGAGAGAGGGCACGAAACATACGGTAAGAAAATTTACAAAAAATACAATGTGCAATTATTCCTCTTCCATCATGAAATTTTGATAGTTATGCATTTCTTGTACCTCACCGTAGAAATTTCAAATTATACACGAAGACACCTACCTATTTACCCCATTACATTTTCTGTAATTTGTTTTCTCCATCATTGTTTTTTTTCTTATCTTCTATAACATTTTTTCTTCAATGTAGAAAGTCATGGGAGAATTGAGTTTCATTTTTACTGTAAAAAATATGTTAATTATCGATTTGAGTCAATGAATTTAGCTATTAACATCTATCTCTAGCATACACATGGAATATTTTCTAAACAGGTGAAGTGTGTGTGTGTGTGTGTGACCCATGAGGGCAACACAGAAAATGTCTCGATTTGTAACTTCGACTCGACCCAATTCAATTAAATAATGGAGATAGAGAAAAAAGTTGTAAACAAAGAATATTCCTTGCTTCATGCGCAATCTTTCACGTTATATGAATCACATCGCTATCTCTAATAGTTCCTGCTAAAATCGAGCTTGAATGTCGGACGGATTGTAAACTCACTTATCCTCGTTACATATGAACTGCAATATATTGCGAAATATCATAGCTACGCAAGAAAGTCATATAACTTCAATGATGGGGTTTTCAACATCCAACATTTTACGTTATTACTATTTTCCTCTATCTCTACTCGTTCTCCCGGAAGATGCTGCGGCATCCGCTCAGGTTGTTCGCGACCGCGACGTCCGCGATGCTCCCACCCGCATTGGCCGTTGAACTATCAACGTTAGAAAAAAAGTGCTTCAACATAAAATGTGCATTTTAAAGCAAAGAACAAAACTCATAATAACCAATTTTGCTCTATCTCTGTCGGTTCGCGAGATATTTTGTTATTAACAAAAAAATAAAAAAACGCATTTCAACCAAAATCCTTCCGATTTCAGAATGAGTCAACACATTTCGATAGTGCTATCATTAAGCTTCATTGCATGATGACCACCCTCCAGAGCGTTGACAGTCTACCCATAACTGGATCAACATTTGGTGAAAAATGCTTTAGAATTGTTGTAAATGGGAAATTATTGGCTCATTCGGAGATCAAAAGAAATAGAAATTTCAAATTACACACTGAGCCACCTGCCCATTTACCCCATTACATTTTCTGTAATTTCTTTTCCCCATTATATTTTTTTTATTCCACCATTTTCAACCATTTTTCCTTTCTCTCAGTGGCACAACATAACCCCTACTCGGGCCCATTCACCTATCTTATCTTCGTTCTGCACTTATCTTTTGTTGTATCACATAATAGTGGGCGCCGAGTGGCTGCTCTTACATTTTTCATATTACCGCAGCGTCTCGAGTATACAAACGAGAGATTCATAGAGGTGGGTGGCGGGGGGAGGGTCGGGGGGGGGCAATGTAAGAACACATGCAAGGAAAATATTTTTAAAAATTTATAAGGTAATTCTTCCTAGTAGGTTTCGGCCTCCGTTCTCGTGTGTGAAAAAAAAGTGTTACTTGTTTCCGATCTACCGTGTTTGACTTGAGAATATTTTACCTCAGATGTTGTAGAATATTCATATTGATAATATATATATAAATTAGATGATAAGATATCATGGAATAGACGTGAGGTGTTTCAGCGAATTTCACTTTTAGTCTAGGAATTACAAGAATTTTTTCCATGTATACGTACATACAGGCACACACACACACACACACAATCCATATTGATCCTATCCCCATACAAGACATCGCAAAAATTGAATTTACCAATTACAATCTTTCCATTTGAACGTAAAAACAAAACAAAAAAAAAACAGAAAAATTTTTCCCCAATTTGTTTTTTAATCCATGACGGCCAAAAAATATTCGAATCTATTGCGAGTTGGGAGAAAAAAAAGAAAAGCCTCATAAAAATGATGTAATTAGGGTGATTTTTTCGTTAGTTACATTATTCGACAAACAGAATGGCCAACTGGATGAAAAAAGTCTGTAAATTTTTCAGGTGTCAAAGGATGAACACGCAAAAAAACACATGGCGTAGTGGTAAAGAGGGGGTGGGCGGCGGGAGGGGGGGGGGTGACTATCCTCACCCCCTCCCCCTCTGCCCCTTCCAGTTGATCGATAATTATTGTTTTTACTCCGGCTGGCGACAGGCAGCAATTAAAAACTGTTTATTTATTCAGCCTCAGCTTTTTAGCTCTTTCACGTTCCTGCTGCTGCATCCCCGCGTAAATTGCGTGTCCAATAAATAAAAAAAATGAAAAAAAAAAAAACAAAAACATACGGCCAGGGGAGTGAGAAAAATATCCAAACGAAAAAATAACGGAGAGTAAAAAAAAAAAGGTTGAAATGAATAAAAAAAACAATGATACAACTGGGTGGAGATCCCTCTTGGATTATTTTTCGACAAGTGAAAAATTGCAGTTGAGATGTTAAAAAAGGGAATAAATATTAGGGAGGGGCAAATTGGGGATTGGAATACAATCGAGAATTTTTTTTTTTTTTTTTTTTTTTTATAAAATAGTGACATTTCCAGTGGGGGTATAGGGAAAAGGATGTATATACCATAGTCGGGGTATATGACCTCGGTTATATACAAGACTATGGTGATGTCGTGTAGAGACAAGCCACGAGTATCGAAAGGTGTGAAAATGTTGCTCGTCAAGTCGTAATGTGTACCGTTTTGGCATGTATGTACAGATGTCTCTCCTACAAATTCCTTTATCTCGTTCGCAGAGATGTGATAAAATAGAGATGGGAGGCTGGGGAAAAATTGGCTGTGAAAAAATTGGTATGCGTGAAATTTGCATATTGTGTAATTAGCAATACTGATAGAAAGAGGTATAGGGTATTTTGCGGAGAGTAAATAGTGCGAATGTTCGAATTGATGCTCCTGTGGGAGATCATGCGATTAACTCATTACCGTGTTATGGATTAAATTAATTTTTTTTAGAAATACTTCCCACCGTAAAGCCAACACCTCGAGAGCTGGTCTTTCATTGAGGGCTGTTCATTTCATATCTATAGCTATACCGACATAATATCTATATCGTAAATATTTATCGAGCAATGTTTCTCATGGATGAGAATGCAAACCAAGGAGGGGGGGGGGGGGGGTGTGGGCTCCATCACCCCGTATCATAGAACGGGCGACCCCGTTTTACCGTTTTCGGTACCCTTAAAAGATTGGTCGCCTCCCCCCACCCGCCGGCCGACTTTTCCCGATTTTCCAAAAATCACGTCCTGTAATTTGTTGAATACTCTATACACACGAATGCGCAGAGTAAGTTTATATTTATACAATATATGAAATCTTCATGATCAGGGGGGAAGTTAAAGTCCCCCATGAGCCCAACAATCATCCAATCATTTCCAATAGGTTACAACTCGTCCCATAAAAATTCACAATTCGCGATAAGCCGTAACAAATGTGAATAAAATGATTGTTTGAAAATGTTACAATATAGTTATCCGCCTAGCCACCCATAAACCCCACGATATCTTAAGTCTGCTTATAACCATAGTCGATTCCCAGCTGCTTATCTCCCCATCCCAAAAACCGATTTATTATTGAATGCCACAAACTGTTGTACATTATATCACGAGTTCATACATATATTATTGTAACCCGTCTGTGGTCGTTATAAAAATACCATTCGTTATCATATTTACAACGTCAATAACAAGCGTTTCAGTTCTGTGATAGTACCTTCTCGATAATACTGGTAAAATAAATAATTTCGTGTAAAATAAGGCTGGAAGTATTAAATGGGAAGCGTTGAATATTTGGTGATGTGAATGAAGTTCAGGAAGTTTTTTTTTTGGTGATGTATGGGTGAGGTTAATTTATTTTGGAATTTTGCGCGGGAAAAGGGGTGGAGATTTGGAGTTAGGGAAGAATGGTTGGGAGAAAATTTGAAGGTAAACATTTTATTATTTCTATTTGAGATGTGGGGCGGAAGGGAGGAAAAGTTCGGGACTTTTCCGGGGATTGTCGATAATTTAGGGGATGTTAGTCAATGGTCCGGGGAATTTTTACGACTGGAGAAACTTGTCGAAAATTGGTGAATGGGTTTAGACTTTGCGGAAATACGGGGGTCGGGACAGTCATTAGGGGTGCACGGATTGTGCACTGATTCGGGGAATCGCAGAGGTTTATAATGCTCGTACAATGTAAAAAGCCATTTGGCAGCTAATTAAATTGAAAAATTTTCAGAAAATAGGAAACCCAAAAAACGGGTGATAAAGTTCAAAAAATTTGCAAAATCTGAAACACTTGAAAAGTTTGAGAAATTAGGAAAATTTTAAAAATTCGAAAGATTTGAAAATTCGGAGAAGACTTGAAAAACAAACAACTTGAAAAATTTGAAAAAATTGAAAAATTTCAAAAAATTTCGAAAAAACATGAAAACTTGAAAAATTTGAAAAATGTCGAGAAATTTCGAAAAAATTGGAAAAATTTGAGAAATTTGAGAAATTTGAAAAATTTGAAAAATTTGAAAAATTTGAAAAATTTGAATAATTTGAAAAATTTGAAAAATTTGATAAATTTTAAAAATTTGATAAATTTGAAAAAATTGAAAAATTTGAAAAAATTGAGAAATTCGACCAATTCCAAAAATTTGAAATTTGCAAAAAAAATGACAGGCTCAAGAAATTCAAAAACTAAAAAATGTCGAAAAATTTCAAAAACCCTAAAAATTTCCAGGAAAGTTCGGCGGTTAATACCGCAGGAAGCCCTCCTAAATATCCTCTTGAATCTGAATAATCCATACCTGACTTTTCGGCCGATATTACATAAGAAATAAATTCATTTTATTCTCGATGATAAAACGCGATAAGGTGAAAAGCGAAAATGCGATAAGCGAAATTTATATTTGGCGAATCTTGGAAATTTTTATCGAATGTAATAAAGGCGACGTGGGCGGCCTGCGGGGGAACAACGGCGTGATGGGGTGGGTGGGGGGGGGGGGTGGCGGGGGACCCATGAAGTGAGAGAGGGAGAAAGAGAGAGATAGCACGTGCGCGAGAGAGAGAGGAAAGAGGCCGTTGCGCGGTGTGCCGGGAGGTTAGAATAAATAAAGCGATAAAATATAATATTACATCGTATTGCGGCTGGCTGCCGCGTTGCATTCCAGGGTGCATTGGCCTCGCAAATACCCGGTTGCCTCGCTCGAGACTATATAACTATACGTACGCCACTTGTATATATACATTAAATACTCACCAACTGGAGGGCCCAATTTCAAATGTTTCATGCAAATAATAACGTTACATTGGGAATAATCTAAATGCGAATAGCAAATATTGTCAATTTCGATAGTCCAGTTCCATTAGTTTCTGCAGATTTCCCGATGTGCTTGATTAGTTTTAATTAATCGCATTTATACACAGCTAGAAGTGGATATGTAAAATTTTTAACATTCACAAAACTTTATTTGCGAAGTATACTTTTTTCTAAAATTCGAAAAAAAATTTGGATCTTGAAAATGGAATATGAAAAGTTGGAAAAGAAAATTAGTGAAGTAAAGTTTGACAAAGTCAATTGCAAATAATTACGACTTCTTAGAAATAACAAAAAAAATTGAAAAATAAAAATTCTGTTTACTGGTAAATTTCTAAAATTTGAATGTTGAACAATATTTCTGAAAAGAGAATTTTTAAAATTCACATCGCTTTTATTTTTTTGACAATATATGGCGGAATACTGGAAACTTTGGGAAAAAATAGAAGAATTACAACGCTTTTAATTGTGCGTTTGGTTTTACACATTTCCAATGTTTGAACAAAATTCAAATCTGAAAATTGTCAATTTCACTTTAGAAAATTTCAATATTTCAATATTTTCACTTAGTGGCCGACCAATCAACGACATAGGTCACTTCTATATATAGATTGAATCAACATACATATGCACATATACACATATATATTAATTGCTTCTAAAAACTCTCCGAAACATTAGATAAGAGCCAATGATTGGAACGGTCCCCAAAATAAAATAACGGTGGTACCAAGTGTTCGCCCAATTTCTCTCCTTCAAAATTTCCAAAAGAAAAAACTTTAAAACTTCCAAAAAATCGAAACATTTTTCGGCCTCCCAAAAATGTCCAAAAAATTTGAGAGTGGCATGATTGGAGAGACATCACTCCCGGTGCGGATGCAGCCTCGGCGCTTCACCTAGTATTGAGAATATCTTGGAAACAGTTAGACATACGTAAAAAAGTGTAAAATATTTTATATTCAGAATATCATCAAGCGTATTTTATGTTTTATAAGTTTTGCCTCTATCTCCCATACATAACGCGAAAATTGAAGATAAAGCGTGAAACTCTCATTTGGACTCTCTCACCAGAAAGGTGATTCCATAGAGAATTACTGATCTTACAAGAAATAATGATTTACCTGAGGGGCATTTTATGATAAACATTCAATTTGGTGGAAATGGTGGTCGATTCAATGCGGAAAGAATTTTATTTTCACCTAATTTTTATCTTAATATCAGATTTTTTCAACTGAGCCCGATCAATTCACATAGCGAAGCTTAGACTTTGTACTGAGATAGTAGTTCAATACTGTACTTCCTATAGGTCTTCGGAATTAGCCTTCGGATTTTTCTACAGACCAGCAAGATAAAAAAAATGGAAATAATCATATATAATTTCTGTACTCCAGTTTGCAATTCGCAGATCATTTTTTTCCGCAGGGCGTCATCAATAATGAAAATATTTCGATTTCTAAAATCAATATCGCGTTTTCACATATTTTTCTGCGTACGAAAACCATAACTATTGGAAACTAACTGTTTACGGTTAATATAGTAAAATTAATTCAGAATATTTTTCAGTTTTTATTTAATTATTTTTTCTACAGTTCTCAATTTGATTCTCCATTATTACAAATGGGTTTTCATTTTTAGCGGAAAATACATACGGTGTCATGATTAAATTTAGACCACTAATTATACCGATCTTATTCTTAATCACTTATATTCCAGAATGATCGCGATTGCCTGAAATAATTGTCTAAAAATAGGCTGGTAGAGTGATATCTGATGATTGCAATACTCTCTATCTAATTGATTATTGACTAAACGGATATAATTGGCGTTAACTCATTACGTATATTTATAATAACAATTTTTTATTTTTTTTTTCTGCTTTTCTTGATCGAATGAAGTTCGAAATAATTAGAAATTGGTTGCATCGAATTGAAATAATCGTCTAAAAATATACCGGGGATATTATTTCTGATAATTATCTGCACTCTCTCTCCCTCTCTCTCTCATTAATTCATTATTAATGGCGAATGTATCCTTGAGGTAGACAAATCATTATTTAAATTTAAAATAATAATTCTCCCGATAATGTATGCTGAACTCCGGGACTTCTTGTCGAGAGATCTCAGAACCGCGCAGGGGGGTGGGAGGGGGCGGAGAGGGGGGAGGGGTGGGAGTTAAATAATCAATAAAATAAATACGGCCGAGAAACTCGGGTATGTACACACTCTGAAGATAAATATGAGAAGAAAAAAAAAGTATATAAATGAGGAAAAAAAAGAGCGTCACGCTCATTGAGGTTGTGAATTGATGTCGAAGGTGCCTCGGGTATTTCCATGGAGCGGAAACCATGGAAAAGGAGAAAAAAAAGAACCACAAATTTATGAGAAATAAATTATCAGCACAATAGGCGGAATATTTTATTTTATCTAGGCGTAATAGGAGTGGAGTGGCGTAAGATATATTCTGTATTTTTAAATTCTTGCGATTTGTTGATTTTATTTTTTATTTCTCATAATTATCAAAATTTTTGAAAACCTTGAAATTTTGGAAATTTTTGACATTCCGAAAATTTAACAAATTTTCGACATTTAGGAAATTTTAGAAATTTTTGACATTCCGGAATTTCTCGACATTTTGGAAATTTTGGAAATTTTAGAAATTTTTGGAAATTTTTGGAAATGTTTGGAAATTTTTGGAAATTTCCAATTTTTTCAAATAAAAGTTGTAAATAAATAGAAAAAAAAAATTTAACAGTAAATAAATAATTTTTTGGATATCCGGAAGTCCACTCCATCCGAATATACATAGACGTCACTGGATAATTTTATACATGCGTGATTCATAATTTTCTATCTCTACCATTTTATTATTCTCATGCCCCCCCCCCCGCCCTCCGCCCCACCCGCCAGATATAAACCGCACCTTTGAATCTTCAATACCAAGCTCAGATGCTAATTTCCACGAATAACTAATTTCGTAGAATTACAAAGCTGAAATATGCATTTGCCTACAGTTGAAAAATATGTTATTACATATATATTAACCTCAATTTATCTTCAGCTGATTTAAAATACTCGAGGAATTACTTTTCACGATAGAATAAATCAAAAGTCATGAATTTAAATTACAATTTTTAAAACAGATTGCACTAACTGCACACTTAATTAATTTTCCATTATTCCATATTATTGTTACGTAATCAAGACAGATAATAGCAAATGATTGTTTATATATTTCGTTATACAACTACCAAAAATCATTATATGAAAGCTAATAGTCATTATAAAATTCGCTATATAATTTTAGAGATAAGTGTCAAAAAATATTAACTCCGAAAATTTATGCTATATGTGTACTTAACGTAGGTAAGAACATAGCAAACAATTCGTAAAATGACCAGATTACACACACACACACAGCGGTGCTTTGGCGTAGTGGGTATCTGATTACACATGATGAATTATTTTCTCATGGATTGCGACCTATAACGGGAAGTTAAAACTCCATAAAATGAGACCGCAAGGCCGGGCGGGAACCTAACCGAGCCGGGGGGGGGGGGGTGCCTTCCATCCTGGGGGTCCGCCATCGCAGCACCGGAGTTTCGGGAGGTTTACCGTGTGTCCAGAAAACCGATGGCCTAAACGACAAAAGTCGGCCCCAGCCGCATGGATGGGTGTCCAGTACTCCCTACCTACGAAAATGAGATCAACTACCGTGGAGAGTCCAAAAGGGAACGGCGAAAAACAAACACACACAACACCATTGCATAATCAAGGTGTCGAGTGGCACTCGAGTGTTGGAACCTGGCGCATGCGCATTGCGCCCAGATTGCGCATTAGTACTTTGCGTTTGGAAAAATTTATCATTTTTAATTACAGCAGACACTTGAAAGAATTTTGTTTTGCATATTTCGTTGTGCCCCCCTTAACTAAAATCATAACATGAGAATCGAAAGTGAAGAGACGTGTAAAGTGTGAGGGAGACAGCATTATTACATTATATGTATAACACGAGAAGCGTGTGCCAGTAGTCGTCGCGTGACTCCTACTCCACAAAAACCCACCTCTTCTTCTACTCCTCGCATCACCGGAGACACTCTCCCCCTGCTCCCCCCCCCCCCCGCCGCCTCATCATCCTCCCCCTTTTCTCCCTCCCCCTATCCGCCCTTATTGCCAATTACAAGCGCACGCGAATTACATGGAATATAAAGATGAATACAACAGGCATAAAAATACAAAAATAATCAAGGAGAATTAAAAAGTACTTGTTTTTTTCACTCCCTCCCAACCCCCCCCCCCTCCCGCCCCTCTCTCATTTTGTTAATCCATGGAAAAATACAATGTCATAAAACTTTCACGAATTTTCAATTGCAGTATGCTATTGTTTCAAAAATTAACGAACGGGAACGGGGAATTAAGCCGCTAGCTCGCGGAATAAAAAACCATAAAAAATATAAATAAATACGAGCGGTAATGAGTCTGTCGAAATTGAGAAACCAAATCGTTCAATTAAAAAATCATAAATGGAGGGGGGGAAAAAAACAAAAAAAAAAGTGTATGTAAACATGGATAATATGGAGGATAAAAGTAAATATGAGGTAATGATAGAAAAACAGATGGTCCAAGTAATGATAGCTAGCGGCCAAAATTGTCACTTTGTATTTAATCGTGAATGAAAATAGAAATAAATGGGGAATTATGAAATAATACTAAATCATGAGGAGGGATATGATGCAAAAAAAAATTAATGAGTGATTGATTTTGTAAATATGAATCAATGATTTATTATGCATGAATGGTGGAGGGATATGAAATTTCCGCGCATTCTTTGACTGCACAAGACTCATTGACTAATAAGTAATGGGCATATATTGTTGGCAGTTAGTAGTGTGTGGGCGTGCATGCGCGTGTCTGTGTGGGTGGGCGTGCATATATATATACATATACATGTGTGTACGTGTGTGTGTGTGTGTGTGCGTGTGTGTACATTTCCTTATATTTCAATCTTGGGTCCACCATAAAATCCCCCAAACATGCGATTAGCCCATACCTCCCTGGCTTCTTCACTAATTTGATAATTCCTATCTAAATGCTTATTTTAAAATTGCAATCTATCTCCTGATACCAAGATTCATAGAAAAGAAATTCTCCCATATTTTAAGTTTGGAAACCGCTTTGTGATCATACAGCTTCCTGAAAGAATAATATTTTCCAATTATTGTTCCACCCCCCCCCCCACATGTCCACCAAAAGGACCCTCTGCCACCCACCATCAACCCCCCTGCGGGCAATATTGAGAGATTGAAAAAAAAAAAAAAAAAAAAATATTGAGACAGGAGGCGGACGCGAGGTGTATTCGACGCGATTCATACGTTCATTACAAATGCATACGAGCACGTTAGATTGTACGTTAGTGCCTTGTAATAAAATATTGTAATGGTGGCCTACTTCCATCGGGGCAGTGCGCATAGTTCGTCGTGGTATAATATCTCCCGCGGCATTCTTTACCTTCCACGTTATTTATTCTGCGACGTGGCACAATGGCATCGTCTGCCGGGCCGCCATGTGTGTGTGTGTACGTGTGTGCGTATCTGTGTGTGTGTGTGTGTGTGTGTGTGGAAAAGAGAGGATGGGCCGGAGCAAAAGAAAGGGAATAATAAAGGAGAGAAAAAATAACGGATAAATAAACTCGAGGTGGATAGACATGTGCGTATGTATGAATAATGCTGGGTGACGAGCGCTAGCCCAGGGTGTTTCCAATGCAAGTGAGCGACGATGAATTGTAAGCGTTTATGAGTGTGTGGAGAAGCCACATGTGGAATCATCAGCAATTTTCCTCGGTCATTTGCTGTCACATCTCTCCGATCTCTTAGTTTCATTCGAAATTATTTTCCCGAAATTCGAAATTATATACCCACTGCATACACCAAAAAATAGATGGGATGGGTGGGTGGGATCCTCGACGGGCCAATAACTTCCAATGGCTGTGTATGTGGATTTTTCCGATGCGTCTTATGGATCCAGACGCGATTTGGTGGCGGGGGCGGGGGGTGGGGGTGGGGGGGGGGGGGGGGGGGAGGGGGGGGGGAGGGGGGGGGCGGGATTGAAATCGGTACAATTGTTCGAAAAAAAAAGTTTGTTAAACTTTTTGCAATAATTTATTTGACCTCTTGAAACCCAAAAAATGTGATCTAAGCGAACAAATTGAGGAAAAAAAATTAGTGCCCATAGTGAATTTCTGGTAACAAGAGGAATTATCTTGCAGGTAAATATTTAAGTGTTTTTAGCCCAAACTACGCGTTATTTACGTCGAGTAAGAAAATTAACTGGAAGCAAAAAAATGTATTCTCAGAGAAATTACTAATTTTATAGTGTTAACGTTGTCATTTTCTTGGCAATTCACAATGTACAATGTTTGAAAAATTGCTAAATGCCGAGAAATGATTAGAGCGTTTATGAGGGTGTGTAAGGCGAGGGAAGGCACACGCGGAATCATCAATAATTTTCTCCGGTCATTTGCTCTCCCACTTCGCCATTCTATTATTTGTTTCTGTCATTATTTCCTGACCCTGAACATGCCCCACCATTGCTTAACAATTTCATATTCTGGTCCTTCAATGAAAAAAAACATAATGTGACAAACGTAATTTCTCCACACATCGCTGATTCTCAATACTTGCACATCTTGAAAAAATTAAAAAATAAATGAGATTTCCAAATTTTTTTACCAAAAAAAAAAAAATTACACAAATGAAAAAAAAATCGAAAATTATTTTATTTAATTTCCCAAAAACCTGAATAGGTAATCAAAGCTGAAGTCACAATTTCATTGAAGTTTGGACAGTTCTGTAATCGTCTAAAATACGCTCAGAAGAAATTTCATTTTCTGAATTCGTATCGTCTCAATCGTTCTATAAAATTCATATCGTATCCAGCGAGGTCCAGGAAATTCTATAAATTTCCAGATACTTCTATACGGTCCTATTTTATTCCACAGACTTTATCCGTCAAAGTATAAATCCCCTCCCCCACCACCGATCAAACTCTCAGGTATTGCGTTGTGCCTTCACTGAGCAATTCGTATCCATCAAGCATCTGCCGAGCGCCGAGTCGACCATATCCATCTCTCCTCGTCGTATAAATAAAAGTTTATTTAAAGACGTTTGAGACGAACGAGTCGACTGATGTAGAAGGGGAAAATTGGGGGGGGGGGGAGGAGAGAAATCATAAGGGAGAGGGCAGTCTGTGCGTAGGCATAAGCAGTTATATTACAGACCTACTCATCTATACATGTCCACACACACACACACACACACACACACACACACACACACACACACACACATGCTCATACCCAAACGCACACACATATGCTCACACCCAAACGCACACATACACAAACCCATGTGTATAAAAAATATCCAACAAATGTCTGAAGCACAAACGGACATTTGTATTATTCACATATGTGCGCAATAACGTATATATATATTTGTACACAGTTTCAATACCAATGCGACCTCATTGCCATTTGGCCTGGTCTTTTATAGTTTATGTTATAAATTATTATTATCGTATTTCATACCACCGGGGAAAATAAGATTTATTAAAAGACTAAGCATTAATACCACCGGCTTGACTCCCCATACGATATATATTAATGGAACGCATGCGCGGCGCGAAAGCCCCGGCATTATAAAATTTTATATTGTTCTTAACTCGTTTATGTTTTTTCATTTGTTTTTATTTCTACTCTCTTTTATTATTATTTTTTTTTCTGCGCTCTTTCATTCCTTTCGCCTCTCTTTTACGTCGTACTTCCCCCCCTCCCCCCCACCCACTCTACCACCTCTTTTACCTTTTGCGCCCCTTCTTCTCCCCTTAAGTTGTAAAACACGAACGAACGTACTTTTATATCATCCAGTCTCGCTGTATCTCAAAATGAAATACGAAGCATAAAAATTTATCACTTTAGTCCACATTATATATACCCCCTAACTTTCCCCCTCTCCCGGCCGCGAGTTTCAACTCCCCCTCCCCCTCCGCCGCCAACCCCACCGCACCCTCTATATTCGCTATGATTACTGTGACACTCGTTATGAGCTCACCCTATGGTCATTCCGTCAATAAAAATTTTCATAATAAAAGATGCATAACAGTTAAAAGAAAAATGGTAGAAAATACTAGTAAAAAAATCATGACAAGGCGAAAAGAGCTACAGTGTTTTTGAGTTGAAAAATGAAAAAAAATAGGACGAGATCAAATGGTAAAAAATAGCATCGAATATGACTTTTTGCATGGTTGGAAAGCACGAACGAGCGGACGAGATATCTCTACAAGCAAACGGAGCGCACTCGTGCATTCATAGGGAAAACATTAAAAAAAAAAAAAAAAAATGAAATTAAAAAGGAGAAAAATTTCACGCGGAAAGGCATAAAGGTGCCGAATGGGTGATAGGCGAGTGTGTGGCGGGAGGGGGGGAAGGCGCGGAAGAGGAAAATACGTACTGCGGGCGGGGGGTTTAGGGATGTGCGAAATCACAAAATAGGAAAGGCGAATGTATTAAGGGGTGAAGTTACTAGCGAAGGTCAAGAAAATGTTGAATTACATGACTTTTTTTTTTCTTTTCGCAAGATGGTTTCATACCAGTGTATGACAGCGATAGGTTCTACCCATTCACCCACCCACTCACCTGACCATCCGCACCCAGCCATCCAGCCGCACCTACCCACCCACTCACACTTACCCACCCACCCACCTATCCACCCACCCACCCACCCACCCATCCACCCACCCACCCACCCACCCACCTACCCACACTCACCCACCCACACGCACCCACATACACACACACACACATATACACACACACACACACATATATACACACACACACACACACGCATACAGAATTTGTTGGTAACCACATTAGAATAGTTAAAAGTTAATTTACATAGTGAAATAGCGATTTAGCATCTCGGAAGCACGATAAAAACTTCCTGAAAAATGCGGAATTGAAAAAACAACCAAGCACAGGTGTAGTCCAGTTGTCATGAATGGAATGACTTAGAGAACGTCCGAAGCACATGTCCCCTGCATAATGAGACCGGCCTCCATGAATGTTATCCAACATCTTATATAGATCCTATCCATTAGTACTCTATATATCTCAGGATACCTACGATAGGAAAATGTTATCACTTAAATTAAGAAAACTCGGATTTATCTGAGGATATTTTATTCGAGGCCCACAACATTGCATGATGAGTCTCTTCAAGTTCTTATAATTGCTGTGAATATATTAAAGTACAGTAGAGTCTTGATTATCCGGCCTACCGCGTTATCCGCGAGATCACATTACCTTGGATAATCGAGACTACTGTATCCTAAATTTTCTACTCCACGTTGCCTATGATAGTTCTAAGTCTCTGATATTTTTAAGACGATCGATTAATCTTTTTCACCCCCACTCGCTCCTCTAAAAAATGTAATCACTCACAAGTGTTCACAAACTGGTGTAAACAAAAAGAAGAAAAAAAATTGTTTCCAAGTTGAAGGGGGATCTGTAGTTCCTGGAGTGAAGAGTGGGAGGATGAGAGAAAGGAAAAGGCGGAAGAGTGAGGGGGTTAGAGGGAAAGAGAGGTACGTATGTACATTAAAATATTATTCTCAGATGAAATACCGGGTGGAGCCCGCCGGCATAGCGGCATATTTTTAGACCTTATATAAATACACGAATCATAATGAACGTGGCTGAGCGAGCGCACTGTTCACACACGTACAAAACTATTTGATGACGGCTATGTGTGTGTACATTTGAAATAAGAAGAGAATAAAAAAGAGGGAAAAATGAAGGAAAAAAATGTATATATAGAAGTGTATCGCTAGCGAGGTCCCCCTTTGTGTTTACATTTGGAGGCTGTTGCTTATGTTTATTAAAAAGAAAAAAATACGGGATTCAATGGTTGAAGTGAACTACTTAGCGGCCTTTTTTAATTGAAAAACGGAAATAAATTGGCAATTTTGCGATTTTTATCGAAGACTAGGATCTGTTGCCTGCCCAGGTGGGGAATTCGAAATTTGAACGATGAGATCAATCTTGGTCCGACCTTCGATGCCGAAGCTTGGACTTGATAGCTTGGACATAGCTTCATCCCATGAATGAGCCTAGATCAAACCAAGCTTAGTTATATCAAAGATATCCAAGCTTTTTTTGGCCCAGCTTGTGCCAAGCTTGGCTCAATCTTAGCGTCCTTAGCGTTGGTCCACAGGCAGAATCTAGTCTACGTCCAATATTCAATACAGACACCATGTTGTGCTGAGCTTGGTTCGAGCTCAGCTTTGTTAGCTTTGAATCTTAGCTTCAACAAGCATGAATCCCGGATTGCTCATACCACCTAAACCCAAGCTTCTGAACTAAGGTTGGACTAAGCTGGATTGTAGCATAATTTTTCCTAGTTTCGATTTACCGGCTTCAGCGAAACTCTGCTTAATATTGGATTCATATACAAATGCAGGATTCTTGCACCACCTAAACCGAAGCTTGGAAACCAATGTTCAACTAAGCTTGGTCCAACCTCAATGTTCCTATCTCCGAAGTGTGGACCAAGATAAATTTTGTAGCCTGGACCAAGATTAATTTCGATGCTTCGGCCACGAGAAACTTTGGAACTTGGACGAAAATGAATTTCGACGCTTGTACCAAGATAAAGTTCGAAGCTTGAATGAAGATGAAGTTCGAAGCTTGTAGTAACTTACGTAGCCAATCTAGGACGAAGCTTATTCCCTAAGCTGGGATTGCTGTTACATTCGCAGGTTCTGCACGGATTGATCGAGGCTTCAAAACATGGCTTTGGCGGAGCTTAGTCAAGCCTCGTCCAAGCTTTGATCAAGCTTCATCGCATGGCCAATTCCCACCTGGGTATTCCCACCTGCAAGGACTGAGCCTGGCAGTGATACCATGGGAAACCTCAAATTGTAGAATCACTTCTCTCATCGGACTATCCGAAGTTGCGCTCGGACCAACACTGAACTTGGCAACCGGGTCCTGAACCGGCGCTCCCCTGCGCCAATGTTCCCTAACTACGTGATCACCAGTGGTGGCTATTATTTGTATCTAATATTACTATAATTCCAATCGCGGTAATAATTCAATTTGAATCATCTACATCGGCATTAATTTCACGGTTATAAATAATTACACTAGTAGTTCATTAGCACTCAATGTATTTCGAATTAGTTTGGAAAGTAAGCCTCTCGGCAAGTGCCGCAGTTACGGGGTACAGAACCGGCAGTCGAAACGGGATATCGACTACATATCCGTATCAATATTGAACACAGCTGATATCGATATACGGTAGCATTGATAAATCGAATTAATTATAAACTTTCTGAGCAATTTTGAAGTTTTTTAAAATGCTTCTGAGATTCCGGAAATATTGCGAGATATTGCGAATTCGCAATATTTTAGCAATATCGGAATTCATCTTTTTTTTGGGAAAATTTGCAAACTTCATAAAAAATTTGAAAAAAAAATCTGAAATGTGAAGTTTTGCGAAATTTTGGCAATTTTTGTTGATTTTTTCCATTTGCAAAATATTGATTTTGCAGCAATTACCGATTTAATCTATATTGATTAAAAAAAATAAATGCATTCACTGGGGAAGTGAACTACTTAGAGGTTTTTTTTTAATTGAAAAACGGGAATATTTTAATGATGATTGTTGAAAATGAGAAAATTGGTTGACTTCCACTTTGATATGGAGCAGTTTTATTGTTTCGTTATGTGGGGCACGTGGGTTTATTATACTTCGCGATAGTTTAATCTCGCTACAGAGAATTATAGGAACAAAGCAGTGGCAATATAGCGGAGTTTGAGAATTTGTGTGGCAAGCCTGTGTGTAAATTTTCAACTCGAAACAACGAAAAAAGGAAAGAAGAAAAGAAGCAAAAAGCAAAAGCTTTAATCGTTGAATTATGTCGCATTTAATCGTGTGAGGCTTGATTTACGAGCAACAGTACGATGTAGATTTCTAAATTGTTTTGCCTACCGGAACGCTACGATATTAATTAACTATTGCGTAAATCATTATTCATTAATAATTTTTACTTGGAAAAAAAATTAATTTACGTGACGAGCAGGTTTTGTTCTTCTTGGATTGACTAGATGCTCATCATTTTTTTTTCTTCTTATTTCTATTAATGAATGTGAAATCTGATGAACAAAATCCATCGGTAATTATGTAATTTTTCTGCTTTTTGCTGAGAGCATTTTCTGTATTTCTTCTGCACTTCCTTCCAATTCAGGAGACGCGGTAGCGTCTCTCGCCAAGTAAGCATATACCTTATCTATCATTCCTTTGAGCTCCTTCAAATTCTGTAAAGCTCAGCCATACAAAACCCAAAAAAAGGTCCATACACTCACGATTAATCTTTAATTAATCACTGCCAACCTCGCCAACATTTGACACGATTGCTCGGCCAATGTAATAATTGCCAGCTGATTCATTACCTCTGACATACTCCGGCATGCCTGAAGCCCCACTATGCTGAGTATTTTCTGCCTCTAATATTTCTTTTCTCACCACAAAAATAACAAATCTGCCAATTGTTACCGAAAAAAGTGAGCAAACTTGTCAGATACATTGATGTATTTTCGTGACAATTTAATGTGTTTTTTTTTCTCATTTTTTTTCCGCCCTCCGACCCCCCACCCGCCCCTTTTATCTTTTTAAGTGACTCCTGCCACTCATCTCTACCTGCAACTGAGATTGGCAAGTTTAAATATATCACGAGATAAACGAGACGTCGTTTTCAAAAATAAAAGCCAACCCGTCGATGGTAGGTTTGACGAATTCGACTGGGATTCAACTGTATCCTCTAGGATATGAAGAATAAACTGACTAGTGACCCAGAAAAAAGATAGGGGGGGGGGGCGCTAATAAACGTTGCGAATAAAATATTCACGTTAATATGACGTACCTGGTCTACGTCGCAGTCGGAATGAGACAAAAAAAAATATACTGAGCTTTTTACATGAAAGCTTGAGCTTTTTTCTGGTTCGTCAAATTTTCCCGCCAATTTTGAAATAAGTTAAAAAAATTTTGCTCGCGGACAAAAAGATGGAACTATAATTTATATGAGACAAGCATTGCCTAACTTATTATCCAATGCCATTTTTTTTCACCAATTTAAATCGACAAGCGGTATTAAATTACACTGCGGGTAAATTACAAGCACGACTTTTCAACTTGGCTACTTCCTATACAATCCAAGGGAATAATATAACCCAGATTTGCTCCAATAGGCTACATCCTATGGCCCCTGTAGATTCTCTAGTATATAAATGTTGCATTTGCACATGCAAACGTGGGAGAATATTCCGCCTCCCCCTCCCCTCCCACCACAACGCGTTCATTCACGAAGGCAAGACATTGGAAAGGTGAAATAACATCCTTTTCCATTAATTAAGGTTGTTAATTTATCATCGTAAATTGTCTATTTTTTTTTTTGACCCAACGAAAGATCGTCTGATACATAATTCCACTGTCACGAAAATGTATAAAGCGACGTCTTTACCAATGGAATATAAAGTAGTAATAATAAGCTGGAGTAAATTCGACCCACTTAACGCTACTTAACGCTTACGCTGAATACGTTATGTTTTGCACAATATTATATCACGTCGGAGAAGCGTACGTGTCTTTGGCGGATGAACATTATGTAACCCTCCCCCCCCCCTCCCAGGACTTGTCACTTGGCTGACTTCCTTCTTTGAATGGATAAATATGGAAATTGATGAGAATTAGGGAGCGATCCAACAGTTCGATTGTTTAAGATCGTGGAGATGGGGACAAGTGTTTTTTTTTTTCCTCTCTCTCCCTCCCTCTTTGTGCCCTCCACGATAACTGTTCTTGAGCATTTTTTTGGAAGGGAGTTCTGGAGGATGGAGTGCATGGACCCCCCCCCCCCCGCCCCCCCCCCCACATGCGCCGCGGCGGGTTGAGTTTCGCCAGGCCCCCTAGGCTAGGCGCGAACCTAAGATGTTTGACACAGCCCCGGGGGCCGGGGGGGGGGGGCGGTGGGGGGCGAGGGGGAGGGGGAGCAACAAACAAATTGCCGATCTGATACGACGAAAAATCGAATTTTTATTTACGAGCTCATAAAACATTAGGTTTCCCGAAAAGAAAATGCAAAAAATTGTCTTCGCATCACAATCTTCACCATTCCACTATTAATTAACTAGCATACAAACGACCACAATTTCAATTATCACTACAAATTCAATTAAACTCTGTTATGCAACTATTCATATTATGGCTATTCAGTCATAACATGTAAAACTTTTGCCTGACTGAATACATTTTATCGCTATTTCCAGTGACGAAGTCACAAGCTCCAATCAATCTGAATCTAGGGAGATTCCTGTGTAGCATTCCACAAATAGGAAATAATGAGTTCTATAACTGGCCGAGTACATAATTCTCCATTTCCATCTATTGAATGTTGGTACTAAACGACACATGCGAAGGACAGAAGCTGGCAGATGCATGAATACCCCCACCCCCTCCCCACCTACTCGGTGTTCAATCAGAAAATCATAATGTGGATGCGGCCATTTCTAGTGTATTATCCGGGGTATACTCGCATTTGCTCTCCCAAGTCTATAGAATCAGAACTCTACACTTTTATTACCCTAATCCATCTATCCACGATACTCAGCAATGCACATCAGCATTTCTCTATGCACATGTGTTAATATGCGTAACTCCCTGGCCTGTGTTATTTCTGCCTTGCTTTTCCGATGCTATGTACTGATAGAATACAATAGACTTATACAAGGATTTAGTTACCGGTGACGTAGCTCATCGGTTTCCCAAAATTTAATGATCTTGGAAAATGAACGAAAGCCACAGAGTGTTATTACATTTTCTAATCGTAACCTAATGATTAGAAATCTCACCCCTAAACCCCCAAAAAATCGTTGAATATTTTAGTTTGTTTTTGTTTTTGTTTTTGTTTTTGTTTTTGTTTTTGTTTCTGTTTTTGTTTTTGTTTTTGTTTTTGTTTTTGTTTTTGTTTTTGTTTTTGTTTTTGTTTTTGTTTTTGTTTTTGTTTTTGTTTTTGTTTTTGTTTGCTTCAAATATTTTTAGAATTTTCGAAAAAAAAATCAAAGAAAAACCAGCACAATGAAATAAATTTTTTTCTTCTGTAAATGAAATTTCATATGTCACATTTATAAAACATATTTACGTATAGATTGGTCACATATATTTCTCCATACCATTAACTTTGCCCACAAATAATAGTTGAACAATTTGCTACAGATATCTACATCATGCACGATTTATACATATTTAAATAGTGTTTTGGGGTTTGCAGTATCACTGGTTACTACTATATATGGCAGTGCGTGTGATGGTCTGATCCACGAGCGATTAACCCTCCACTGGTTGAATTCCGGTAGACAATTCTCGTGCGTATGACCACCAACTGGATATACAAGTGTACATAACATGCAAAAGCGTTAAAACACGTTGGAAAATATTGAATAAGCGAGCACCAAAATATGTTTAATAGCTCGCCGACACCTACGCAAGGTAAATATGTCGAATTAATGGGGTAGGGCGGGGGGGGGGGGGGGGAGGGGGAGTTGCCGTCCAGCAATTGGAGAATTACAACGAATTGATGGTATATAACATACTGCAATACTGTCACTGTTTTCCAAATTTCATTTTATAACTGTTAGTTAATGTTTCATGCCATTGATAATATTTTTTTATTTCCGAAAATTTATTTTACGATTTTTGGGAGGGCAGTTCAGTAGCGAGAGCGTTCTCGTTAATAGCAAATTTATTGCCAATTATTTATCACTTTTTTCATTGTATAACTCGGTGAGCAGGGAGAATTTTTGATGGAAGAATTGTTATGTGTTAACAAGGGAACAATCAATGTTGAATGGTCTCATTTTGCGTGGTTTTTTTTTGTATATGTCTCTCTTTTGGATTATCCGCGGTACCTGCTGTTCAGAATTTCTTCGCAGGGGGGTACTGGACACCCATCCATGCGGGAGGGGTCGACTTCCGCCATTTAGGCCGTTGGATTTCTAAACACAGGATAAACCTCCAGAAACCCCGGGCTTAGACTTCTGAACGATTAAAATAGAGATAAGGATTTCGTTTTTAAATTTTTTCCTGAACCGATATCTAGTCTAGGTAAAAATGTCACATAATATTTTTTTAGAGAAATTAAATTCTCTACAAAAAATATATAATTACATTTTTCGCCAGATCCAAAAAACCATTACCGAAATAATGGCCTCATCAGAAAAATACTAATCAAAAATAATTCCAGGGGATGACAAATTGAGAAGTTCTTTGTATAACCTAACATGTTGTACCGATTTCACTTCACTATTTTTTTTCCTCGTGTTTACTTTACCAAAATGTAAAGTTTTGGATGCCTGGCTGTTTTCCCCATTTTTAAATATTTATCTTACAGAATTCTATTCTCGTACTGGGGCATTCTCTCCTTCATAATGTTCCCTATGAATCAAAAAAAAATCAGGAAACTGTTTTCATTGCATCTACTTCATTTCATTGCGAATAATAGCATTGCTATGAAGGAGAAGTTTCGACGAGTTTGAAAAAAAAATTAATTGATGCGGAATGGTCGTGGAAAATGTGACAAGGCTTCATGATAATAAAACCAGTTTTTAAGTTTTTTGTCCCTACTTCACATTGCTATTGACTTACAAAATGTATACAGGTCTGTTACATTGTATGGAGATATTATGAGGGGACGAGGAAATTTTCGTATCATCGTTGAACGCTTATCCTATTCCATTATCGCTGCCATACGTCAAAGTGAAGCGAATTATTTTTAATTACTTGGATAGAAGTAAAAAAGAAAAAAAAAATTGTCGACAATACAATGCAATAGAATAAAAAAACTTCGTCAAGTAAAATTTTCCGACGTTTGAAATTAATGAAGGAAGTATTTACGTAACTTTCTAGAATATTCATTCTAGTCTGTTTCCACGAGGTTTCATTTTTTTTCCTTGTGGCAAAAGCCACATTTGGTATATATATATATTATCACCCACCCACCCGCCCATTCACCCACCCACTCACTCGCCCATTCACCCACCCGTCCACCTGCCCATTAACCCACCCACCCATCCGCCCATTCACCCACCCACCCATTCAGCCACCCACCCATTCACCCATCCACTCACCCACCCACCCATTCACTCACTCACCCACCCAGACATTCACCCACTCACCTACCCACACACACACTGCTAAAAATAGGCGAGTATGCGAGAATACTCAAATCTCGAGAAATTGAAAAAGTTTATTTTCAATCTAATTACGTTCAATTTAATTTAGAAACCACCATATCCACAGCTTTGCTAAACCGGCAATTTTTTTTGGCAAGTCAATTAAGTCCCTTATTTTTTTGCCATCGGCATATCAAATTCATTCCAACGAAACGTCATCAATATTACTTTTTGTTACGATTAAGACACAAAATTTAAAACTTCCATGAGTTTGTAATAAATCATGTTCAGACAGCAACCAGCCAGAACGGAAATGGTCTGAATTGTTCATAGCTATCTGAACTATCTTGATTACATCGAATTTTTGCGGAATTATTGAACTGGAATCTACAGCTTTCATCGAGTCTGCAATTGAATAATTACCACAATCTATAAAATATTTGATTATTCAATACTTATCGTTGAGATTGTCTGGAAGTCATTAGTGAACAATGAAATTGGCATAGTTTGATATGCGCTACTGACACAAAATATTTAACCCTGCTTTTTCTTCAATCCCAAAGGTGGAGTCAACGAAAGACGAAAATATTGGTTCAAAGAAAAAAATGTCAAATTTTGTCACTAAAGTTGATTATATTATATTATATTATATTATATCATATTATATTATATTATATTATATCATATTATATTATATTATATTATATTATATTATATTATATTATATTATATTATATTATATTATATTATATTATATTATATTATATTATATTATATTATATTATATTATATTATATTATATTATATTATTTGTGATTTTGCTTGCTATTATGATTATAATGAACAAAAAAAATTGTTCTCATCAAAATTTCATCAAAGCTGTCCCTTAGAATAAGAGAAATTTACCAATGAGTTGATCGCCCGCTTAATGAATTATTATGATTATTTGGTATATTCGAAACGTATATTAATACTCAGGGTATTGTGCAAAATGATTTTTATAACTATGAACATTTTACTGAATGAACTTCACAGGTTGTCCTTCAGAATGAAACGTGAAGTTCAACCACGTGGATATACCGCACGGGAGAATATTGGCGCGTGCGCAGTGAGAGATCTCTGTGGATAGCGCAGTACGGGAAGCGGAACCCAGACATGAGCTTCAAGCGGGTAGTAATGGATTTTATTATCATTCTCGGTGGTTCTTTTTACGTTTTTCGGAGAAGCAGCTCACTGGGGCCAACAAAACACCACTCAATTGGCACATGCTCGGTGTAATTCGGCAGACGCTTGGACCATGGTGCATAGCTGCAGCCTAATTACCATATCAGTGAGGTTGCTCAGCCATTAAGGAGCTCACCATATTTCCGGATTTTTAGGTGATAGATTTTTTGAATACAATTGGAAAAATCATTAAAACTAGAAAATGTTTTTTAGAGAATTTTTTTTTTATATTTAGGCATTTTTTTAAACCTTCAAAATTTTCAAAGATACAGTTCAAAGTTGAATTAAGTTGAGCCAAAAATTAATTCAGTTTGTGATAATTTTAAAGCTTTCGAAATAATTAAAATCATTAGTGCCTCAACATGCTTTTTTTTATCGAAAAAAATTTCTATGAAAATTTTGAGATACCAAAATTGTGACTTCCGGAATAGACAATGACAGCGTTGATTAATTATTACATTTAATTGATCAGCCGAAACAATGCGGAAAAATTCCCCACCAGTCCTCGAAAAAAGCCAGTTCTATATTCTTTTAATGAAAACCGCCCGCATCAATTTTTTTTTTCACGGAACAAAAAAAAAATTCCCCTCCGATAAATGATAAAAAAGGCATCTATTCAAGAGTAGCGTGAAATACTCGAAATTGAAAAAAAACGTCAACCCAACAATAGATGGAATATAGCAGAGCCAATTCGTCGCTTTTCATTCTTTTTTTTTTATTAGAATTCAATTGTAAAATTTGGAGCGATGGATAATGTCACATGGGGTTATAGAGTTTCTTAACCAATGACAGGTCATCGTGTAATTTTTTCGGACGTACTTTTCCAGCGTAATTTGATTGGCTACCTAGTTCCCGTTCCGTATGCTCCTATTATTAACTTCCCGATCTAGGAAAGTTATTGTGATCGCTCTGAAAATGAAAAGTGAAATTTTCAGTTGTCTCGATGTTTCACATCATCCTGAGTTGTTTTCCGAAAAGAGTTTGTATGTGTGTGTGTTTGGACAAAAAATTTTGTCCAACGCTTCCGGCTGAACCACTGGGGAGATTTCCATTTTTTTTTATCGACGCGTCTCGCTGGTTTCCAGGTCCGAAAGGAGCGATTTGTGGAAAATCTGATTCTTTCAATTGTTATCAACAAACTGAATTGCTTATATCGCTCTATCGCAAGAACTATTTGAGATACGAAAAAAAGTGTTTAATAAAAGTTGTTCCCCGCAAAGAAATACGCATTTGATGTTTTGTGACTTTTTTTGTTAAGGCGCTTAATTAATTAATTAATCAATTAATTAATTATCTTAGGCGGAAAATCGAACTTGAACTTTTCATTTTTTTCTGATCGATGCCCCTCCACTAAAATTTCGTCAATTTTTTTTTCTTATTGAAATTAAATTGTGAATTTTCCAGTGGGGCTCTGCAGGTGGATAGTGTCGCATGGAGTGCGGGGCGTATCCTCGATACTTCCCTTCTGGGTTTACATTACATACCGGGTGTTCTACCGTAATTCACAAGCCATAGCCCTGGGTAAGTGAGCGCGCGCGCTTCCCCCATGCCGTGCTGGGGGGTATGGGCTCTTAGTGGAGTTATATGGATGATGCCCCGCAGTCGCGCCGTTGTAGCCCCTTCCCGCCCCACCACCCACTTAGCCCCCCCCCTGCCTCCCCTTACGTCGCGGGCGGCACACCATTGCCCCCCTTGCCGCTTCACCTACACGAAAACCTCCTATACCGCCCTTGCCGGTTCCCTGGATTATTAATGAGCGCCGGATAATTAAGTCGTTAATATTTAAGAAGCACCCCACCGCAGCGGACTAAGCGTCGTACTGCCAGCACATTGCCGACGACAAAACGACCGTACACACACTATACTATTCCTATACTCTTTCACTACTGTGGACTTTGCGGAAGATAAAGAAATCATTTTCCTCTCTATTTTTAGATGTTTTGCGTTTTCCGGTTTTTATTCAACTTCTGGAGCTATCCAGGTTGCTTCGGAGGGGGGGGGGGAGGATTTTTATTTCTCGGGAATTTTTGAATCATTTTTAAATCAGAGCTGTGGCGGTCTTCAAGGCACAGTTTTTTTCTAATTTTGAAATTTTCTGATCATCATAATATTTGAATTGAAAAAAAAACATTTAATTTCAAAATTGTGCTGTGATTTTTTAGAATACAAATTATGAATTCGAATAATAATAAATATACAGCGTATAGACTAAATTTCTTCTTAAACTCACCCGTTCTCATTTCATAGTACAAGTTTAGCACGAATTGACGCCTACCGAGTGATAAGAAGTTCCACTTCACCAATTCTAGAAACATCGATAATGTCGAAGTTGCTGCAAAATATATAAAATATTCCAAAGCCTTCTACTAATATCTAGCACAAGCGTATCATTCATGAATTTTCTCTAGTTATAACAAATCCTTGATTCAGTGGAACCAACGTATTTATAAATTGGTGAGAAATTTCTCAATTTTGTGAGATTTTTTTACAAAATTTGAAGAATATTGAAAATATCAAAAATTATAACAATTTCAAATTTTTCAACAATTTCCAACTTTTTAAAACCGTCGAACTTTCAAATTTTTCGCTTTTCTAAAATTGTCCAAAAATTTCCAACTTTCCAGAAATTTTCATTTCCCAAAATTTGAACTTATCTAGAAAAAATGAGTTAGCATGGCACAAAACGATAAAAAAATTTATATCGAATACAATTGCTTCGATTTGGAAGCGAACGGAGATGAAAAAGATGAAAGAAGGGAAAACGTGAAAATAGAAAACAACAAATTAGAAAAAAAATTATTTCTCTTATTTTAATTTCCTAACTACTACTCCGAGAGTGGTCCATCTATAGCAATGGGGATGCTGCGTCATCAATCTCTTCCTGGTCTTGGAATTAACGTTGCTTTATGATAAAAACGCCGAGGTGGGATGCTGTGATGGACCAGATACCCCGTGGCACAGTTATAACAGTAGGGGTAGTACCAACTTCACACCCACATCCACATTTGTTTCATCTGCGGCCCCGCTCACAATTTTATTTATTATCTTATTCAACCCAAAAAACGTATTCCACCTAAATATGATCAGGTATTTATTAACGTACAGGTTCATTGAACTCATTAGTACATAGTGACCATTCAATTAAATTGTAAAACACCTCGGAATGCTAGAACAATTCATACAAATGAGAAAAAAACCACATGCGATAGAAATTGCCCGCTTACACTCCCACATATCCCGACCGCACACCCACTCGCTCACACAGATCCAAACGCCCACCCACCTACCTGCCCTCCCGCCCACCCACCCACCGACCTATCCAACCAACCGCGCGCGCTCACCCACCCACCCACCCACTCACCCAAGCACACCCACCTACCCACCTACCCACCCAAGGCACACCCACCCACCCACCTACCCACTCAAGCACACCCACCCACCCACCCAAGCACACCCACCCACCCACCCACACGCGCACGCACACATCGGCTTCGCTGACAAACACCCGTACAGAGGCTGTATAGTGGAAAGGCGCCGAAAGGATTACAAACTAAAAGAAATTTGTGCTTGACCGCGCTCATATTTGTGAAAACCGTGTAACTCCTATTTTTGCCATAACACTGTGTCCCCATATTCCATTAATTTCATCATATTTCTCATTTACCATTGAAACAACAATCATCACGAGTATTATTATTGACTGAATATTGTAATTTATCCTTGTATCATGCTCACTCACGTGTGTCAATCCAAGAAAAAGACTCTAAGCTCATGCATGACTACATTGATCATTAAGGAAAAAAAAAATATAATTATATTGAAATAAAATTATGATACAACGAATGAAAAAGACGAAAAAAAAACTCGTTTTGATGACGATAAATGTGATATAGAGAGAGACAACATAATCATTAGAGTGAAATAGGGACACGTGTACTGCGCGTGATTGTTGGAAAAACACACGTCATTTATTCAGAATAAATTTAATCTAATTGTTCTTGGCACAAAGCAGAATTCTCATTTTCTTTTTTTTTCTTCTTTTTGTTTTGTCCCGAGCAAATATTGGCGAAGGAGGAGAGCCAGTGGAATGGGCTGGGAAATATAATAATGAGGACGCACCTTGCAGACAATCATACGAGATATATAAACATAAAACTAATAGATCTTTTTGTGACACTCTTAATGATGCTCAAATGACGGAACGAGACAATTGCGAAATAATGTTACGTCATTCTGCGCTCAGTCAATAATTGTCTTCTTTTTTCTTTTTCTTCTTTTTTTTTTATTCCTGAAATTAACATTTGAATTGCTAATGGGAAATAATACTGATCGGATATTTATTTTAATAAGTAATCTCGTGGCTGTAGCAATCAGAGATTGATCAAGTATCTCATGTCTTTTCATAAAAAAATTATGAATAATCTATTTTTGGAAAAAAAGAATTAAGTGTTATTGATGACAACTCGATATATTTGGTTCAATAAAAAATTGAGATTATCTGACATCAAGAAACCAAAAATAATCATAATAATAGTAATGATAAGGTAAGAATAAATAATGGAGATTGGTAAAATCAGGTTGAACTTATGAACGATGAAGCGATTTGAAATTCCCGCGCATTTGGTGAACAGCTAACTTCAGGTGATTCGTCCGCGAATGAGAAAGAAGTATGAGGAAACTCCAAGACGGGCGGATGTAGGTAGAATCTGCGAGTGGTGCTCGAGTATTTGAATTTCGCGCGCGGAGGTGCGCGCGCACGCCTTCGGGCGCGCAACTACAAGTTTCGAAAAACGGCGGGAAGAAATGTCAGAGGAGAATGCCAAATCGGGAATTTTTTTTGTGCTCCCAGGGGGCAGGGGGGGGGGGCACAAACGCATTTAACCCGCTAAATATTTGTTTTATATTCGGCGAATATTATTCTTGAATCAACTTCATTTTTACCTGATGTGAGATTGTTATCCTTCTTCACGCTTGTAAATGGAGTACCGTTGGACGAAATCGTATGAAAATGCGAGAAAAATATATCAGAGAGAACAGGACGTTTGTAACAGACCAAAGCAAATGAGTCTTTGTGCATTCTCGGCTGATGTAGAGGCGCTTCTCGAGTGGTCCACTCGGCTCTCACATAGCACCCGAGTTGCCCCAGTGAGTGTGCAAGCACGACGGAGGTATAAAGGAAAAATGAATTCAGGGGATATAAAATAATAGCGTAATCATGAATAAGCAAAAATTTCCATTTTCAGGGAATAAACTTACTTCACTAGGAAGGAAATCCACTGCGTTGCGCATTTCTTATTTAAGCAATTTTTCGAAAATTCAAACAAACATATAATTCCTGATTTTTTCAAGTTTCTCTTTATTTTTTTAACTTGAAATTCTTAAAATTTTCTAAATTCAAAGTTTCAAAGTTTAAGAATCTTTTAAATTTTTTGTGTTCAGATATTTAAATTATTACAATAATTTGGCTAACCCGATAATGAATAAATCAATTAATAATGGTTGATATGTTCTGGCAATGAATAATGACTAAAAATACATCAACTAATTGTGATTAAATATGATATTCCTATTCTCCGAAATCTCCATGTGCCAGAAGTACCTTAATAATGAACTGAATACTTAACAATTGATTCGATAATTTCTCAGTTAAGCTTCACTCACGCAAAACATTCACGACTTTTAAATGAGCAATTCCCAAAGAGCTTTTTCATCCCATCTCATTTCATTCTATATCATAGTGTGTACCTAAAAAAACGGTAAGGGGAAAAAAGTTGAAATTTCGACTGCAACAATTGGTTTTATAATTTCGATACACGACGAGAAAAGTGCAGGTATTCCATTGCAAAAATCATCCCAACATTGATGAACTACTGAGTAATTTATAACCTGCTTGATAATTTTCCCCTCGAATTTTTCTCCAGTTAAAAAAAAAAATCCAAGAATTTCAAGTCGACCATTACCAAAGAGCTTTCTCATCTCGTTTGACTTTATTTTGTCGAGATGGTAAGAGCAGTATATACTTTATAAAATAGCCCGTGCAAACTCTCACGAGGCAACGTCTTGTGGGCTATGTGACCCAGCGTCAATTATATCCACAGAATAACTTAACGGTGCTCCCTTAGAAAGATCCACTGAATGGCCTATTCAGACGTTTCGTTTGAGACTCTCGAGTGTTAAATAATAAAGGACTTGGTTCGCCTTCTCTATACTTGGTATATGTAGCTTTAGAGATATACATGAGGCAAGTTTTAACTCCGGGTATTTATATGTTCGAGTGTTATAAACGTTTTGATTTATTTGAAGGAACAAATCACTGACGTTACGTTTATTTTTACTGGCAGCTAGAAACCATACCCACGAAGTTACTTTTTTTTGCTTTTTTTTCTATAAAAAAATTCAATGGGAATATTTTTTGAGAATTCAATTCATCCTAATGCGGTGAATAATAGAATGTTTCGTTTTTTTTTCAATGATCTCCTGTGACAATTGCGTCAAGCTTCTCCACCTAGAAAAACCGGTGATAAGCTGATCTACTGTAGCGCGTACAAATCCGAAAAATTGCATGCAACAATATAGATTCATCGAGCACCAATATGCTACATTGGCAGCTGGTAAACCTGGAGCTTGAGGGAGGGCCACAAAAAAGCAAGAAAGAATAGTGGAGGAGAGGGAAAAAAATGTGGAGAGAGAGGGAATATGACGGCGGTGACGTCAGCCTGAATATTTGAAGGGTGCGAGACATCAAAAGAACACGTGTTACGGGTGCTAGGACGCCGTTTAAATAATGCAGAGTCAACTTACTCTTTCTCCCACTCTTGGGATTCACCCACCTCCCCCTAACCCCCCCCCCCGCCTTCCCCCCGCCTGCCAGCACCATTTTCATCTCAGTTAGATGAGAACAAGCTGCCTGCTCTGCTCTTCTTTAGCCACTGAGCGACTCAAGTTGGAGAATGGAACTTTTACGCAAGACTTGGCGTTAGTCTCTTGGAGATCATATTGAGACTTCTCAAGGTCTTATGCTCAAAACGAATCAAATTTAAATCAAGATATAAGGTTTAAATCAGTCCTGGGATGAATTTTTGGGAATGCCTATTTTAAGCTCTTCCACGAAGTTAGGTCAATATTTGGAATTTTTGTTTTAAGGTATTAGATGGAAGTGATGCATTTGAGATACTTTACTTGGTTTAGTTAATTTAACAAATTGAAAGATTGAGTTTGAAGCATTTAAACTGCATAACTTGCAGATTTTATACATGTTAAGGCGGGGTATGTAAAATTTGAGGGGCTGGTCTTACCTTAACTTATATTACTACTTATTCCGCCGTAATTTAAGCTTGTCGAATGCCGTAAGTTTAGTCATCCAAGGTCAAAATGAATCAGGACGTTGACCTAACTCAATTTACAGGAATCGAATGCCTCAGCTAGGGCCATTCATGCCATGTGAATGGAGTGGTTTAGATTGTATAACTTACATTGAGCTTCGTTGATTTGAATGGAACTTTAATCTTTCGAAACTTAACTTAGTATTATGATACAACTTTGCAGAAATTAATTCGAATTTCGCTTCGAAATTCACAAGTTGAATTTGAGAAGTCCGGATTCTGGGGGGCTTAAATCTTCATCTCCAAGATATTGTCAAGATATAGAGAACTTTTGAAGATGTTTTCACTTATCTCGCCGTTTCATATTTTCATAGGTCTTTGAAAACATATTGGTGAATGTGTGTGTGTGTGTGTATATGCGTATGTGTGTTTGCGTGTGTGTATGTATGTGTATGTGTATGTATATGTGTATGTGTATGTGTATGTGTGTTTGTCTGTGTGTGTGTGTGTGTGTGTGCATAAAAGCGTTCTGGTGCCTAAGTACTCTACTCTTATTGAACGGTCTTCCAAAAATTCCAAAAACAATATTCTGAAAATACTGATTTTTCCTAAACATCTAGGTTCCCATTTTAGGAAGTTATCGGTTTGACCAATTGGAAATCGAATCCACATATCATGTATATGTATAATCAATTCCGCCATGTACATTGGTATAGAGAAAATACATTTTATTATTGTTATTATTATTTACTACTTTTTTTTTGGTACTCAATAAGGCCAGCCATAAGGATGAAGCCATCTCAAAACAAGCTTAGTTTGTTTTTTTACCACTGTCCTCAGCACTTTCCTTTGCGTTCTCCACCTTTTTCTCTCGCTTTTTACTCTTCTTTTACGCTTCTTTGGAGCTTTCTCATCAGACACTCAACGAGCGCTACCAAAGTTCCGTAACGATCGATGCGTCGTATGTATGGGGAAAACGAGCAGAGGGGGAGGAGAGGAATAGGGGTGGCACGGGGGGGGGGGGGGGGGCGGGGAGGAGTGGGGTACAGAAAGAGGGGAGCAAGGCAATGAAACGTTAATGCACCGAACTGCCTCCCTTATATCCACGTAAACACGAAAATTTTTTCACAGAAAACTTTGATTCGATTTCTTTTCGATTTACTTATTCATGTACTTTCGATCATGGGCTTTCGGAGTTGACCGAAAGCAGAAGAATGCTACGATATCGATTGATGGAATAAGGCAAGAGGGGAAGAGGAAAAAAATGGGTTTTATGAATTTTTTATGACATTGCTCGTAGACATTCTAGTTCAAATTTGGATGTATAATAAAAATAGAAATGAAAATCAAATTTAGTTCATTTAATTTTTATTCATGTACTGATTTAATTTAATGTTTTTTTTTTTGGAAATTATTTTCTGATTTTTATTGCACATGTTCTTGTAATTTGTAACATTTCGACGGCTTAAAAAAATTACAGACTGGATAAAAAAGTTCTGCTTTCGACTAACGGAGGGCCAAACGTTTCGCCTGTGTAGAAATTTATCCACTAAGAGCTTTAAACATATTATCGCAATGTCAATTCAAGTTACGCAAGTCAAAATAAATTGTAATAAAATAATAAGCATCTACTATTTTATCTATGACTGAGGGGTAGAACGGAAACACGCTCTCGAGAGGGCTGTTTTTGTGCAGAACAAGTTTTAATGCAATTACGAACGACTCCTGGCGCCTATCCTACTCGTTTCCCTTTCTATCTTCAACTTCCCATTCTCTTTTCTCATTCGCCACATTGCCTCCTCTCATTGCTTTCTCTCACTCACACAAATGGCGCCTAGTCTGCACTTATTCGCAACTCAATCTTGAGGGAGTGAGATCGAGGGGAGATATTTAACTATCTTTTCTATGAAAATTAAAAAAAAAAATATATATATATATAAATATCGTTATTATGATCTTACGAACGGAAATTAGTTAGTCCGTCCAAATAGAAAAAAAAAAAATTAATGTGTGACCCAAAAGGGTTAAACCCATAACCTAGCGTTTTGAAATGTTCCCCAAGTACCCGAAAATCTCGTAAACGACGGCTGTTGCGAAAAAATGTTATTGACCCTTTTTTGTAGAGAATTTAATTTTGAAGAAATAAGTATTTGACCATTTGTCCATAAACTGACTTACGCTCAGTGTAAATTACAAATTCCAATTTCGTATCTGTTGATTTTCTTAAAAACACAAAGTTCAACTGAATTTGTTGCACAAATTATTCAACGCTTTTTCAAAATCCTGAGACACATTCGTGAAACCTTGAAGTGTATAGTTGTATGATGAAAATAGGCTTCCAATTTCCGGGCTCATTACAATACTTCGCTTACATCAGGAAATGAAAAATTGAAAATAAACGGAAAGCAAATAAAAGTAAAAGTGAATAGCACAGGGAACTACAGTAGTCATTAGGTAGCACATGGAGTATCTACAATGGCTTCCATGAAAAATGAAAGCTCTCATTTTTTCGGAATCATTGATGAACAGTATCGTCAACTCCGAAAGAGATGTTACTTCAAACCTCAAATCGTAATTGGGCGCGCATTCGGTCTTGTACATGAAGAATATGAAAAACGCTATGGAACTACTACGCATTTCTCCGTATGAGATAATTATGAATTGCCATTGTTGGTCCATGAGACCACCAGGTGCGTAAATCTGAGCGCACCCGAAAGAAAAACGAGTGGAGTCCTTTGACGAATCGACCCTTTTCCGACCTGACCGAAATCCGTTTGGTTCACTCCGATAGCGGAGGTGGTTCCAGCCGTCAGTGACGTACCGGATCATGCTGATCTAATCCCACTTCCGACCTGAATTAACTCCAACAAACTGCAGAGATGAAATTCGCGATGGACTAAACTTGAGTCGGAAACGACCTGAAACAAAACTGCGGTCGACTTGATCGAAGTTCCACTTCGGAGCCGCTTCGATCAAGTCGGAATGATATTGATGGTCTTCGGCGTGCATCACTTAGTGTTTTCCGATCAATCCGTTCGTCCGCATTGATCCAGTTCATACGATCCCAGTCGAAATCACCGTCGGAGGTTGCATTTCTTCTCAGAGTGTAACATTACAATGTCAATATATATATAGTAGGTGGAGCATTATGAGGCAATTTGTCATCAGTTCCGAATGCCCTTACTTTCATTTACCCAGACAGGGATT
The DNA here is from genome assembly GCA_026005395.1 of Asobara japonica. Classification (NCBI taxonomy): domain Eukaryota; kingdom Metazoa; phylum Arthropoda; class Insecta; order Hymenoptera; family Braconidae; genus Asobara; species Asobara japonica. The sequence continues at coordinate 390,861 of BQMI01000488.1, read as the reverse complement.
GGCAACTAGAGATTGCAAAACGTCCCGTTATGCCCCATCCTCCCCTATTCCTTATGAAAAAAGTCTACCCACAGCGATGTCCGAGGATCGAATCCCCCAAGCTTTTATTCATACAGATTCATCAACGAACGCGAGATTTAGCGATAGAACAGCTGTACAAATTAAGGTTTCCCTTTAATCACTGGTGAACGCATAACGCATGGAGTATAATGCTCAGTGCATGCTGCTCAGTTTCGGAAAAAGTATCCATAGCCAGCGCCGGGGTATATTCTAAAATTGGATGCAATCCTGAATGAAAACAAAATGTGAAAATATTTACGCCGTATAAAATAATATACTGTAATACCAGCAAACTTTTGTTTGGCCTTACAGGGTCAATATATCTCGGGGCCTAAATTAAGATTTTATCTCTCTCCCTGGCCCCTCGCTCTGGAAAGAACCTACTTTATCCCCACCCCTCGTTATTCTCCTTGAACACTTTATCTTCATCTGTTTTTCGTCGCCCTTATCTACTGTCTTCTTTGCACCTTCTTTTTTTCGCCTCTATTTTACCCCCACCACCCATCACTAATTTGAACCCCTCGAAGCCCCTTCCCTATACCAAGCTTCAATACCTCACCTCCCCCGTCGTTTTGCATTATTTTCATTTTATCGTCAGCAATCTCGGTTAATGCAATCCACCACCCTTTTCTCGGGCGTCAGTTCGCTCATTCCCTCTACTTTTTTTTCCTTCACCAGCCTTGGACTTATCATTGGAAATCGATAGTAAAATTTTGCGGCAGTCAATTGCGTTACTCAAATTGAATTGTATTTGCCATTTTTAATTTGCATTTTTTTCATGGAAGGAACACTGGACCAATTTGCGCGCGCACACACACACACATATACGCACATCTATACAGTCGGGGCTCTGGTGTAGTAGGGAATAGAGGTTGCGAGCCATAGCAGGAACATTCAATGTGCTATTGGTGGTACCCATAAAATGAGACTGGGGGGGGGGACCTAACCACCCACGGTGGGGGGGGGGGGGGGGTGGTCCCACTGGAGGCCGGCGCCATGATAGGGGTTTCTGGAGGTTTATCCTGGGCTTAGAAATACGATGGGCTAGATGGCGAAAGTCGGACCTAGCCACACTGGGGGGGGGGGGGGGGGGGGAGGGGGGAGGGTTGTTTTCGAGGTCATTGAAACATCTTTCCCCATGGGAAAATTAGGAACGAGTACTATACTTTATTCAAGATATGAATAACATTTGTAAAAATATGCAAATTAATTGTATCTTTCAGAATTAATTCGTTGTGATTGTATTTGTACAATTGGCATATTGTGTTGATTGTCGGTTGTGGATTAGATATACAATTGTATGGTTCTTCAGCTGTTATTCCAATATTTCCCTGTACACGACTGAACTGTATTTGTCATTTTTTAAAATTAAGAATCCTTTACGATGCTGCGGAGCATAAACCGAGAAGATGAAATCCATGAAAATAATAAAATTTAGCAGCGATAAATTTTGCGAGACATTTTTCAATTGGTTTCTTCCTCTTAGTAGTCGAGAAGAATGAGAACTTTGAGAGATGTATCACTATTGAAGGCACAGTGGGTGGGTGGGGGTGGCGAGATACACGAACATTTTCTCCAGATTTATATTTCGCGAGTCATCTCTCTGTACACATAAAATAATGTATACGTATATAGTTTACTATATATAAAAGTAGACAACTGGCAGTATTGATCCACAGATTAATTTGTAGTCCAGACAATGGGCCGCCATATCCTACTGTATACGCTGTTGATACGCCGGACGTAATGTAACGTCGTTTCATCTTCTTGTTACGTTTTTACTCTACTTTATAAACCCACATAGCGTCTTACTTGAGCTCACCCCACTCTCAAATCGTTTTCTCCACGTACATAATCCTTTAGTTGAAAAGCATCGAATGCAACTTCGCTAGTAGTACACATAACCTTCTCTCTCTCTCCCTCTCTCTGTGCGAATTCTCCCTTATATACTCTATGTTTTGGTAGGGTGGAATATTTCAGTATCGCGTGCCAGGTACGTACTTGCTCGCATTTAACTTTTCTCACAGTTTAACACACCAAAGTATCAAAAATTATTTCAAGAATCTTGGAGGATTGATGCGGGTAGAAAAAATCATGCCATGGGGGGCTAAGTTAATTGATCTTTTTTTTTCTTTTTTTTTTTTGGGTAATAATTCGTGAATCATTTTAGTGATCATGGGAATGCAAATAAATATCATTGATTTTATTTCAAGCCATATGTTTTAGTGATCATAAAATTAATCATTAAAGCACTTCCTCAATAACTCATGTTGAAGGAAGATGCTGATAATGTTGCTGGGGTCCAGAGTTGGATGCAAAATGAAAATAACTTTTAAATTCAATAATTTTTAAGGGCTCAATTTTTTGTAAGGGTAAATTTGCATCATTGCCGACTGATTGTGGTATATTTGTTTGAGAAAAAATTGAAGCTGGATGATAACGAGTTTTCAAAATTTTGGAAATTTTTCTGAACTTCTGATAAAAAAAGCTGCATGATAAATTATTGCAAATACTTCGCGAGCCATAAATTTGGGACTGCAATAATGGAAACAATAATCATTTTCATTCTTTCGTCTATTCACGCAATTTACTGTACCCCCTACCTACCCCCCCCCACTCGCGCCATACATGAAATTACCACGGCAATTCGCCTACTACATCATATTCCACAACGGATTTATAATAAAATTTTGTAGCGATGAGATTTCAATTTACAAAAAGAGAGAAAAAAAAATTCATCGCGATTGGAGTCTGGTGACTCGGGGATTTTTATTGACATGAGGATGGGGGAAAGGGGGCAGTGGCAGTAGTGGCGAGGGGGAGGGGAGGGGGTAGAATCATAATCGAATATTCTCGAATTTAATTTCTATCGGTGCATCCGGGTATAGGTTCGACTTTCATATCATGCCGAGCGTTTTTGTGACAGTCACCGAATCTAATTTGTCCGGACGCTACGCTCGGTGGGATATCAAGCCCCCTTTCCCAGTCATACTCTCCCCCCCCCCCCCCCCCTTAGCGCTTTAGATGACAAAAAAAATTGGCGATATCGATGGCTGTCAAATGGCAAATGTTGGAAAAATCATCGAATTTTATTGGAAATCATTTGACCGGGCGACGAGACTTTTTTTAGCAAACAAAAAAAAATGTGGGTTCATTCTTTACTCCTCAATACTTCATCAATTTTTAAATTTACAATGACTCCCTCAGTACTTACTACTATCTCCGAAAATCCGTGAAAAATCACCCGAGTTAGCCCGCCAATTACCATTTTCCCCGAAAAAAAAAATTGAATTGAAATGTTCGTCGGTGATGGCATGTCCTCTTAAATTTCTAATTCATTTTTTGTGTTTACAGTAGAAATGAAAAAAAAAATGGTAGCGATCGGCTGCTGGCTAAGGGTTGGACATGAGTGTCCCATGAACATTAGACTAGTGCAAGCGGAGCCTAGGGGGTGGCATGGAAAACGGGTTGACTCGCTCGCGAACGTTGGCGCGAGCGACAGATAACGACGGGAGGTATAAATCTCCTTCCGGTTGGATCGAGAGCGGGCCAATCTGCGGAATGGTCTGGTCATCCGTCCATCAAGTCCCAGCGTCACGTACGGCTAAAGTATTATATATCTGCACCGCGTTCCACAGCGGTTCCAATACCCAAAATCCAGGAGAAACAGATAGAGAGGGAGAGGGAAATTTCAAAACAGCAAAAGCTTGAATTCAACGACACTGCTCGGTGTATTTATGCGTGACTCGATGGAAAAAGGCAGTGGACTCCACTGGATGAGATAATTTCTGATTTACCATGAAAGGTTTTATCCCAGTGAAATGCCAATTTTTTCAAATGGAAAAATCCGAAAATCCATCACAATTTGTGGAGGGGGGGGGGGGAGGGGGGGCATGTCATATACATTCATCAAATGAAAATTTTCCCATCCATCTGTGACGATGATATTGATTAGATATTCGTGAATACTGCAATCAGTGAAATGTTGTAAAGATGTACACAGTTTGTGTGTTTGTTCAAAATTCATTAAAATTCCAAGTATTTTAACTCCAAGCTTGGGCAAATAAAATTTCAATTTAATTCCTGTGAATATTTAGGTGAATTCCATTTTCAATCCAAATAAATTCACTTATAGCAAATACAGTTAACAATTTAAATGAAATGAATATTCATGGCCATCCGCAGTTGAGGGGACGAAAAAAGGGCAACTGGAGCCCTTTTATTATTAATATTTGCTATCAATAATTGGAAATATATAAAAGTAAATACCAGCGGCATTGAGGATTTTTTTTAATGAAAATAAAAGATATAGATCTCAATGATGACAAATTGTTTTTACTACATGAATAAATGGAACATTGGGAATGCCCTCAATTGCTTTACCCTGAGATATTTCACGGTTTCGTACTCTCCGTATTAAATTCAATTTTTTCCATTTTGATGATGAGAGAAAAAACTGAATTGTCAAGGTAGAGGAGAAACTTAGTTTCCGAAGTTGGAACATTCGCCATTTTTTTATGCACCACAATTCAGACTTGTATACAGATAAACATATAGCTCATGTACATAATTGACCCTTTCCCTCTCAAATATTGATGTATATTTTTTTGTACATTTTGTTATATGTTTGTTTGTTTTTTTCATTATTCAATGGACATCTGATGAGACTTGTGACGTCACGAAGGTGCCTCTGCCGGCGGCAGCCAATTACAGGCCGTCTTTAACGTAACTCCAGCAGTCGCAACCAATAGAACATATGACTCATTCTCCCAAATACCGTCGAGCTTTTGACCACTATGTTTTAGTATTGAACTGAAAATTGCACCATCGGTTCCCCATATTTAGGGAAGTATTATCCTACCCCTTCAAGTATTTAAGTCTAAGTATAGCAGAGTAATCGCAATTTGGTTTTTTTCACCAATTTTTTTTTTAATTAATTCTCACAGCTGTAATTTCAAGTTTGGCTAAAAATTCATAACCACTTTTTCTTCTCCAAAGACCTTGAACTTCCTGAAAAAAATTATAATCTTAGATCAATTTTATAATCCTTTTTATAAAAAAAATCAATTCCTTTTTTTTATACCAATCCCCCGGAATTTTTTTTTCGGTTTTGATTTCATAAAGTATATACTTTCTTACATATTTTGTGAAATTTTCAGTCTGGGACCGCAACTAGAATAGACCGAAATAAATTACATTTGCTGAAATTCCATAAATTATTGCCAATTTGATAGCGCGTCGATCCAACATTGTAATTTTGATTTCCCCAAGTGCAATGTAAGAAAATCATTTCTCGACAAGTTTCGGTTAAAAATTGTGGAAAGTCATTGAATTGCATTTCCAATAATTTGGAAAAAAAATTCCAAGCAAAAATGTTTTTAAGCACTTGCTTTTCTACGGAAGTGCATCGAAGAAACGCACTGAAGAATTGGCCGACCCAAAGTGACAAACCGTCGCGTGTCATAATCCGTTGAGCGTGGTCAACCGGGTACTGACCTCGGTCATCCCTGCCTCCTTGCGTGAGTAGCATTATAGTTTTTGGAATTATACAACACTGATTCATTCTGCCCCTTGCGTATGTCGCCATTGCGCCTCCACCCCCTGTGCGCTTGTACCAAGTGGGCCGATCAAAAGTCCTTTTGACTGCCGTTTACTGAATTTTTTACCGAGTCTCCTTGCGAACATAGACCCCTCTCGTGCCCCATCCTCTCAGTTACTTCCGACGGGCTTGCATCTTTTATCATGCGCGGCGACCGCCCCCCCCCCCCTCCCTCCCCCTAGCCACCCCCTCGGCCATCGGTAAAAGGGTCGGGCACAGTCAGGGACCAAAGACTCGCTAAGTGACCTCGGCCAATTCCCTTCGGGTATCGAATTGCCGCTCGCGGAAGCATTACATCGATCCATTTCAATGTTGAGAAATAAATTTGAGACAAATTGTATTCATGTGCCATTTTTCATAAAGATCAAACGTAACTAATGCAGTCGTAATTCACAGTATAAAATACATTTGGAAAAAATTTGCCAACGACTTTTACAGGTTTTGGAAAATTTTCTTATCATTTCTTATCATTAACACATTTTTTAAATGTCAAATCACTTGAACATTCTGCAACGAATGTTTGGAGTATATTAACTATTTGATTGATATCCAAATAAATAGAGCACATTGGCTCGTAGACCGGAAAGGGGTGTTAGGACGGAAACCATGGTTCCCACGGTACGTCACAATCTACGGGAGGTATTGCAAGTTTGATGTATGCTTTTCCATAAACCATATAAACCATATTGAGATTGATTAAAAGTTTATGGAATGATTTCAATATCTGCATTAGATTCCGGTTTGAAAATTGTTGTGAAGTGTACGCAACTACATATAGTTCAAATCGTAACATTTGCTGTATTTGGAGGTTTTGTCCTTCTGGGTTTCATACGGAACAAATCCAACGTTGCCCAAAAACCTGAGAATTGATAAATTCTCCAGTTTGGTGACCAATGACAGAATTCGTTACGCGAGCATGTGAAAATAATTCTCGTATTTTTATAAATAAACCATAAAGCTCGGCCATTTTCCACCATCCCCTAATCTCCCTTGATTACTAAACAATATTCTATCCTGGTATAGTCATAAATAATGTAGAAAAATATACACGGACACTGGAATTTTTAATATCCTTCAGTATTCATTAAACTTAATGCCTCTTCCAGACACTCTTTCATTTCTATTTCACCCGTAATTCATCATATTTACCGATTTCAATGTAAATTTAAATTATATATATTTAACGGTCCACCATCCCGGATACTGTCACCACATTGGACAAATGCAATTAAATATCCCTACAGTGAATTAGCACATTTGAAAAGGCGTTGTGAGATAACGGAGAAATTTTAGTTTCAGTATTCACGGCTTTTTAGTGTATACACATATATACCAGTAAACTAGCAAATGCTTGAAAATCTACAGTGGAAAAAGTAGGTCAAGAATCACTATATGAGCGTATTATTTGAGTACAGAGATGGAGTGGCGAAATTAAATAACAATTTATTAACACGTGTGCCCTTGGAAACTATAATCATAGTTTAGCTGCCAATAATTTAAATAAGAATAAGAATTATTTTTTAAACATTTATTTAATTTTTTTTTTATTTTATTTTTTCATTTATATATATATATATATATATTTATCTATATATATATATATATAATAATGGAAAATATAATTAAATTAATAGTTAAGAGTAGCAATGTTAAAATAGAAGAATAACTCGTTGTTCCCCTCGAATAGATTTTTAACCGTCTACCTTACTAGATTACCACTTGTCTTAACAAGAATTGCCATTAAATAGTTTACCTATTCCTAGTAAAAGCAATTTACAAAATATTTAAAATACATGGAATTACAAAGTCCCCAAGAACGACTGGGTTTATTAAAATAGACGAAAGCATCTCATAATACGAGTCGTGAATGTGTAACCGATCATCACCATCAGAAAAATTGAGGAGGGGGAAAAAAGGGTAGATAATAAAAATGGATCCGCCTGTCGCTAAGGTAGCAATTTCGGCGTGACGTCCTTCAAGACATTGTCGGCATCCAAATGCCGAAACGAATGTATTCATTAGGTAGCATCCCAATAATCATAGAAAGAATTTTATTTTTTGAATTACAAATTTTGTTTCAAATTCCCATTGACTAAAATGTGCTTTTGGGAGCATGATGGAACCTATGATCAATTGATGTAGTGGTAATTTTTCTTTCTCCATTACATTGCACTTGCAAAAAAATAGCTTCCACTTCCCCAGTGATGCATAGTTCAGCATTTCATCGGAGATGAACTCGACAATATGATCAGGACCGAGAAATTAAAAAAAAAGGTGGTGGTGGGGGAGGGGGGGGGGAGGTGAGAAAGAAACAACTAATTTAAACGGAACGAAGGAAATATGTAGTCACATCCGGTATATCAGGATGGATAGCCTGTTCGGTAACTACGATTGAGAATTTACTGTCCTGCAACCCCTTCTTTTTTCTCCCCCCCCCCCCGCCCACCGTCACCCCTCAATATATACACATTTTATCCCCCCCTGTATCAGTGTATGGGTTTGTCCCCTGTTTTCTCCCCCTACCCTCCTTCACAGTTACACGTCGCTGAATTCCCTGGACATCGAGAAAGACAGACAGACGAACGAGATCCCACCCCCTAGATACACCAGTGTTATTGCCAAAAAGGATAATGCGAGGGAAGATTGAATTTTTTCTCCACCGTTCTCCTATATCCAACGCACATTCTTTCTATTTCTCATTCGTTCATTTCATACGTGGTATATCTATACAGGTGCATTGTGTCGCCTCAACGTATGCAGATCAACCGTCAGTTATACACCTCGCGCTTTTTATGCCTACAGTATAGTGTTACACCTTTGATCGATACCTTTCAATTTCATATTCAATTTATGTTGGACTAAGATTAAAATTTTAATTTTTTATTCATCCTGATATTTAATTAACGATGATTGTTATGAGGATTTCACAAGATTACACTATAATCCCAAGGAGGTTTAGTTAATCTCTGGTTGTCTTCCGATCCACGATTAATTAATATTTGGATCATTTTGACACTGACCTTGAAATAAATTTGGAATAATGAAAGAGAAAATTTCTGTAATGTTGAGGACACTTACCCTTTCCTCCTCGCGAATCATCTCAGCAATTCCCGGCTTAATCTCAAGATCATCAACCGGCGTGGATTGATTACCAACCGCCTGTTGATGATGCTGGGCAGCAGCGGCCTGCTGTTGTGCCTGATGCTGGGCAGCAGCTGCTTGTTGTGCCTGTGCCTGTTGTGCCTGATGCTGTTGAACTGTCAATCCCTGGACATGCTGTCCAAGATGATTGACACTTGGATGACCGCCAGATGTCACGTGGCTTGTCACGTGGTGTCCAACAGAGTGAGTGCTCTGGCTAGATGGTGGTGGTGGCGGTAGTGGCAATGGCAACGATACAGGAAGCTCCTGAAGATTAATTTGGGGTGTTACGGAAATACTTGGGGCGGATGATGGTGAGCCAATAGATCTTGGCGTTGAGGATGCAACCAAATTATGAACATCTGGTAGTCCAATGACTTCCTGATCATCAATTATGCAAGAGTTGTGGTCTGGGCTGTTGACGTCTGGCGAATGCTCACCAGATATTCTGCGACGTTTTTTACGATTTTGTGAACCACTTGCCAATGATGATATATTGTCCAACATATTTGGTCTGGACACAAGCTCCTGCTCACTATTAACATCCGCTAAGCCACGAATTTTCAAGCACTCAGCTACCTTTAATAGCGGACCAATCTGCTCTTGGGATACATTGATCTCACCCTTGTACATAAATTCCACTGCTGCTTTTAATTCCGGCCATTTGATATCCTTCATTATGACAATTGGATGGGTGCAGGGATTCTCAAAGAACAGAGCTTGAAAGTATGGTGAGCATGCTGATAATACCATCTTATGAGCTTTCACTGAGTGACCGTCGCAAGCGAGGGTCACATCAACGAATGACTCACTCTGGAGCAATTGATCAAAGACATTTGTTAGATTTGTCTGATAATTGTTCCAACGCAAACAGAACTGCTGGGGTGAACCGGCGCCGCTCTGCTGCGTCATTTTGAATTCCTCTGATTCCTCCGTTTTTACGGATTTAGGATCACTGATAGTCTCAATATTTAGTTAATCACGTATTCTTACGTATAATGTTCAAAACTCTTCACTTGGCTAACCACCACCTGGCATTCACCACTGTGTCTTGATCATCTGTAAGCACAAATTCACAATAATATTGATCAAGCTAAAGTCTTTATAATTGTCCATAATTGACTGTTATTATTTCAATGTTCATTTTAGAATTTTAGTCATTTATTTATGTAGAATGTTCAGTGTTTGGAAATTTAAATATGGGAATAACACGTGACATTATCATTACCACAGAACACTCCAGCACATAACACGATAATGTTCTTGAGACGATCGCACTTGTCTCAGATGCGCAATAAAAATAAATAAATAACACCTAAGTCACCTTGGAGTTTATTTAACACCGATTAAATACCGTATGTATTTATTATTTGTTTTGGCTATTATTCTTTAATCCAAATTACATTGTTGTAATTATCGGTAGCAGTTTAATCGACCTTATCACCCTCGTGTGAATTGATGTCAAATATCGATTATTGGGTAATCTGTATTTGTTAATGAATAAAATGACTGGCAAAATGAAGAAATGGAATGGGAAATAAGGTTTATTTAACCGAACACGAGGGCGACGTTAACAGCACCGATGTGCAGCGCGTGACGAGCGCGTCGCGACTGAGAGGTTACCGCGCGCGTGGTTACCCGAGATATCGTCGCTGGAGGGTGATCATAATGTTCGCGTACGAGTGGGTAGTGGGGAGAAGTGAGAGGGTGAAAGAAGCCACGGCGCGCGCCTACTGAATGTGGGTATTGGAGAGAGATGCGGATAGAGGGTATGACTGGACGCGAGCGGACCGTTTCCCCACTTCTACGTGTAAAGCATCGTCGTACAAAACCCGATGAGGGGAGGCTCCGCCTTCCAAAGACACCGCCCCCAGACGCCTATTGCGAGCCGCAAGAAATAAGTATGTTAAAAAAAAAATCTAAACGGAAAAATAAATGTTTTTTTTTTTTTTTGGAAAAAATTGGAGAAAAACTGAGAAAAATATGGCTGGAAATAAGTTTTAGAAAAGAATGTAATATGTTGTAGGTTATGTTGGCCGATTTTTATTTTTTGTTTTTTGTTGTTTTGGACAATAATAAGGAACAGGAAGGAGGAAGGAACTACTTTTTGAAAATAGCTCGCACACGGGACAATTGAGAACGGTTTTTAGATCGGTTTTTACATTTGGTGGAATCTTTCGAAGGAGATTTAATTGGAATGAAAGTATGATGGATAACGAATTAATGATGTTTTATGGAATCAGGTACTGCGGAGTTCTACCCGCTTGATGGATAACAATTGCTTTTCGTTCGTGGTGTACGTAAAGTACATTTCCGTGCTCGCAAAATGGTATTTCAGGAATTCTTTCGGTAGAACTTTCTCGTCTCGACGATTCGGCCTAGGCTTAATTGGCAAACACACATTCATGTGGTTTTTTCTTACAGTGCTGTCATGAAAATGATAGTTTTCATACTGAAAGAATCATTGCGCATTTCGTTTCTGCGGAGAGAAAGAGTAATAAATTTTTCTGACCTAGGAAGGCACAATATAGTACTTTTCGTAACAAGGGCATACAAAACTTTTTTGGCGATTGTGATGTTGCCGTCCGAGGCGAAGCCGAGGATAGCATTCACAATCGCCGAAAAAGTTTTTTTGCCCCAGTAACGAACATTGTTCTTTGACAGGAAAGGCGTGGGCGGGTTTTTGCGCACGCGAAGCGTGCGTGAAAACCGGCATCATGCACTGAGTGTCAAAAAGGAACGTTCAGCAGCATGTGCACCAACCGAGCTAAAGACCAGGTTGATAAGCAGGTGCTTAAGGGTCCTTGATTTTACCTCCAGTGGTTGAAACATCGTGTTAACATCGCCTTGTAGGAGAAAGACGTTTCTTAACGCGTATGCCGAAACGGAAAATTGTGAAACCTCGTTTCGAGGGTCGAGAATGCAATCCAATCTCGTATTGTCTCGTCTTGTCTCGATTTTTTTCAACTTTTAAGTGTCGCTCCAGAACGACTCGCTTCAAAGGCTGGTTTATTAATACGAAAACAGGAATCGATTGAGTGATATTCATGCTGAAATGTTTCTGTGCCTTCATCATTGGTTCCAGTGCTCATTAACCACCAAAATTGAAAAGTGCCATCAAATATCCGTTGTAAGTATTCAGAAAGAAAATATTGCCCAAACGTGGGTGTATATGTTAGTAGTTATGTTGACAGAAATATGTCTTCAAATTTTTACACTGCTGAATACATGAAATTTTTTCAATGTGTGAACAATTTATTATCATCGGTATTATTTCCTATAGGATCACTCTAAATTCACGAAGAAAATTATTGGTTTGTGACTAAAATTAATTGGTGTAAACGTTTTTTGGCGATAATGATGAAATTGCTTTCTCGTATTATGTCAAATCACAATTAGCTCGTCTTGTCTCGATTTTGCCGACCTACGCGGCAACAATAATTGAGATGTGCACGTAATGGTCAAAAAATGGACGACATAAAATTTCCCAAAATCTCTTTCACATTCTCCGAAATTATATTTTGATATTCTGAGCTGAAAGTATTTTTAACTTCCCGATAGGAACTTATTGTAATCACCCCGAAAATGAAATGTCTCGAAATCATGAAATTTTTACGTTTCTCGACGTTTCACATGCTCCTGCTACATTTTCAGCGCGGGTTATATGTGTGCGTGTGTGTGTGTGTGAGGGTCCGTATCGTTTTTTAGCGAACGGTTCCGTTTAAACGCTGGACTGATTTAACTTTTTTTTTAATCGACGCGTCTCCTGAGTCTCCAAGTCTGAAATGAGTGTTTTTGCAATTGTATCTTCCGTTCAATTATTATTAACAATTTCAATTGTTTATAACGCTGTTTCTCGAGAGCGGTGACAGGTATGAGAAAAAGTATTAAACAAAAGTTGTTCCTCTCGTGAAACTACATATTTTATGTTTTATTACTTTTTTTGCTAGGCATCATATTTTACGAGATACCGATAACAAATCATACTAATCCATTAATAGTTGAATTTGCGTAACTGGTATACAATTTAACTTCATACCGGTATTGTCACACACACACACACACACACACACACACACACACACACACACACACACACACACACACACACACACACAGACTATCGGGAAGTTATTGATGCGACCCGTCGAGGGTCACACTCACGTCCCATTTATTTAAAATTTCGGCTAAGGACACATTGGCGGAGTTTTGACGACAATCGCGAGGGGAAAAAGTTGGTTCTGGGGGCTTGAAGTTCAAACTGTCGGATAGAATAATAAATGTAGAATGTTATATTTTCCAAGTTGTCAGTTCGAACCAATGAAAACGTAATGATATGTGAATAATAGAAATTCAACTGGATAAAGTTTGAGCGAGCGTCTACATAGCAATATCGAAAGAATTTCATTTTTTTCTAAAATTTTCTTATGGCATTTCTGAGCTCATTGGTCTCCCAAATATTTTCATTAGGGAAAAATAATTTGATGCTCCAATCAGTAATGACATCATCCGATATCACCGTCTAATAAGAACCGACAATAACACAGGATTTTTCAAAAATTAATTAGTGACTGATTTTTTTGAATTTTTTTTTGTCGTGAAACCGACGTCATGTGAATTATATTCTTTACTGAAGAAACGTAATCAATTATGCAACACGTTTCTAAAAATTAAAACTTCCGACGGCATGACTGTAATTATGACTCTGATTGGGACAACTAGACAATTCAAAGCAAATTTTTCATAGTTGAATTTTTTATAAATTTTTCATTTCCGTTTATAAAGTTGATACATCCAACAGAATCTATGCCTCAGAGTTAGAGCTGTTTACATTCTTTCCAAGAATGTTTGGTACTTACTACATTATAATTCAATACTCTCCATCCATTGCATGCAGAAACTCAAATTTTATAGTGACGTTATTCAGTCGAGCATGCCTCAACGATAACTGCATTATGTTACGGTCTCGGAGTACAAAGATAGCAACGATAATGAAATTTAAGGTACAAAGAGGCGATCGTAGAGTCTCTTCCCCCCCTAAATGTTGGAGAGGTCGAGTCCAACGACTGGGCGAGTGACTCAAAACCATTTTCAATGGACCCCGGCTATGCAGCCCACCAGCCACCCCATTCTTCCCTATCTTCTTAGTGTCCCCATCCCCAGCTTCCTCCAAAACTGCCTATTAGACGAAGACTGGGTAATAGAGAATTTCTGCATGGTGATTCGATATACGAGGAAATTTCAAACGTTGAGGATCAAACGGAGGTTAATACAGATGGTGGGATTGGATTTGTGAATATGTTAATGAAATTTTAGATGAAAATGAAGACCTGCATAGCAGCACTGACTGCTGAACATGAGCCAACAATTTTAGTGTACATGACGATGTATGAGTGTGGCTTACTACGGATCGAACCAATACCTTTTCCATATGTCTTGACATTCTACCCTAATAAGAGCTGAATTCAGCCGAAGTGGCTATACCTTTAACATTGAGTACCGCGGTGCAATACCGCGGCGAGGCCTATGCGACATTCAATTTCTAGTGGGGTAGTCTGATGAAAGTCTGTCTGCCCTCGTTGGGAGCGCAAACAAAACTTCCCGATTTGTAATTTCTGTTTGCCATTCCTACATTTTTCCACACGTCACTTAAATGTTTGAAGACTGGTTTCATAGAGAAAAATAGAAATCATGAAAATTGGAATACTGGAATACGATAGGTGTCGCTACATGCGAATATGTCACGTGACGCACTGACCAGTCACACTGCGCACCGCGCAATTTAAAAAAATTGTGTTGTCAACTCGTTTTGCCAATATTTCAGCATTTTTGGGCTAAAAATATATCCTGAGTTAATTCATATATTCTTCAGATTCACATTATTGGTGAAAAATTGGGATTCGTTTTCTTTATCTTTGAGTTCACCATGATTTTTAAAAATCCTGGATGGCTCACTCGTTTGTATCACTCTAGGTTTGTAAATAGAACATTTCACCACTTATCCGTGGGCGGTGAGTGTATATTAGCAGAGAAGCGCTCCACCGAGTTAAATCTCTTTCAGCCTGGTGTAAGGTTCTGGTAAATATCTCCAAATCTAAGAAAGATATTGTAATTCGCATGATAACAAATTGGGACCGGCCAAGACAGACTTAACTTGATAGCCCACTTCGTTACTGATATACCCTCTTCGTTCAGAGATGAATGGTGGAGCGGTCCTCTTTGCAATTCTACAGTCGATATAATCGTTATCAAAACCGAAGAATGGGTTCGGGTGTTTGATAAGGACTTTCTATAGAATTAAGGTCTACGATAAAGTTTCTTGGGAGAGTTTGAATGGGGACGAGCCTATGCAGGATTGCGGTGGGAAGAGCTTGAAACCCGAAGGCAATTCTTGTATCCTCAGGACCATAGGCCGGACGCAAACCCGATCCAATGGTGGGCGGGGGAGGGGGGAGGGCAGATCAACGGCGCGGGCGATCGTAATACTGCGCTAATGGAAGAAATCTCTAAAACGATGAATCCTTTCTCGAGAGAGAAGAGATTTTTCTGCAGAAGTCGAACCCTCCCATGAGTCCCAAAGGTTTCTAGAATTTTGCATTACGCCGTAAATACATCACACATCAACATGTGTAAAGTGTTATATACATACATACGTACATACGTTATATACGTACATAAAAAAAGCGAAAATATGAATTCAACTAGTGGTGTGCAAATGTGTGTGCCCTATACGGGGCACAAACAAAACTTCCCGATTTGGTATTTCATCACAGCATAAGAACGCAGCCATGGTGCTGAGCAAACCCAACAGTGATATCAATAATTGAACTTGCGAGTAATAATTACTAGACGCGATTGATTCGGTTTGATTTTTAAGCCCCATAAAAATATTCAACTCATACATAATCGTTGGGACATAGTATATGTAACATAGTTATTCTACAAATATGTAACTATCGTGAAACATAAGACTTATGATAGATTGTGGGAGGTACGAATGCCGCTCAGATTGGCGCGTTCCAAAACAAATCTCTTGCTTCAAGAGAACGGATTCTTCGTGTGAGAGATTTTTTTCCACCAGTCTAGGGTTACTGTAAGTTTACTCTGAGTTCAGACGATGTCTAGGAAATTTTCCTCTACCCTCAATCTCTTGACACAAGTCCAGGTAAAATGGTGCAAATGTGCATCAGCCATCGTCAATGCCGAAATGAAATATCATCAAACGCCCGCGTTTTCTTCACAGAGGAAAAAAAATTTTAACATCCATCTGCATGAGCAAATGAAAGAGCAGCACGAGGGGCGGAAGAACACTGGTATGAGTAGCAGTTTGCAATCCGCGGCAGTAACACGCACATATTTCCCATACCTCATTTGCGTACCTTGTCGCTCGTATTTTTTTTCTTCTCCACATTTTAACGTTTTCCACTTTCAACAGTATTCAACAGTCAACTGTAAAGATTTTTCTTGTCTGACTACTTTATCTACTTAATGATGTATTTCGGATTGTCCGAATAGTTCCGTCAGTTTCTCCGTAAACTTCCGTAAACGAAGTGTGTGACTCCCACCCCCATATGCAGTGGTAATTTGATACCAGCCGTCCGCGCAAGGGGTGGGGAGCGATAGAGATAAACGGGATGTATGCCACGTGTGACCCTCGACGGGTCGCAACATGAACTTACCGATGTGTGTGTGTGTGTGTGTGTGTGCAAAAGGTGGTGGGGGCTACGCACCCGTCACGAAGAACCACAAAGATGCTCTCTCTCTCTCTCTCACACACACACACACACACATCTTTCAAATCCAGTATTTATTGCCGGTGTTTCTCGCGGAAAAAAAGGAAAGATAGGGCTCATCACCAATCGTTACTTCTGTATTCCCCAATCGATACAAACTTCCAAGGGAATCATTTTCAAATTCTGCTAGTGTTAAATTTCAGTATGGTCTCCGAATGAGTTAAACGAGAGCGAATCGACGGTATCATCAATAAACGTCTTCATCGCTAGACGCTATTGAAGGCAAATGAATCAGGTATGTTCGATCAATGAATAACTTATTCAATTGTCGGAGACGTGATGTTTCCCTGAATATTTTACACACATCAGGCTTGTGCTGTAATCAATGTTTAGTCATAGTAATAATCAATAGGATTTTCAATTAGAGGAGTAGTACCCACAGTCGGGACTTCATCACTGAAGTATGTACACACTTTATGATTTGTATTTAGATAATTAATGATTTGTCTAGCCCTATATGTGGCCGTCTGCATGAAACCAACCCTAGTTGTCGAAATGAATTTATGCATATGAGCATATTCCTGACATCATTCTCGAAGTTTTGAGCCCAAATAAACACCTCTGAGTTGAAAATTCGCAAAGTTATGGAGGTTTGAAGTCGAAGGCACAAAAAACACAGTTTTGAGAAAAATGATCTTAAAGTTGCAAATCGCATTTACAAGTGTTCTACTTGGCACTTAGTAGGATTTCGGTCTTATTTGATTGGGAGTGTCATGTAGATGAAAAAAAACTGACTGGTCATTACTTTACATACACAGTAATGAAAATTTTGCTGTACTATAGACATAGCGTTGTGCAAAGCTACTTTATCAATTTCCCGTTTTGAAGAGTTTTGACAATTATATGACATTATTTGCTATTCTAGTATGACTTCGAGGTAGAAAATAATTGGAAGACATGAACGAACTGGCATTTCAGGTCTGTATGGTCATATTTATCTATGGTCAGTTTTATCTATTTTGAATTAATTTTCAACTTGAATTTTACTTCTGTCACATAATTCTACTATGAAACCAAACTTCAGATGTAATTGAAGATCGGTATACACTATGGAACCAATATTTGTGCCTGTGATAACTGCGCCAGCCACTGAATGCGGGGTAATAATTCAAAAAGTTAATTGTTTGGAGCGAGCGACAACAAGGGCTCGTTTTCCGTTTTTCTCTCGAAGAGAACATTTTGGACTTATACTTAGGACCATGAGATTCAATATGTCTCATTCGACGCGGGAAGAGTGCTAGTTATAAATGGGCTGATAAAAAAATAGTATATTACGACCCAAGGCCAGAAAGTTTGATTTCCTGGCGTGCGTGATATGAAGGCCGAGACGAAGGCGAGGCCTCATATCACGTACGGCAAGAAATCAAACTTTCTGGCCGTGTGTCGTATGCTATTTTTCTTTCTCCCCACCCGAAAGTACGTTCAACAATAAATGTATCAATTTCGAAATGTTGACGGTCAATCCAACGATGAATACTTTTGTGGCCTGCCCGCGCACGCCTCTCGTCGGTCACCTTGCGAACTACATGCCCGCCCGACTTTGGCGAAGCCGAGGTTTTTACTGGTCGGGGCGGGCAAACAGTAAAAATGCATGAAAAAACATAAAAACGTCGAAAAAAAAAATTAGAATGCCAAAATCACTTTTTATAAGCATATTTTCCCTCCAACTTTGACCTCTTTGTCGAAATTTCTAAACATCGCGATGAAGAATCGCTCATTTTTCAGGTTAGGTCAGTCTCGTCATTCGCCGGCGGGGGACAGTTTTAATTTACTCTACTTTTTCAAAATCAACTCGTTTTATCCAATATTATTTTATCCACTAAAGAAATTAATGCATAATTTAAAGAAATTTTGTTCCACAGGAGCACTGGCGACATGAACCTTTTATGCGTATATATTATACAGAGAAAAAGTGGCTTCGGAATTTGACACGTTCGGTCGCGATTTGGGCACTGAAATATATCATGCGCATGCGTAAGCAAGAGTCGGGGAGCTTCGGGTGGAGATCCGAAGTTTACTCTTTCGTTAGCAACTCTCGCCTGCAAACGCGAGCCACAAAAGTTTTGTGGCCAATCACAACGATTCTCCGTCGAGAAACTCCAGAAAAGCCGTTCTTTCTGGCGTTTCAGACCACGGTGGAGAGCGTACTTTCGGGTCGGGGAGGAAGAAAATGGCATTTTTGTCGAGATTTCAGTCAAATACCAATATCCCGGAAACTAAGAGGGACAACAAGGGCTTCATGCTGACGGCCACATATGTTCTACTAGCCCAATATTTAGTGGGTTTCAAATTTTGGTACCAATACTCCTACCAACATAATATTGTTCACAATAATAATATATACTATACGTAATAATAAAAAGAAAATTATAATGGCCAATGATCGCATCAGAGTTTTGAAAAAAATTATTTATCATATTTCCTTATATGATAATTTAAGCATCCACTGCGAAGTGTTAGGTCTACTTCTACGTCAAATTTACCCAATGAAACTGCACCATTCGCCGTTACGTGACGAACAACTGGTCTTAACCAACTTTTAATTATTGCAATTAATTATATTAAAAAATTTGAGGGTCAATTCTATGCAAGAAAGAAAAAGAAAATGACCCTTGATGAGTCGCATGAAGAATTTCCTGATATAATGAGCCGGTTTATGAATGATTCCATTACCGCCAAAAAATCGGTTGCGTAGTTTCCTTTCAAACGCTTTCCGCTTTACCAAGAGAAGGCCTACATATCTAATATGGTGGTATCCACAAAATGAGAGTTGGATAAGAACGATCCGACAATCGGCATGTCCACAATCACACAATCTGCAACTGCGAAAGTCCGGTAGCATTCGGTGTCCACTCGTCTCCATGTCATCGTCCACAATGCAAGGCTTCGCAGCGGATCCTGTAGGATCCTATCGGTGAAGACGAATAGAAAAAGCGTAAGGCAAACACACAGACACACACATAGGAAGAAACATGACAGTTTTAATGACAAATCAGACTCTTCATATTGGAAGTAATTACAATAACTTCCCATACCCGGAAGTGCAACGATGTATCTTTTACCTAGCCTCCAAAAATTGCAGTGCTCCAAACAGCCTCGCTAACATTGCAAACTCAATTGAGTGGGATTGTCCAGTACAACTGGAAACTAAAATAGGACCAGTACTTTTTCCCCCTGGATTTTCGCACAGTGGTATGAAAAAATATGAGAGGAAGGGAGAATATGGGCAAACGATCTGGAAAATAAATTCATTTTTTAATCCATTGGCCCACCATATGGATCGATTGTTGCCAGGTGCTGCTGAAGAGAAATTATGAAATTGATCTGTTGATGCAGTTGTCAAATTGAAGTTGAATAAAGTACTCTGTCGGACAGTAAATATTTTCCATCGATCGTTTGATTTGGATTAGTAGTCATCGCTTCTAGACTGTATGCGATGGAAGGGGCAAAACTTTTCCACAGACGAAGCAATCTGAATGATTCTACTGTAAATTAGTTTTAGGTGTTATAATTGTTGGGTCTAGCCTCATCAAACTGACAGAGGCGCGGCGGCGGGGGGGGGGGGGCACTGGGTGAAAGATTTCTATTCTCGCGTGAGAAGCTGATACCCAAGAAATATGCATTTGTATATTCAATTTGCAAGCGCCATTTATTCCTACAATTTTTATGCTCCTCCGCTACTTGACAACAGGCAAAGGTATTTCCATAGGAAATACTTGCAGACGTACCCTAAAATACAGCTCTTGACGCGTCTTACTCATTAATGCTGGATTGTTAATCAGCGTCAAACGACAGAGCAACTCAATTTTGTGGCGCGAAATTACTCACATATTTAACTCACCCAATTCATAAAAAAAAAATCAATACCACTCCCCGTCCCCCTGGAACATCTAAATAAATTGTAAGAAAATCACAGTCTGTACCACAATAAATTCTTATCAGCAATTACGTTAGAAAAATCAATAACTCATCCACCTATTTTTACCGTATAACTATGAAAATAATATTCGAAAATGTATATCAAGTCTAGACTGCCATGACAAAAGGGTGGGCGCAAGGTGGAGGGATAAGACTAGGGGAAAACGAGGACGAGACTATTAATTATTCACGAATGGAATTCCGCGATGTTAAAATATTTAAGTATCCCCGCTTCTCTGTGTGACTGTACCACGACGTTTGAATACTTCCTTTTATACCTAAAAATACAAGTTGGCCATCAAACATTATTTTGTATGAGCCTAAAAAAAAAGCGACAAAAAAGTACTTCGACCCGGTGGACTTTTCTTTCATTTGCAGCAAACACATGCCCTCGGCCCCGCACACATCAATTTGCCGCGTATGTACTTAGTTATATACAATGTATCGAGAAATAGTTATTAGTTCACGGAATTCACATTGCCGGGAGGTGGTCGTGGGGGGGGGGGGCGGGGGAGGGGTGGGTGGGTGGTAGAGGGGCCGTTAACGTTGGATACAGGAGGATGTAGGTAGCAGAGAAACCAGCATAGAGCCCCAGCCCTCTTCTCCCTTCCACTTGGAACCGGCAGGCCATGACGAACAATGATATCGGGTATTTGATTTGTAACCGACGACAATACGTACCCGCTTCGCGGTGCAGTGGCGGCCTGCACCGCTGTGTTACCCCACTCCAGTTTACCTCTCTGGTTCCTCCATATAACAGTGTTCTCCCATACAGCTAACTCCATCCCTTTCTTGTATGTTTCCAATACCAGAGGCGCATGAGACCTGGAGGTATAGCTTTATAGCAGGGCCCAAGAAGCCCAACAACCCCAAAAAATAGGGACCAAACAAGTCTAATCGCGGCTATATAACAAACTTCAGGAAAGATTTCCTTGATGAGCCCACTAGGTGCGCAACATACGGTTTTGAGGGGGAGAGAACCCTAAGCCGGACGGAAACCCGAAACGGCGTAGGGGGAGGGGGCAGGGGGGGGGGGGAGTGTGGGTTGCAGTACGGACGTCAAGTTTACTCTGTTTTGAACTAGAGCTTGTCATGACGCAATGTGGCCTCAGCTACAAATGGTGTCAATGATTTTTTTCCTGGGAAATACCTAACAGCTACCGTGGGGAGTACCAGCGTGGGAGGGAGGGGGGGGGGGCAGAAAGGTAAAAACTAGTGGTGTGTGCATGTGTGTGCCCCACTCGGGGCACAAACAAAACTTCCCGATTTGGTTTTTCAGCATAACCTAGTAAATTTATTCTTCTCCAATATACTACGGTTAATCAGTATGACCGCTGTTATTATCATAACGAAAACATGCCTATTTGAGAATTCCAAACTGACGCATTTATGAAGCAGATAATTATGAATACTTGAGTAGACGCATGGTGAGCATGAGGATGAGACTTATGCGTGGTACTTGAGTGAGAGTGAGACGCCAATAAGGATGCGGCTGCAAAACAAAAACTTTAATATTTTACCCAGTGGAACAGTACAAACAATTACAATTGTTAATAACATTGCATATACTGCACAAATGCCATCCAAAATGTGATCCGCTCGATTTTGCATGAAAACGCTTCGATTGGGACCGTCATGACAGCGCTGGGTCCATTCGTTCACTTATTACATACATAGTTGTGGAGACTGCTATACCTCCTTAATTATACAAATTATCGAAAAAAGGCATTCTACATAAAATATGTATTTTTATATGGCAAACAACTTTTCTTATATGAATTTCGCGCTAACTCTAATAGTTTATGCAGTAGAACATTATAAACAATTGACATTGTTAATAACAATATAAGTACTGGACCACTTTTACTCAAAATTTAATCAGTTATAAAATATGCTTATATCTTTCAACTGTGACATTGAGTACCGGGATTACAACATTTTTGTGTGAATGAACGTTCATCATCACTATCTGCGATTTTTGCTCAACAGGAATTTCTCCAAAACAGGGGAACTACTCGATGGATTCGATCAAAAATCTAACCAGCTCTAAGTTACACGGAGACACAACGATTGAAAAAAAATTAATCGAATCGCACGATCCGTTTCCGAGAAAACGTAAACGAAAAATTTAGCCACATACGGACGAACACACACACACATACAGACACTTCTCTGAAATCACTTCAGGATGATGCAAAACGTCGAGGAACGTAAAAATTTAATCGACCTGGCACTTTTCATTTCCGAGCTCATTACAATAACTTCCCTAGATCTGGAAGTTAAAAGACACACACACAGTTTGTCAGGAACATGTCTAAATGCTGTCCACTATCAAGAAAACCTTCAGTATTTTGGAACAACTTCCGCTACCAAAAGATTAACTGGTGGGATAAACGTGTGTATGTCCCCGTTGGGAACAGAAACAAAACTTCCCGATTTGTAATTTCTGTTTGCCATTTCAATGCCATTTATCGAGCACATAATTATGAATATTTGACTCGACGCATAGTCAGCGTCACGGCGAGAATTATGCGCGTTACTGGAGTGGGAGTGGGACGCCAATAGCGGTGCGAACGCTTAAGAGTTAAACCCGCCATACCTCCTTAATTGTTACAAATATGGAAAAAAGTGCTGAAAAATTAAATATGCATGTCCACTTACAGAGCAAATTCTGCTTAATACTTTTTGCCGTATGTCTTACGGTTTTTGAAATAGAACGTTGTAAACCATTCAATTGTTAATAACAGAAAAACTGCTCGGTCTATTTGAACCAGAAACTAATCCGATCTAAGTTCCATGAAGATGCTCCGAATAAGACCTCGATGGCCCCGATCATTCGACCCGTACCTGAGAAATCGCTAACGGAAAATTCCGATTCCACACACACACACACACACACACACAGAAGCATAATGGTAAAACTCTAGTTACGAATCGAAATAAACAAAATCGATTTAGGGGTCATTACAATAACTTCCCGAAAAATCGGCAACCTAAAAAGTGCATTGAAATCCACACGGATAACGTGGCTGGTGGTAAATCCTACAAACACGCAAAACTCTGATAATTGTCAAAAATAATACAATTTACCCCTGATCTACGGTAATATCGATATCGGGTATTTGATTTGTAACCGACAACAATGCATATCCACTTCAGTTTACCTCTCTGCTTTCTCCATATAATAGTGTTTCGCATATAGGCCCCTCGCCCCCCCCCCCCTCCTACCCTATCTTGTATGTTTCCAATGCAAAAGAGAAAGAGCCTTGCAGTGTGTACACCGCAGTTAAACAGAAACCCAACGGCGGCAACTACAAGGCGACGGACCCATGTCGATAGCAGCGGGGCTAATGCAACGTAGAGGAGGTTAGACAACTCAGCTATTACGTATGTGTGTGTGTAGGAGTGAGAGAGAGAGAGAGAGGAGGGGGATCGACGAGAGGTTATAAAGCCCCCACAGCCTCTTGGCTCCTTACTCCCTGGAAGAGGGTGGGCAATACCCTCTGTCACCCAATCTAACACTCAACCTTCACTCTGTACAGGTCCTCTACAAGCCTACATCCCCCCATCACCCAAGCTTTGTTTCCCACCTCTCCCTTTTGCATTTACTCGTGCTCTATCAAGCCACGATATCGCCTGTGGACGATTATGTTGGTTGCCTTTAGACGATACACACTTAATTGAGTTTCTCAGAGTGGGAGAAGATGCTGGATTTTTGGGGGGATCTCAGGTTGTATTATGCACCTAGGGGTAATCATGCTCAAAATTAACAGGATGAGAGTGTGACCCACCATCCATGGACCCCATAATTTCTCACTGTGTGTGCGTATATTTAACTTCGCGATATACGGAAGTTATTGTAATGCCGTCGAAAATCAAAAAAAAAATTTTCATCTGATGTCCACGTTTCAAGGTTTTTCTAATATTTCTGCTGAGTATGTATGTGGTTAAAATTTTTCGTTGACGATTTCTCGCAACTGAATTATGCGATCGAGGTTCTGGGTGAACCAATCGAAGGGTTTTCACGTAACTTAGATCTGATTAGATTTTGGATGGAATTGCTCCAGTACATATATTGTTATCAACAATTTAAATAGTGTAGAATGTTCTACTGCATCAACTGTTAGAGTTAGCGCAAAATTCATATGAGAAAAGTTGTTCGAAATATAAAAATACGTATGTTATGTAGACTGACTTTTTTTGATAATTTACATAATTAAGGAGGTATGACCGCCTCAACAATTATGTATGTACTAAGTGAGTGAATGAACCCAGCGCTGTCATGAAGGTATCAATCGAAGCATTTCCGTGCAGAATCGAGCAGATTACATTTTGGATGGCATTCGTGCAGTATATGCAATGTTATGGACAATTGCAATTGTTTATACTGTTCCACTGGGTGAAATATTAAAGGTATCGTTTCGATTGCGGGCGCACCCCTATTGACGTCTCGCTCCCACTCAAGTAGCGTGCATAAGTCTCAGCCTCATGCTCACCATGCGTCTACTCAAATATTCATAATTATCTGCTTCATAAATGAGTCAGTTTAGAATTCTCAAATCGGCGAGTTTTCAGGATGACACTAATAGGGATCACACTGATTAACTGGGGTATATTGGAGAATAATAAATTTACTACACTGTGCTGAAATACCAAATCGGGAAACTTTGGCTGTGCCCGGAATAGGGCACACACATGCTCACACCACTATTCCCCCTATTGTTCCTTCTACATTACCTTTTTTTTTACTTTAACGTATTCTGGATATGACAAAAGTTCTGGTAGAATTTTATGGAGAAATTTTTTCATTTATAAATTTTTTTTCTCTGTAAAAAAATATATAGAAAACAGGAAGAGGTGGTAATAAAACGTGTAAACAAATTTTGAAAAAATATTTTCTCTAAGGTTCCCAATTACAGAGGGTTGGTGGGGAGGGGGGGGGGGGCGTTGCGGGCCGTGTGCGAGCGATTTCAAGCGACTCCCGCGTCCTCAGCGGAGTTTTCTGATAAACGGAGTAGATGTAGAAGGAAATAATGAGGAATAAAATATTTGGCATGAACAATCCCATTAGTCAAGTTTTATGAGTTTCGCCGGTATTTCCGATATTTTATAACATATTTCAATTTACATATGCAACGAAGGCAATCGATTTTGCTTACTGTGCTACATTGGAGCCTCATTTTCTTACTAAGTATTACACATATTGATATATATATATATATATATATCACTATGTGTAATATATATACACATGTATATTCTTGTGTGGATGTAGAAGGTTGGGTTCACGATTGCGTAGGGGTATATTGGTGAGTTTGATATACGTAGCCGTGATTGATATTTAGGCGCGCCACTTAACACTTAAGAGGATTAACGTCCAGGGCAAGTATACAAGCAGGTGAGGGTGGGTTGTGGGTAGAGTGGTGTGGCCACGAACGAGACAACGAGTGAAGAGGTCCGAGAAGGAGGGTTGGCCGAGTGGTATTTTGGGATGGGTATGACCCAGGGTGTAGGCAATACACCTTCATCCAGTCTCTCTCATTTTCATCCACCCCATCATCACTATCTTTGTCTTTCCCATTGCAATGGCCCTCGCTAAACCAAAATCTCGGAGTTTGCCGTTGGTGTGACCAGTGGGTGAGGACATGGAATGAGAGGACACTCTGCTCTTGGCACTAGTCGGTATCCCTCACCGTCGTTAGCTGCGACACCGAGCCCATGGTATCTGGCGCTAGGGGGATATACCCCAACTTGCAAGCCTATATCCGAGAAACACGGTAGAACGCCCCAGCTCTGATTACAGTTAGTACAGTCTGCTGGTCTAAACCCCCATATAACGCGTCACACGTCTATCTCGGACACTAAGGATTTATATGAGAGAGCCTTGATTGAATTTCTCATTCCCAAATCATCATTTAAAAAATTAATTTAGTTTTATTTAGCCTGAGGTCGGCATGTGCGGAAAAACCACGGAAAAATAAGGATTTTTAATCTGAGGCAAGATTAGTAATAGTAATTTACTTGAATGTGGCTTAGTCACTTTTTCAATGATGGTCAAACTGCATGCGGAGATCCCATATTTGATGATGATCATCATTAGATCATCCCATGAATTTAATGTAAGACAGAGGAATAAATATTCGTATTGTATATTTTGTGGGCGGTTGAAATAATTTACTAGCTGAGACAAATTAAATTTGCACAACTTAACGCGTGACGAAATGGTTCCGTCACTCCTCAGTATACATGCTTGCGAGTAGGTCATAACTATTTCAATCCCGATGCAAGACAGCTTGCCCATTCCAACCTTTCGCCTATCCAAGCCCCTCCCCCCCCCCCCCCCCTCTCACCCGATGGCAGTCATAATACAAGAATGACGGACAAATTGTTGTATTAGTCACACCGAGTTTGTATTAATAACTCCTCGCCTAGACGTTATCGTTGAAGATTCCAACAATGGAGCATATGTGTATTCCGAACATATAATAAATACTTAACCCCATGAGTCATCGTGGGTAAAGCTACAATGGAAAATTTTGTGAAGCTAACTTGTGAGAATTGAGTAAAAAGTGCGCGGAGTAAGTTTATGGAGCAGCCTGTTGTACACTAAGTATATTATTCAGTGTATATTTCTCGTCTTGTCTCGTCTTGTCTCGTCTTGTCTCGTCTTGTCTCGTCTTGTCTCGTCTTGTCTCGTCTTGTCTCGTCTTGTCTCGTCTTGTCTCGTCTTGTCTCGTCTTGTCTCGTCTTGTCTCGTCTCGTCTTGTCTCGTCTTGTCTCGTCTTGTCTCGTCTTGTCTCGTCTTGTCTAGTCTTGTCTCGTCTTGTCTCGTCTTGTCTCGTCTTGTCTCGTCTTGTCTCGTCTTGTCTCGTCTTGTCTCGTCTTGTCTAGTCTTGTCTCGTCTTGTCTCGTCTTGTCTCGTCTTGTCTCGTCTCGTCTTGTCTCGTCTCGTCTTGTCTCGTCTCGTCTTGTCTCGTCTCGTCTTGTCTCGTCTCGTCTTGTCTCGTCTCGTCTCGTCTTATCTCATCTCGTCTCGTCTCGTCTCGTCTCGTCTCGTCTCGTCTCGTCTCGTCTCGTCTCGTCTCGTCTCGTCTCGTCTCGTCTCGTCTCGTCTCGTCTCGTCTCGTCTCGTCTCGTCTCGTCTCGTCTCGTCTCGTCTCGTCTCGTCTCGTCTCGTCTCGTCTCGTCTTGCCTCGTCTCGTCTTCGCTCGTCGCGTATCGGCTCGTCAAGAATTCTGGCTCTCTCGACTCATCTCGTTCTGTCTCGTCTTGTCGTCTCTCGACTAATTTCTGCAATTTTTCCTAGCTGATCACTGACCAACTCTCCGATAGGTTAGTTATTCTGGTCATGCCGGAAAACGAAATGTCTCATTTTTTAAAAAGTTATCGAATTTGAAACAAAATACAGGGGTATCGCTGAAAATTGCAATTTATTACGAATATATGTATGGTAAAGTAATTATTATTGATACCAATAATTATTTTGTCAGTAATTCTATCTTTCCCTCATCTCTCCTTGCGTTTCGAATTTTTTCGAACGCGTATGTGTGTGCGTTTGTGCGTGTGTGTGAGTGTATGAAATTTACCAATTCGGCAAGTTATCGTTATGGGCCACACCAATTTCCGGCATTCGTATAATTATTATCATTCTACATAGGAATTTTTATTACAAAACTAATTGTAAGGATCATATCGAGCATACTGAGATCTATTACTTGGCTAGCGCCAGATATTCGGAATATAAGGTCGATTTTTCAAATCTGTCATGCTCATCTTTAGTGAAGAGGTACTATGGGACCTCTTTTCATGTACACACTTCCAATTTCAATTTCATGTTCATACATTGAATAGGTTTTTTTTTCCATCCTACAATTTAAGTTGTAAAATTTTACCCCTGTAAAGTTCTTTTCGACCCCCTGAATCAATCTGTCTAACTTTTCCACTGCGCCCTCCATCAAACCTCTGCACTCGTAAATAAGTTTCCAGGAAGAATATGTAAAATTTACCTGCAAGGTGTGCTGTTTCATAATTTTCAATTCGTCCACGGCGAATGAGACAGTGTTTCTTTTTTTTCTTTCACACAAATAAAATGTGAAAAGTAAAAATTTTGTAGTTTATGCGTTGGGGGGTTATGGAACTTCCATACAAAGAAGAGGATCACATATTTTTTTACCTTCCCCGAAATTGCTTATGGATTTCATTGAGTCACCGTTGAGCCAGGTACCGCCACACCCCATCGACATTGTCTCTACCAAAAGCCATCACAAAATCTGCTGTCCAAGGCAAATCTCCAAGTGGATCCAACTAATGTCCATCGATGAACGTAATCTGGAAAAATATGACACGTCATTTTTGGTGGATTAAATTTTCAGCATTCAAAATTTCAGATGAGAAAAAATTTTGGAACTTTACATAGAGGTGCAGACAAGATATTGACATGCTTCACTTGCTATTTCCTAGTTGCTGTGTTAAAAAGAATCATATCGATATCAGTTTTTCGTTAAGTACTACTGTCATTTTTACGCATCATATACTCGCGCTTTCAATGCAAGGTTTACTACCAGTCATTTTTGCATCATTCAATGCCTCAATTCTCGGTGCACTTTTGAACATACATTTTAGTGGAAATGTCAGTAATTTCATATTGACTTACGAGCAAAGATCAAGTTAATTCTAGGACATAACATTGACGATTGACACAGCGATTTGCTTGCAAAAAATAGTAAAAAGTACTATTTATGCAAATTGAAATGTTGCGATTCGTCCTCTCAAACTCATACAAAAATCTGAATCACTTTTGAAGTCAAATAATGCTGGTTTTTTGATCGATCAGTAATGAAGTCCCTTGATTCTTGGGAACTTCCTACACCAAAGTCCGACTGGATTCGCTCTCCACTATTCTGTCAGACGGGAGTACTGGGCACCAATCCATGCCGCTGGGACCGACTTTCAGCCCTCATATTTCGAAGCACGGGGTAAGCCCCCAGAAACTCCCGTGCTATGATGTAACCCACCGCCGCCTCTCCTTGCCCACCGCTCCTCCCCCCCCCCCTCCCCCTCTGCGTCAGCGTGGGTTCTCTCACTTTCTGGGCCCCGCCGACAGCACCCACGGAATGTTCCTATGGGTTTTCCGATCCATCAGAAAATATTGAGGACCTGTCGTAGTAGGTAGATGCTCCGCTACACGATACCCCCAACATTAATATTGTCACCATTGATTTTTTTTTTCTTTTATTTTTTAAAGTCGACTACTCGGTCTTTATATATTTGGTACCTGGTGATTACATTATTAACTTGATCTTTATATGCTTTGGTAGATGTTCATTTTTTTAACTAGTCTCATCACCTTATCCACATTGTCTTCGTTATTTAGTATTTCTGGTAGTTCGGCTGGTAACTTGAGGTTTTGGCGATCTCCGTTGAATTTTTGGCACTCCAGCAGGATATGCCTCACCGTCAGGTTGGTATTTTTCAATGATACAGTTAATATGGATTCCATCCCGGTATCAGGGAATACCAGGGAATGAACAAGCTGATGAAGCAACAAAGGAGGCCACTGAACTTGATTCGAATACGAGGCAAGTCCCTATCAACATGGAAGAATTTAAAAAAATGGACAAAAACCCAGGCTGTTGATCACTGGAACCATATGTGGACAGAATTAATAGCGCCAAGGAAACTGCACGAAATCCGAACAAACAGCAACGGCAAAACGCCGGAACTTGGGAACAAGAGACGCGACCAATTAATCATATCCAGGTTGAGAATAGGTCACAGAAAACGGACCCATAACCACATCTTAACGAAGGATGACCCACCGCGGTGTGAAAGCTGCCAAACCATTGAATTTTCTTACCCTTTACTATGATCAAATTTTGTAGTTATTTAAGAAATCTTTACAGAATGTGCAGTACTATCAGGATGGGTGGCCCAGACGTAAAAGGAAGTGTTGCTTCATTAGGGATCTCTTTGGGTCCATGTCGTCCTAGACATAATCAAGCTTGTCATCTGGCGGGCGGGAAAAAGATTAAACTGACAAAAGATGATCAAAGTCAAAATGTGAATATAACTTTTTGATACCCACTAACGGGGAATTGGGGAAATGAAAATGTATTGAGAATTCAATTTGGGTTAGTGTTTTATTACATGACTCATGGACCTATGTAAGGGCTATACGCACGAGGCGCGGCAGCACTCTCCACGGCCGAACCCAGATAAGTAGATTACTCCAAATTTACGGACCGAACTTTTTTGTGACCCTGAGGTTAGACGGACCGTATGGATCTGACTAGTGTTGCATTTTATTTCATTTATGCTCGGTTAAATTCATTTTTCGTAAACTATGCGGCGCTCCATCAGTTTGAGCCAATGAGCGCAATGCCTTATGGACATTATATTCCTTGGGTGAACCAGTAATTGCAGGACAACGATGGGAAAATCTGCGTGTTTTTTGCCTCTCTCTTGTATATCTCACCATAGCTGCCTAGCACCGAGGTTTCTGGGGGTTTACCCTGTGTTCAGGAATACGATGGTCTACATGGCGAAAGTCGGCCCCAGCAGAACTCACGAAGGAAGAACCTTACGAAGAACGTACTGAAAGGCGCCCACCAGGGGGAGTACAAGAGAGGGGGCGGAGGACCCCCTCCCCCCCTCGGCATTGGGTTGGATTCCCGCCCTTCTAGTGTCACACCCAATGTATGCACCTATGCGCACAACAAAATTCCGGAAAGTGCACCAGGGAAACGGCTAAAGTGATTTAACTTTTCTATTCAAGGGAACCTAAATCAATTTTTGGGATCGTTATAAACAATTCAAATTGTCCATAGCGCTTCATCTTGAGAACGGTGACATAGGAAAATGATTATTCCATCCATATTACCACATTTTTCTCCCAAAATAGAAAAAATCATGAAATATATATTCATAGCTCCATATCAGATTATCCTGTTCTTATAGCACCTTAGAAGGTGAACAAACTATTACCGGCTGCTTTCAATAACCGTTAGCCCTAAAATCCTATTACGTACTCGCGTGACCTACTATTCGCCGTAATATTGAGTCTCCACACAGCCCACCTCTTAAAATTATTAATTAATTCTACCCTCCCTATGTGAAATAAACTATTCGCGAAGAAAAACTTTGCTGGAATGAGGAGTTGGCCGAACAAAAAGAGTATAACACACAGGAATAGCTCCTAAAATCAATCTTCAATACTCCCAGAAACTTGACTCGTCCCCCTCCCCCTATCCTCTCCAGAAATAAGTTAGTAATAATATTTTCACAATAGCTCGCCTCGGATTGGATGTTATTTCATTATATTTTATTGCCTCTCTTAACCATCATCGCTCTGCATAGAGGGGCAGGCCAGGAGTAAGATAACCTGGGGATGATGGTAAAGACGGGGAAAATGAAATGGAACGAGTTGCAACCCTCGCTTTATCATGGCGCAACCTCCCATATACCATTGAGGGAATTTACTCGGGTGAACTCATTATTGGGTAGGTTTATTCTGCGCTAACCGTGCTCGCAAAATTCATCGCATATTTCTTGACGTTAAAATAGGCGAAGAAAATATTCTTCAGCTGAGTGAATATAAAACGACTGGGTTTCAGGGGGGAGGAGGGGAGGGGAGAAGGTTGTGTTGCCACCAATACCATTATCTGTAAATGTACCATGCAACTGAGAAAAATGAAAGATTTTGTTGAGACTCTTGATCTTAATTTAGGATTATTGAGGTACTTAATTTTTTTGTTGTTATTGTAAGGTAGTTAAATTAAGGGTGATATGTCGTAAAATTAACACGTGGGGATTTTTACATTTGGAAACTTTGCGTATACAGAGAAAAAAGAGGCCCAAATTTCCGCATCACATTTTATTTATAATATTGTCTATTATCATTATCTTACGTCATATCATAGTATCAATAATACTTCCGATTCTTCCGTTTTCGTGTATTCTCGGCGTTCCACTGCGGTCTTAGATGCGCCGCGCCGCGTCGTAATGTGACCAGATACGCTAACGGCTTCCCATGCAGCGTTGCCGTGCGCGCACCGACTCCTACCGGACCTCTATTCTGGACTTGTCAATGAATAAGAAATAAGTGTCAGATAAACAGATTGAGTGATCCGACAAATTTCGACTGACGCGAAAAACTCTGAATTGAGCTTGAACCGTCAAATTTAAATATTTGTACGTGTATGGACAATGAGTCAATCGATATGACAACGCTGTTACCTGACAACCATCACAGTGGTCTTCGGCGAAAGTGACAAAAGTCGCGCACGCGTTTCATTAATAATCATGATTAAGTTTTATTGACATGCTCTGGCACAGTTTCAATATTCTGATCATTACTCGGTTGATTCACATTTGAGAGCTTATGATCTTCAACGTTGGCATTGATTGCTTTTGCCCTGGCCCGATGATCCCTCATACATTCCGCCGCACTTTTGACTGTTTTTGTGTTCTTCGATTCTTCGATTCACGTAAACGATCGCGATATTTTTTTGCAACGTTCCCCATTGGTCTTCCCCATAATTGATAATACCAATACACTCGGGTCACGTTCTTCTCCCCACTCTGCTACAGTGCCATGTGACATGTCGGAATTTTCGTAACGCTCCCTCCACGTCTCAGGTGGGAATTGACCGTGCGATGAAGCGTGATGGAGGTGGCTTCACGAAGCTTGGCCGAAGCTGTGTTTTGAAGCCTCGGTCAACCTGTGCAGAACATGTGAACGGAAGACCAATCCCAGCTTACAGAATAAGCTTCGTTCTAGTTTAGTTACGTAGTAGTAGTAGTATAAGGAGTAGTATAAGTAGTTACGTGAATACAAGCTTCTAATAAGTACAAGCCTCGAAATTCATTTTCGTCCAAGTTCCAAAGTTCCGCGTGGTCGAAGCATCGAAATTAATCTGGGTCCAAGCTACAAAATTTATCTTGGTTCGAACTTCGAAGATAGGAATATTGAGGTTGGACCAAGCTTAGTTGAACATTCGTTTCCAAGCTTGGGTTTAAGTGGTACAGTAATCCTGGATATATACGTATTAAGCAGAATTTCGCTGACGCCAGTGAATCGAAACTAGGAAAAATATGCTTCAATCCAGGTCAGTTCAACCTTAGTTCAGAAACTTGGGTTTAGATGGTATGAGCAATCCGGGATTCATGCTTGTTGAAGCTAAAATTCAAAGCTAAAAAGCTGAGCTCGGACCAAGCTTAGCACGACGTGGTTTCTGAAGCTTGAGTTCGGATGATTCTAGTAAGCTTGGATGTATGTATGTATCCAATATTGCACGTCGATTGGATTCTGCCTGTGGACCAACGCTAGGGCCGCTAAGATTGAGCCAAGCTTGGCACAAGCTGGGTCAACAAAGCTTGGATATCTTTGATATAACTAAGCTTGGCTTGATCTAGGCCTATACATGGGATGATGCTATGTCGAAGCTATCAAGTCTAAGATCGGCATTGAAGGGCGGACCA
Source organism: Asobara japonica (assembly GCA_026005395.1). Lineage (NCBI taxonomy): Eukaryota > Metazoa > Arthropoda > Insecta > Hymenoptera > Braconidae > Asobara > Asobara japonica. The sequence goes on along the minus strand of BQMI01000488.1, from coordinate 356,871 downwards.
AGATCGATTTCATTGTTCAAGCTTCAAATTCCCCACCTGGGTTGCGTTGCACCCCTTCCTTCAAAAAAGTTGCATCGAATTTTGTGTTACGCGCAATAAGAGACTTACTCCAAAAGTGCAATTATTTCCTTGGTTCTTGTGTGATAAAACCAGGTTATTGCAACAACTTTCCCTATTGCAAAGCTAAAAAGAATAGGTACGCTGGTAATCAAATATCCTCAATATATCTCAGATAACGACGAAAAATTCCACTTATACTGATAAAATATAATACTATAATGGAGAAAGTTTGTTACTTCGCGGCAAAGTTTCGTTTCATTGGCAGATATTATTAGATGCGAAATGCCATAATTCCCTCCTTCCCCCCCCCCCCTCTCCCTCAGCGCCCATATCATGATTTGAACTCCTTCGATTTACAATGTAAAAATGGGGAAGGTTTGATTTGGAAGTGAAAAAATGATCAGAGCCTCTCAGTGTTCATAAGGTCGAAACCTGGGGAAGGGGGCGAGTAGAAAATGATATAAAAATCGCGTTTTCTTCATTGGGTAGTTGAGATTTCTGGAACCGATAGCTCGCGGTCTGTCACTGCTTGGAAATATGAGTGGGAACGTGAACGCGTTTTACGAGCTACTTTTTTCCCTTCAATTTTTTATACACTTTTTTCACTGTGCCCGGCTATTTCGCACACCCCAACGACGGTTGTAAACGACACTATTGGGTGCGTACGCAAAGGGCAGGGAAAAAAATCATTTTAGTTGGCATTGTTTGGTGTGTACTCAAGTTCGCGAAAAATTTAGTTTGGCTGCTTTAGGGGAAATGGTTTTATTTCGTTTTTTTTTATTCGTATTCTAAAGTTGGAAGGTGTAATTTTTGAATTTCTAGCTTAATACTAATACTTCTTGAGGCTTACCGGGAGAAAAAAGTGAACATCCTATAAATTAGGGAAATTGTCAAAGTACTAGAAACTTAAATTTCCTCTCTTTTCATTGTAAACTTTCAAAAAATAAATTAAAAAAAACTAGTGTTGTGTGCCCTACTCGGGGCACAAACAAAACTTCCCGATTTGGTTTTTCAGCACAACCTACTAAATTTATTCTTCTCCAATATACTACGGTTAATCAGTGTGACCCCTGTTATTATCATAACGAAAACATGCCTATTTGAGAATTCCAAACCGACTCATTTATGAAGCAGATAATTATGAATACTTGAGTGGACGCATGGTGAGCATGAGGATGAGACTTATGCGTGTTACTTGAGTGAGAGTGAGACGCCAATAAGGATGTGGCTGCAGAACAAAAACTTTAATATTTTACCCAGTGGAACAGTACAAACAATTACAATTGCTAATAACACTGCATATACTGCACAAATGCCATCCAAAATGTGATCCGCTCGATTTTGCATGAAAACGCTTCGATTGGGACCGTCATGACAGCGCTGGGTCCATTCGTTCACTTATTACATACATAATTGTGGAGACTGCTATACCTCCTTAATTATACAAATTATCGAAAAAAGGCATTCTACATAAAATACGTATTTTTATATGGCAAACAACTTTTCTTATATGAACTTTGCGCTAACTCTAATAGTTTATGCAGTAGAACATTATAAACAATTAACATTGTTAATACCAATATAAGTACTGGACCACTTTTATTCAAAATTTAATCAGTTATAAAATATGCTCATATCTTTCAACTGTGACATTGAGTACCTGGATTACAACATTTTTGTGTGAATGAACGTTCATTATCACTATTTTCGATTTTTGCTCAACATGAATTTGTCAAAAACAGGGAAACTACTCGATGGATTCAATCAAAAATCTTATGAGCTCTAAGTTACACGGAGACGCAACGATTGAAAAAAAATTAATCGAATCGCACGATCCGTTTCCGAGAAAATGTAAACGAAAAATTTTGCCACATACGGACGAACACACACATACGGACACTTCTCTGAAATCACTTCAGGATGATGCAAAACGTCGAGAAACGTGAAAATTTCATCGATCTGGCACTTTTCATTTTTGGGCGCATTACAATAACTTCCCTAGATCGGGAAGTTAATAAATAAATCTGACGAGTGAAATTGTATTCAATTTGTCCTTTGAAACGGCACCACCATACGCTAAAGCCGTGAAAGACATTGCACAAAAGTGAGTGATTTTCACGATAACAAAATGGTGGAATGAGAGGGACTATTGGAAACAAAAAGCAGAGGGAGATAGCGAGTAATGGGTGAAAAAATGCGAGAGAATCTAACCCCTGAAGAAAGACAAGTAACCTAGATAGAGGAGGGGGGAAGGAGGTGGGGGAGAAGAAACACAGAGCGTCTGGACGGTCTGCGTAACAATCCTATCTTGTCGTGTAAATCTCGAGCTCGTAACGAAGCGGCAAATCGAAACTAAACGGGGCGGACCCCCGTGAATAGAAGATCGGAAAATAAAGTTACGCCGATGCCTCGACGCCACTTCCGGTTTCCTTATTCCCCCCCCCCCCCCCCCCCCCCCCGCCCCCTCAACCCACTGATATTACAGCAGTCTATTCCTAAATACTGGTCTTGTCAACCAGAGTCATGCGATTTTTCAACGGCCGATTGGCAAGAGAAAAATTTTATCGCTCTTTTTCCATTTCTCACTTTTAAACTTTCATATTCTATGTCCCAAAAAAACATTAAATAATTCATACTTCTCAACACTCAATTTTCACAATTAGAATAAAATTGCGAATAGGCTCCATGCAAATTTATTAATTGGCAAATTTTCAATTAAATTTTTACCACAAACTTCTCCACTCTTTCGAATTGCTAATACCATGTTATTCATAACTGTCTATCCGTGAATTTCCGCCCGAGCGTCTTCATTTCATTGCATTATTCATAAGTAGAGAAAGAAAAATAAAAGTTTAAAGTAGGGTGTTGGGGGGTGGGGGAAGGTAGAGTAGAAAAACGCCAAAAGAACTAAAATATAGAGAAAAAAGTGACGGGAAGCGACACGCGAATAACCCACGTCAATAAAAATGTTTTCTCTAATTATTTACGAGGCAAAGAATTGGTTCACTCATTACAAGCATAGTATATAGAAAAAGAGCTTATAGGTTTTCGTGCAGATGTTGTATGATGGTGCGCACATATATGAGAGCCCTAGCGAAACGCGCCAACAGCAGGAAACGAGGTGATACCAATCTCGCTCCTATCTCAGAAGTTGGGAGTATAATATAAATTCTAACATAAAGACGAGCCAAGTAGCGAGTATATACTGCAGGTACGTATTATTTTTAATAAATCACGTGATTATTTGCATTGTTCTGGTGCGGCGAGAAAAAAAAATTCTTAGAAGAATTGCAAGGGGAGTTTGATAAAAATTCTGAGTTCGATGTCTTACGCAGAAATATTTATTCGATTATTTATTTATTCATTTACGGATTTATGTATTCATCGATTCATTTTTTCTTTTATTTATTTATTTTTAATTTTTTTATTTCATTACCTCTTTATTAATTTTTTTATGTCTTTTTTTCCATTTCTTTATTTTTTTATATTTTTTTACTTTATCTCTGGCTTTATTTATTTCTTCCTTCATCTCTTTATTTTTCAATTTCTTTATTTATGGCTTTATTTATTTCTTTATTTATTCCTTTATTTATGTTTTTATTTATTTCTTTATTTATTTCTTCATTTATTTCTTTATTTATTTTTTTATTTATTTCTTTATTTATTTCTTTATTTATTTCTTTATTTATTTCTTTATTTATTTCTTTATTTATCTATTTATTTATTTCTTTATTTATTTCTTTATTTATTTCTTTATTTATTTCTTTATTTATTTCTTTATTTATCTATTTATTGCGCAATGGAATGCAACTGCGAAGGCCAATAACAGGATTCAAATAGGTGTACAGAATCATAAGGTGCATAAAAAAAATGTTTAAAATAATAATACATGAATGTGATATGAATGACCAATGGTTTCATACCATCAGTAACAACTTCTTTGAGTCTATCTTCAATTAACATTAGTAAATCATTCATAATATCAATTCCTACTTGCTTGGTTATTATCGAATAAATGTGATTTGGTCTCAAATCGGCAGAAGCACATGTGTCCTTCAGATTGCAGGCAGTTGTCAATGTATCTCCGAAGAGCACAATTTTCATTCCAAATATTATTGTCAATCTCCTTTTCCTCGTCAAAAAAAGTATTTACAGAGATTCCACTACATCCCTTAGATTCCAAGACATTCAGGAAGAACTGACTGCAAGGAGAAAGCTAGACGGGATCAAAATATAGTAAATAAAATATAATAGAATGGAAATATATAGGAAGTATAGAACAATACTAGTTTCTATATCTTTTAACCCCTCAAGTACGGGGTTTATACCACATATAGACTCCAGAGCTTGTCCTATCGGTCGGGGTCTATATGCCATATAGACGCTTCCCGTCATAAAAATTAATTTACTTACTATGATAGATATCGGAACTCTGAAAATTATCCCATGAAGTAAATGAGTTTGTCAATACAATGCACTTTGATTTCGTTTTTCAAATCATTTTTTATATTTTTTCTAATACATCCACATCACGGAAATGATAAATTTCATGTCGGATGCATTCAAACCTCTCGTTTATCGGGAAAATATTCATAAACTCTGAAATTTTTACCAAGCATACTTTGTAAGTCCCTCTGTCAGATGACGTGAATGAAATTTGAATGTAATGAATCTGCCCGATTCATTCGGCTGCCCGATGTGGACACATCGCGTACTATCCCTCACGGAAAAAATATATAAACGGAGATATATATGTCTAATATCCGGATATATTTTCGGTCAAAAATACTCTATATGAGATACATCTAGGATATATCTACGTGTATCTAACCATGCGGCCATATGAACTATATATCTTCATTATAAGTAAGATATATATGTTCTCTATCCGAGAACTATCTTCGGGATATACCTTTTTCCGCCAGGGATGGGCGCCGTACTTGAGGGGTTAAATAAAAAATTGGGCACTTTAGTATATGAAATATATGTTTCTTGAGAATACATTTCCCACATGCTCGCAGAAAAGTTCGTACTTTCTCTTCTCTAAGCTCACCGGAAAGCGAGTAGTTCCCGGCCGGGAGGAGAGAGCGATGTTTTTGGTGAGACTCTGGGAAAATAGTATGTGCACCAAGGGCAGTAAGCTGAAGGCTCTGGCGTGTATGTGGGCAAGTGAAAACAGGTCAAGAAGCCTGCGGGCATTCAGCTCTCGTGCCCTTCGTCCCTTATGTCACCCAGGGCCACCGACGCACGCGCCACAAATGTTCAATTTCCGACCTTGGTGCTTAATATACTAGATAATACCGAAGTCCTACACACAATTCCAATTAATTCCATAATTCACTATATTCCTTCGACATCCCTAAGAAACGCAGGTAGACATTCAATTTCTGCCGTATATTTTTTTGAGAAAGCTATATGAGGCCTATCAAAATAAAATTCATATGATTATTTTTCCCCCCAAATTTTGTCCAATTAGAGGCCACTTTTTCAGGTCACGTGACACCTTTCAGTTCGATTTTGATACGTCCTTCGGCTACAAATCCCATTATAAAAAGATACATTTGACATCGATGAACAATCGATATATCTCGAAATTTTGTCACGCCGAAATGCGCGCGCAGCCGCGTCTTCGCTGGCAATCGTAGTCTCTATCTCTATTTATTCCTATTCAAGAAAATTCAAGAATATACATACACATAAATGAACATCGTTAGAGTCGAAATATCTCGGCAATTATGACATGCAAAACGTATTGGCGTTTTGTGGTGAAAATTGTAACAACGGATTAAAATCGAATATCGATTCGAGTTTAGTTTTCGAAAGTATGACAGTTGTTCGAGTTGTCATAACTTATGTAGTTTTATAAGTTTCGAGTGTTTTACTTATTCTGTCCAGTGTTGAAAATTTTATATGCATGCAATGATTGCAGAAAAAACAAAAGATGGTTGCTCCAAATTGGAAAACTGAAACCTCTCATTTTTGAGGAATCGATGATGAATAATATCTGCAACTTCGGAAAAGAATTGTTTTTAATTCAAGTTGTATATCGTAATGCAGCGCGTATTCGGGGTGGTGAATTATCAAAGAGGTAATTTCGCACTAGCATCAATTGTTTTTTATCAATTTGACAGTTTTATCGGACAAAATTTGAGGGGGAAAAATAGTCCTCCGAATACCCCTCGACCTTCAAAATTCATCGAATAATTTTCTCAAGCTTCTCTGTGTAACAACAATCGGGATACGTTTTGCCGTAGAATCCCTCTTAGCGCTATACAACAAAGTTATGCGATGATTTTGAATGTCTTGGGAGATTATAATTGAAAATTTTGGTATACATCTGAGATCGAGTCCATTCTGGGTTTTCTTGTATGATGACTTGGCTTGTTATGATGACTTTAACGGGCTCTACCCGCATTTTCAGATACGTGGCTGTATATATTGAGGTACGGTATGTTAGGTATAGTAGGTTTGCTTGACGAATCCATGTATTTGAGATAAGGTTATTTATTACCAGTATATTAGCACAGATAGAGAATCATGTTTGGAAAATCTGGCTCATTATGTTGAATAAAAACTGGATTATCTACTGGTTTACCAGTGCTATATATGTAGTTTTTTTTAAGCTTTGATTCGAGGGAAATTACCGTGATCCCTCCCGATGGTAGCAATGGGAACTGAGTGGTTCCCAATCATTCCCAATTGATTCATGATCAATGGAAAAACAACAGAAATTAAGACAAATTCCAACGGTGGTTTTTATCTTTTAGTTTCATTCGTGTAGAGAGCAAAAATTGGCAGCTTTGTCAATTTCTAAATTGATTCAAATTTGGTTTTATCTGCAGTCAATTTCGATTTTTAATCGTCTAAAAATTTCAAAAATTTCAAAAATTTCAAAAATTTCAAAAATTTCAAAGATTTCAAAAATTTCAAAAATTTCAAAAATTTCAAAAATTTCAAAAATTTCAAAAATTTCAAAAATTTTAAAAATTTCAAAAAATTTCAAAAAGTCCAAAGATTTTAAAAATTTTGAAAATTTTCAAGAAATTAAGAATGTTACAAATTCCAAAATTCCAATGACTACAAAACCGGAAGATACGATCTAGTACTAACCGAAAATAATCTTTTATTTTGTCTATATGATTCAATGGCAACTAGTAATTCAGTCCCTGTAACTTGTCCATCCTTCTCAATCTCTGTTATATATTCTCCACCATGCAGTGGACACTGGCCGTTCAACATTGTGATGCCAAACTATTATTCAAAATAAATTACATAACCATTTTTTATTGTTCTCGTAACAGTTGCAAGTCAATTCTCTGCATATTATTCATGCGTATATATACATTGGCAAAACCATCGCATTGACAAACACGTGAGAATTAGAAATTTGTTACGTATGAGTATTCGCCGGCACTACAAATCATTATAATATTTTAATGTTGAGGTAATTTGAATCCGCTCCTAGTTGTATATTCTCTTATTCAATATACCGTACCACCTATATGCAAAATTCGCCAATAAAAAATTATTTCTCGTTCAGCTTGGGAAAAACTTCCGATTCTTTTTTTTTAATCTTAGAAGTTTTCCAAGAATATTCATCTTCATAATTTTGACTCCGATTTGTTGATATGTAATTTTTCTTTTTGAATGGAATTTCTCTTTCGAAACTTTCGAATTAATTTTTTTTTTCAATTTTCTACAGATTATTTATGTGTTGTTTTTTATTTTTTGTAAATTTTGTCGATTTGCGAACCACCATTTCAAATCTCTTTGGAAGCTACACCTTCGACTTGAAAAGGTTGACTTCATAATCGAAATTCTATACGCAACAGTCTACGTAATAGTATAACGTAACGCTGTATGCTTAATTCGTTACTACAACTATGCGTTTTTTTCGAATGATATAGGGCAAAAAAAGCTTTCTCGCCGCAAGATGTACAGAATCGATAGGCAAAAAAGTCAAACAAGTTAGGTCGAATGAGACACCTGAAGTGTTACGAATCCACAACGACATAACATGTTACACTAAGAAGCTGTGTTGGAATCTGAAGAATATATAAAATCCATAGGATCCACAGAAACGTACAGAGCTGTTGGAGAACTGTATGAGACGATAGAATGCTCTCTGAAATTTTCAACTTTTTTAAATACTCAATTTTTTTTAATTTCAGAAATTTGAGAATTAATTTTTTAAATTTTTCTCCAAAGTTGATAATGCTGTCATTATCATTTTTAATTATTTTTGACTCATTAACTACTGCGTTACAACCGAAATTTTCAGTTTTTAGAATTTTCGAAATTCCTAAAATTTTTGCAATTTTCCAAAAAGTTTTGAAATTTTTTTGACAATTTGGGGAACTTTGAAAATTTTTGAGATCTTAAGTTGTGACATTGAAATTGTCTCAAACTTCTCCTTCATTAAAATTGGAAGGTAAAATAAAAGATGTTAAATTCCAGGAGGAAGACAGTGGACAGGTAAAAAAGTCAACCAAGATATGTCGAATGATTCGGTTGAAGTGTTACGAATGTACAGGCGACAAAACACGTAATACGTATGAGCGAAGTCCGCGCTAGAGATCAATACACATAATAGAGCGTATCTATAGCGGAGTGGCTGCAACCCGTGCTCATTTACTTAATTGTGTTCTATACGGGCGGATACGCCTGCATATATAGATATAACGGCAAAAGTGTGTGATACTCAAAATGTATACGTGTACGCCAGCCTCTCTGTGACCGCAGACCCCTTTTACCAAGTCAAACCCATTCCCCTCTCACGTTCGCTATTTGCTTCTCCCTTCGCTATACCCCCCCCCCCTCCCACCCCCCCATTGCTTAATATGCTCGCTCGCGCATCAGGGGCCCTCGCGATCATTCGGGTGGGATCGATTGCACATAAGGTGCTACCCAATTGTTGAAAGGCGAATGAAATCAGAAAAGGTTATAAAGCAAATGTGTGCATAGTATTTGGAAGCGATAAAAGTAACTTGAACTTTTGAATTTTTCTTTTTGTAACTTCCCGATGTAGGGAAGTTATTGTAACCACCCCAAAAATCAAAAGTGAAATTTTCAAGATATTTTCATTGTTCTGAATGTTTTACAACATCCTGAGTGTGTGTGTGTGTGTATGTGTGTATGTGTGTGTGTGTTCATATGCGAGTGATTTTTTGGTTCAAGACTTTTGGTGTCTGAAATGAAGAAAATACGTATGTTCTTTAATTTTTCTTACATCTTCCACTTATTTAAATAGTCACATTACATGCATGCATTTAACGAAACTGCAGCTCTCAGAATGAATAAAATTATTATATTGTGAATATATAATGAAGCTTCTTAATGATTGACCGATGACACAGTTGAATTGGAGCATATGAATGTTTCATTGACCAATGGTTAAGCTGAGAAGTGCATATTAGTCAAATAAAAATTTCTCCAATATTGATGAATTAATTATTCCATGAATACTCAGTTGAGAGGATTGAAAATTACCAGCGAAATCTTGAACGACGTATATGGTGTATGAATCGCCAGGTTGTCCGATGAATGTGGACCATTTGAATGAAGGAAAAGACTCTAATTGTCATGCCTAATCCTTAGTACCTATTCAATAATGTTGCATTGCCCATGTTTGTTACAATGGAACGCCTCTATTATTATTCATCATGATATGATGCATTGTGAACATCATTGCAACCAGGAAACTGTAGGATACATCATGCGCACTGCATCGTCCAACCTATTATTTGATAATTTTGAAAATTGATGCTGGTTTAGTTGATTCTAATTAATTAAAATGACGACTATTTCATTACGTTTAATTGACGGCTCAATAATATATTGCTCATCCTTGTCCACTATTGATGCAACTACACCAAAACCCGGAATTATTATGCGAAGGAAATTTGTTTAGAAAATTATGCTTCATTTCCGTAAAGCTGGGTATACGCAGTTTCGTTGAACTACATCCAGAAGTAGGAAAAAAAAATCGGGTGAAATCCGTATTCCATCCCAGTGGGCGCGAAATAAGATTTCCCTACCTCCGGGAACGTTGCAGAGGTTTGGAAAAAAAAAATTTTAAATAACTTTCCTCCAAATCATTGTAACAGAAACAGGTAATTATTGCTGATCTACAAGCCTGATGAAGGTTGAATCATAAGTAACATGTCGCTAACGGAGAATCACGTGACATAACCAAGATGTGAAAAGTCTAGAAAACAATTTGCAAGCGGGCAAGAGAGCCAAAGTGAACAACATAATGTGTACGGCAATTATGCTGTAATTAACCTGGCAACAGGAAGCCCCATGGCATGTCCGGGCGTTACTAGTACATACAATTGGGGGATTTTTGTAGTTAGCGGTTAGCAGAGCCGGATCTATTGCCCGTCTGAATCGTCATGCTCTGGTCTTTACCGTTTACATGTGGACACGCACCCGAGTGGCTGCATTATGCATGTTTGCGGTCAGCACAAGAGAATTTAAACATCCACCCTCTCGTCCCAACAATTCGCAATTTGATACTAATGAAGAATAACAAAAAAAAAAATTATATCCTTCACAATACTGTGAAATTCCACTACGAAATTGATTCACAAATATCTGGCAAGGGATGTATATGGTTAGCAAAATTCTCTCGTTCCAAATAGGCGAATTTTGCATTGCGAGAGGGTGGCTGGAGGTGATGATGATGATGGGAGGGGGTTGGATGGTATGGGAGTTTGGCTTGCGGAGAATTCGAGTAAATTGGGAGCTAGGTCGTCGTAGGCAAGGGTATACGGGTAACGGGGAATGAGCACATCATTCGCCCCCCTCTGCCCCGCTGCGATTTTGGGAAGCAGCCTCTATGAGGTGAGGTGAGGGGGGGATAGCTTTTGGAATTGGCTGGATACAGGATTCACAACTTTGCAGGATTGAACGTCAAATCAAAATGCACAATCCTGGCAAATCATTTCGAATATTTCATAATGGGCGCGAAATATCATTACCTGGTGGCCGCGTGTGGCCATCCCGTTGAGGGAAGGGGGGACAGGGATGTCCTGTGATGTTGATGAGACAGAGGTATAGCATGTAGAGTGAGATAGGGGCATCATGTATAACATTCATTTGAATCAGAACGAATGAGTGAATGCGTATCACGACGCATCGACGCACACAGGTAGGAGAAATGTGGATATGGATGTTGGTATACGCAAGAAGAGGGAGCGAGAGAGATCGCGGCGACAGGGCAGAAAACAGAGGACGTTGAATTACGTTGGAGGTAATGAGTTTAGCTAGTGGAATCGGGTTGCACCGTGAGAGCGATCCCCCCCATGTATAACTCGAATAAAATGTACCAATAATTTACGTATTCGATCGCTCGAGGATTTACCAGTGCATCACGAATTGCCACTCGGGAATTGACTTTAAAACTTTTGCGATCGCCGCTGCCCCCCCCCCCCCCGCCCCCTCGACCACAGGCACGCCATCGAAAATGTTGACGACAATAACGCTGGGATTGTTTTGCGCATACCAATTGGTGGTGTAACATGTCCCATGATAAATTTCACACGAAATAATATCATCTGAAAAAGGTGAAAAAAAGCATTGCCTGTTGATGAAAAATTGATGAAAAATGTGAGATTAAATACCATCACGTAGAAATGGTTAATTCAAACGTTAAATGCGCGTCTCAAATTTTCTAATCGAAGAATTCTGATCCACACCCGTAGGCGTTAATACCAGTGGTCAAATCCAGCGCGACTGTTCGCGGTAAGGGTTGGCTTCGAATCAATGCATGCGCATCGAACTATGCTAGGAGTATGGTAGAGAAGTGCGGAGCGCAGGGGCTCTATAACCCCTCAACCCTAAACCAAACTATATATCTCCTCTTTGCCAGTGGAAAATCCTTGCAGCCTATACTAGTCCAATCTACTACTACATCCAAAATGCCCAACGTCGTCATCATTGTGCTAGCTCTCAATATCACCAGTACACGTAAAGCACCCAATGCGAATACCAAAATTACCACCACAACTGAATCGGCCGGCCCCATCGATATATTGCGCATGGAAAAGCATAGTCATCATCAGAAATGGGAATCATTCACCAATACACAACGAGCCATGTCGAAGACAACGAAATACTCCAATGCATGGTACAACATTGGCCCTTGCATGTGTAGCCTGAAATCCTAACTTCTCTTTCACCTCTCTCGTGCTACCCCAGCATAATGTTATCTCTGTTACACCCCCTGAACATAGACGTGAGACACCAATGCAGACTAAATACTCGAGTCATATACCTTGATACACGTGTCTCAGTATTAGTTAGACACGTACATGTGCAATAAACATGCGTAGGTGAGGGCAGTAGTATAATGCTGCAACATGCGAATACCAAACCAACACCAATGAAACACAGTTCTCCAGCATTGGCCTCTGCCTCTGGCCAGAGATATCGTTAGCATGCCTTGCTAATCACGGACTCGATAATAATACCGTGATTGATAGGACGAACCTCCGTAACCACCCCGCCACCCCTTTTCAGTATACCGGGACTCGGTAATGCCCCCCACCTCAATTCTTGCCATCTCTCTCACTCACTTTACCACCACCCGAGCCCTCATCTCCTTCCCCATGTATAACGTATATGGATATACACACCCCGTTGGGCTCTCCCTTCAGCTCTTCAGTGGCATCGAGGTAACGTTTTCACCCCCTCACATCATTTTCCTGCTCTGCATCATGACTCTCAATCTCCCTCTTGATTTCACGACCTTTAACTTGCGCGAATCTATTCTGTGTAACTTGTTCAACCTAGGCGCCCAAATATTTTTCTCTAAAAACCGAAATCGACAGAATTTTCGCTATTAATAACTAAATTTTCATAAATCTTATATGATGCACCCATTTCAAATACGATCAATACTACACGTCGTCATTGTACAGCGTGCAAAATGAACTGTGACTTCCCTCAGGTTGTAAATCTCAGGTATACTCAATGGTCAAGTAGATCTCCTGTACGGATGTTAACGACGAGTGCCCCAAAAGCAACAGATTCAAAAGTTCGAGGAACGGGACCGTTATTGATTCCAACCACAATTCCCTTAAACTTGTTATATTGTTGAATAATAACAAAGTTGGTACATTCAAGTAAAGTTGTCTATGGCGACAAATGGTAAATTGAAAGTTGCTAACTATTGCACTTGGATTTTAAGATCAGATTCATGGATTTTTTCATGGAAATATTGACATAGAAACTGACCATTAAGTCTCCAGATGCTAACTCTTTTGCCTATTAGATGCAACTAACTCATATTTCACTCTAAACTTCAAGCCTGCCAAATCAAGGAGTGAGGGACAAGGGGGTTGTCCCTCTGTAGAGAGAGGTAGTTCTTGCTATGGGTGGTAAAAATATTTTGAAACATAAAGCACCTCGAAGTCTGCGAGGCAGGCCCAAATAGTTCAGAGTTTTCGTAAGGATTAGCAAAACGAAAATGGAAGAAATAAAATACGAAATGGAGTAATAGAAGTCATTCTGCAGAAAATTTATGAATTCGTACGGAAGCCTTGGACTGTTCCCTTCGATGCATAAAACTATTTCTTAATAGCGATAACGGTGTCCAACTAAATAAGATGCGTAATTAGCGGCTTTTAAATGGCATAGCGTCATGTAGCTAATAAAAACAAGCGAACCATATCGAGATATCTACCATTGTTTTTCGTACATGGTGCAAAACTACATGACTTCCGAAGAGCCTTTTTCAAACGGTCAAAACGATGGACGTCTAGGGGTCAGGCTAACCCCATGCATATTATCTGCATTATTTTTTCACCTATGCACTTTCAGATATTGCACAGGGGTGCTTATGTATGTGTGTGTGTGTGTGTGTAACACAGTTAGGTGGCCATAGACGAGAACATAGGATGGAAACCAGGCACGAGCTATGCTGGCTATGATACCATTAGCATCGGTGATTAATGTATGCTGCGACGGGACTCTATGGTGGCAAACCAGAGGCATATCCCTTCTCTTTGCCTCTCTTTGGCTTTCCGTATAGCCAGTGATTGACTGACGTTCGCTGCGCCTGTAGGATGGGAAAAATTGGTGGAAAGGACAAGTGCGGGTAGACATATTCAGTTGATCCATCAAAATGGCTAATCGAGGTACTTCATTAATTAGAATGAGCGCAAACATCTTAAATTCATTGTACATTTGCTCTGCGAAGACATACTTTATTTCTGATATGTAATTCTCAGAACACTCACACAATACTGATTTCAAGCCACCTGCTTTCATCTGGAATTGACTTGTATGAATATATAACATACGGGACTTTGATGTTGATTAGAACTAGAGACTAAGTCGCTCACAAGCTCCAGAGGTTTCACCAATACACATTTGTATGGGTCAACGATATTAGTGATGTTGATAACGAATTCTGATTGAAGCATAATGGATTATTGATAGTGTGGTAACCATATGATTAGAATAAGGTTTTATATTGGTAATATGTGGTATAATGGGTTTTGCTATTGAATGAAAATTGAATTGAGTTTATCTGTTGGAATTGATGAGACAAATCGAATCCACTGGAATAGAAACAGAATCCCCCTGTTGCGGAAACCCCACTGAGCACAAGGTAAAACGAATAATATAGTGAGAGCAAATAGTCTCCATGCAGAAGTGGGTGAACGGGGAGAATAACATCGATGGGAGTGGTATACCGAGTTAGGCATCACCAGTGAATTTGACTTAATACCCTTGATGAATATTCCATCCAGGTGTATATACCAAATTGTACATTGTCCTAGATTGTCACTATTTAAAGTACCTTATTTAATACTTCATTATTTTTTCCCTTTCCCAAGTCTATAAATTGCCATTATTTAGATCGGCCGATGGAACACAGCAAACAATCGTTATTGGTCTGATTATTCATCTATTCAAATTCATTATTGATAAATCAATAGTACAAACTGGCATATGGTTGGTGGGTTGTGGAAGGAGGCGATATAGTATACAACAAAATTGAATTATTTGCCAATTGAATATAATAGAACTTTGGCCTGTTAATTAAGCGAGATAATATATATAGCATTATAGAGTAAGCGCTGCGATCCGTAAAAATGTCGGTGTTGGTGAGTGACGGCCGGAAGCGTCCGAGATGGACAAGGCCAATTGTTTATATTACCACGGTACATAACAATGGCAATCCTGGGTACTAGCAAGCGGTATCATATGGTACACAGGGCAAACTAATGCCAACTATACATCGTATGTATCTACTCTTTCAAGGAATTCGACCATACCGTTTGATATGGTAATTCTGACATTTGCCTCGCGTTACTCCGGTTTTTTTTTCCTTTTTTCTCATTCTCCATTTTTTTTTCTTTAACTTATTGACTCTCTTCCCCTATTTAACCAACTCCAACCCTCATTGCTCTCTCGCTCGATTTTTATTCACGCTCGGCATAACTTCGGGCCACGCGTGTGCGCAACTCCGTATACAAATATATGTTTGCACTACGTACGTGCTTGGACGCACGTGAGTCAGGTGCACTCTATGTGTATACCAGTCGCTATCTCCCTCCATTCGGCTCCCTCTTTCTCGCGATTCCTGCCCCCACTGCCCCCTCCCCCCCCCCCCTTCATTCTAAAGACCAAACATCATTCATTAATCCTGCAATTGTATCATATACAATCGCCGGATTGATTGTGATTTATGAATAATTGAGTTAAATCCAACGAAAGTGGTTATTTTTCATCTCCATGGAAACAATAATTAAATTTCTCAACGGACAACACTTCGTATTTTCGTTGTAAGATGTAATTAGTTTAATTGAAATATGCAAGCTTGTTTCAGGTGAATGCAATATTATTAGCTAATTGGCAAGCATAAAAATGTAAATTTAGTCTTCCTTGAAAGTTGAATAGTCAATTGGGCCCCTATTCATAATTAAGAACATAGTAAATATTTCCTTCGTCTGTAGAATGATCGTTACATATCATAAGGTACGAAAAATCTCATTAGACAGCAATTCAATTTGATTAAAATGATGAAATAATCAACGACTTAGATAGAGGAAAATTGGTGAAATTATCCGTTGGATTTCAAAGATAGAATGCTGTAAATAAAATCCATTCTCGAATTACATTTACCCGTAACTCTTATACTTCTACAGTCCACTTCTTTTTTCCACTCCAATCCTGGGATTTTCCATTTATGGATTATTTATTTGAACGCAGCTTTTGGTGTAATTACAAAAGCCATTTTCCTAACACATGCTCCATATTGTTGTTTCTTGTGAATATTTGGAATAAATTTGGTGGATAATGTAGGACGTAGACGGTAAATTACGCGCGAAAACAAGGCACAAGGCGTTTTCAACGTAGTTGAAAAGCCAACACACTGCGAAAGAGAGACCGGGCTACAAAGCAACGTCGGCCATTACGTATTTATTAACTTTACAAATTTATAGGCACCTTCTGGGCGCCGCCACTGTATAGCCACCCACGCCCCCCCCCCGCGCCCACCCACCCGCCAACTCCTCCCGCACATTCTCCCTCGCTCTTGCTTCCCCCCTGCCCCCAACCACCCACCCACCCACTCGCCCGCGCTAGCGACGTTCAAGTTCCTACATTGCCGCCGCCGACGCTCGTATTAAAATGAATTATTTAATATTAAACTTGGTAATTTTTAACCGTATTATATCAGAAATTATTTAGAGGGTATTCCTGGTGTACTCTCGCGCCTCATACCTATAGCATATATATGGCATAGTCGTAGATATTTCACAAGCTGACTCTGAAGAAAACTCGGGAAAAAGTCAAAAGTGCAATTTACTTTATGAAAAAGTAGGAAACAACTATTTCCGTACTTTTGCCTTCTCATATTCAAACTGTGAGTAGGTAAAATGTATGATACAGGAAGTGGATATCATCATTTTCTGACTGCTTCCTATTTAATTACATTGTGAAACATTCAGGAGTATTGTTTTTCCATGAACAAGTTTGTGGTACATGTGAATTGGAGACTGATGCGCTGCGGCAAGGGGTGGGAATTAAAGGTGTTGGTTGGTGGTGAGTTCATGAAGGTGCAACATTTTGCAATCTACTGCACGGAATTCTGCGACAGTGAAGATTTTTTAGCACTTTGTCGTGTTATTTTTTAACATTTGCTATATCTATAATTCACATCATTGCCTTTTTTAACTTGCCAATAGGGGAAGTTATTGAAATGCCCCTGATTTTGAAAAATTGATTTTGCAATGTATCTCGCCGTTTCATGATATTCCTGACCATTTTAGACCATTTTTAACATAATATTTTTCAACAAGTTTCTATTTGGAACGGTTGTGACAACGTATTATTCGAGTTGAAAAACTTTTTTGTTCCAATTTTGTCAAATTTTTCTGAAATATTGGCAATTTATCAACTCAATTTTTTTAAATTGCGCGGCGCGCAGTGTGATTGGTCAGCGCGTCACGTGACACATTCGCATGTAGCGACACCTGTCCTATTCCAGTATTCCAAATTCCGTAATTCCTATTTTTTCTATGAAACCAGTCTTTAAACATTTAATTGACGTGTTGGAAAATGTAGAAATGGAAAACAGAAATTACAAATCGGGAAGTTTTGTTTGTGCTCCCAACGGGGGCAGACACACTTCCATCCCACTAGTTCGGGTGCATTAATAACTTTGTTCTCAGCTGATCTAGGGAAGTCATTGTAATGGTCCCGAAAATCTGAAGCGAAATTTTTATGAAATTTTCAGGATTCTCAACGTTTGATGCCATCCTGACACGTTTCTTGAAACATCGTCGTATGTTTTTTTTTTGTCTCCGTCCCTCTCATTTGTACGCTCCGGGTAGCGGCCGTTAAGCATTCCTGCAGGGGGCGTACCAGACACCCACCCATGCGGCTGGGGCCGGCTTTCGCCATTTTAGGCCATTGTATTTCTAAACACAGGGTAAAGCTCCAGAAATCCCTGTGCTACGATGGCTGGCGCCTATGATGGAAGCCACCCTCCCCCCCCCCCCCTGGGTTGGATGAGGTTCCCGCTCGGCCGGGCGGTCTCATTTTATGGGTACCGCCAATAGCACACACGGAGCGTCGCTTACATCGGTCGGAACCCATGAGAAAATATTTTTGAAAAATATTCTCCGGCGGCCGGGCGAGAACCTAGGACCTTTGGAGTAGTAGGCAGATACCACTACGCCAAAGCCCCGACTCGTGGTCGTATGTGTGTGTGCGCCCCGGGTAGCTGCCGTCTGAGCATTCCTTGAGGGGGCGTACCGGACACCCATCCATGCGGCTGGGGCCGACTTTCCTCATTTTAGGCCATCGTATTTCTAAACACAGGGTAAACCTCCAGTAACCCCTAATTATAAATTACTATATTCAGGAATCTACCATATTTTTTTTAGTAAAATCTGATAATCTTCAAATTGAATAATTGTCAATATATACATGGTACAATTTTCAAACAATACTCTTTAATATTCCAGATGAAAATAATAAAATATTAATTCAAACATCACGATTTGATACCATAATTATTGCGTATGGTTGTTGTTTTTTTTCCACCACCCCATTACCCACATCACATCTAAATGAACATGAAAATGAACATCATAAAAAGCTTGGAATTATGTTATGAAAATGATGAAAAATTGGGGCATGTAAAATTATATATGATATCATTTATTTCCGTTAAATCATTAATTAGTGCAATTATGATAACGCGTAAATTGGAAAATAAATACGAAACGAGTGGTAATGAAAATTGCAGGTGGGCAAATCAGTGAGGCGTCAAGCCGATAAAATGCTGCATTATGTATGTTGTATCATATCGCGCTGAATGATATATATTTTGTCATGTGGTAAATCAAGATTTTAATCGGGTGATCCGTTGCAGTTGCCAGTGAGTCACGTATTATTTTACAAAATAGGTGTAGCCAACTGGGTTGCTTTTTCCACCATAGTGAAAATATTCAACCATTGCATTTACGGTGTTGAATTTTTCGTCGGCATTTTTTTTTTCCATTTCGAATCGCGAGAAATTTTAATGGCTTCATATTTGTTTTTTATGTTGCCAGTGAAAATTTCAATTATGCTAATGATGCTGAAATATTTGATAGGAAATCAATGATGACTGTGAATGCCAGTGCGTCATTTCAGGAAAATTCAACAGCATCAGAGGAATTGCAGAGAAAATCACCATTCCAAAAGAAAATTGCTCGGGGAAACTTCCACACACACACACACACACACACACACACACACACATACACAGATGCATTTACGAAAAATGCACACATATGTGTGTGTGTGTGTGGGGGTGGGTGTGTGTCCATGATGTCCATGACGGGAAAACCTGGATGTTTCTTTTCTCTACCTACTTCCCTCCCACCACCATGCGCATGCAAACACATAGTGCGGTCCTTTTTAAGCCCCACAGGCCTTCAGTAACATTTGCAAAGGACGTTGTTACGTTGTATCATACCTGTGAGGCTATTCAATCGATATTAATTAATACCGTAGATAATATTGAAACTTGTGACTAAACAAACATCGTCATTGGACGATCGTGCATAAGCGTGGAATATACAATTTATCCGTATAGATACGTATCCTACCATATATTTGCTATGTGGGAATGATTAGCGACGGTCAGAGAAATCCATGAGAGATGTATATATGATACTGTTTGCCATTGTTGCGTGGTATCAATTATCCGGACGGTATATTTCAAATAATTATTATAATTAAATACGGTATCATTATAGGAATCGCTTGGATTCCACAAGCATTCAGGCACTTTTCGTGCTTTTCCGACAAAGTATCAATTTCATTGGTTCGGATAGTGGTTGATAGGGCGATTCTTGATGAACGATTTAGTTAAATATCGCTATTTTTAGCTACAATGTTCAGGATTTTGTCTCCGTCTCGTTTGTACTCCCCACGGTAGCTGCTCTTGAGCCTTCCTTGAGCAAGCAGAACTTGGACCCAGCTCTGGGCCTGCTGGTAGGGTCGACTGTCGCCAGCTAAGCCATCGTATTCCTAACCACAGGGTAAACCTCCAGAAACCCCTATCCTACGAAGGGTGGCGCCTATGGTGGGACCTGTCCCTACCCCTCCCCCCCCCCCCTCGCGGCGGGTTGGGTTCGTGCCGGGATTTGGATCTGATCTTATGGACAACAAAAAATCACCATGATTTGTTATCTATTTCATACATCATCTGGCAGACAAATGGAATTTTTCGACGAGTGCTGCCCAAAATAATTTTCCTCTAAATTTTTTCCCCCTGGAATGACCGATGCTTGTATCCGCCAATACCCTGACTATCCAAGCTCTCGTGAAAAACGTAGATTATCCAATCGAAAGGTGGATACATCGATCCATCAAAATAGCGTCCATTTTTTTGCCACCTCCCCCAAGTGTACTCAAAACAAAACCGACTTGTTTTGCAGTTTAAAGGGCCGCTTGTAAAGTGTCGAAACAAGGTTTCGAATAACTGTGTCCCCAAGTGCATGACCAATTCCAATTTTCGCATGGAGACTAGGATTGGCAGTCATTAGTCGATTAGATTTTCGTGGGCTGCGTATATATCGATCACGTTCACATCATGAATCTTCGTGACGTCCCTCGCTTTTCGACTGTCAACCCATAGGGTGATCGATAACTCGTTTCACACGTCAAGCGTTTATCCCCCCCCCCCCTAACCCTTCATACAACGATGCAGTCACGTACTCAATCGTCAATATTTCAGGAGAGCATATAATTGCGAAAAAAAAATTAATTGACTGTAGCCCCTCAAAACAAACTTGCTGTAAGCGTAAAACGTGAATAAAACGAAATTTTTTTATGGCTAGTGGCAACAAAAATATGCTGGGAGAACAGTTTAATAAAGATTATTCATAGTTTGAGTATCTCCACCATGCGCCCTTTTGGAGATTTTTTTTATTTTATTGAAATTCGTCTATTTTAAAAAAATTGTAGGAATTATTGAGGAGACTAAAATTCAAATATTAATGAGGATATTATAATACGGAATAATGAACAAACACTGTTATAGGCATGCTAAAAATTAGTGAAGCTGACCAGGAATAGGTTTATAATGGCCATCTTTAAAAAAGCAAAAACCGACAAAGTGGGCCCTTTTCACATGGACAGCCAAAAATATGCCAAATCAATACAAGAAATGGTCTTCATATAGCTTTGAGGTGGTGACATTGTTGATCAGATTGCTCCAGCCCAGGTGTGATTTGGCCATGCGATGCAGCTTGATCAAAGCTTGGACGAGGCTTGACTCAGCTTCGCCAAAGCTGTGTTTTGAAGCCTCGGTCAATCTGTGCAGAACATGCGAACGTAACGCCAATCCCAGCTGGAAGAATAAGCTTCGTCCTGGCTTCGTAACCTAGGTTAATACAAGCTTCGCACTTTATTTTCATTCAAGCTTCGGACTGTATCTTGGTACAAGCCTCGAAATTCATTTTCGTCCAAGTTCCAAAGTTTCTCGTGCTCGAAGCATCGTAATTAATGTTGATCCAAGCTCCAAAATTTATCTTGGTTCAAACTTCGGAGATAGGAACATTGAGGTTGGTCCAAGCTTAGTTGAACATTCGTTTCCAAGCTTGGGTTTAGGTGGTGCAGCAATCCTGGATTTATATATGTATCCAATATTGAGCAGAGTTTCGCTGAACCCTGTAAATTGAAACTAGGAAAAATATGCTTCAATCCAGCCTAGTTCAACCTTAGTTCAGAAACTTGGGTTTAGATGGTGTATGAACAATCCAGGATTCATGGGTAAGCTAAGATTCAAAGCTAACAAAGCTGAGCTCGGACCAAGCTTAGCACAACATGGTTTCTGAAGCTTGGGTTTGACTGATTCTAGTAAGCTTGAATATATGTATGTATCCAATATTGAACGTAGATTGGATTCTGCCTGTGGACCAACGCTACGGACCCTAATATTGAGCCAAGCTTGGCACACGTTGTGCCAACACAGCTTCGATATCTTCTATCTCTGTTCTTAACAGTTTGAAATCTTTATAATATATCTCAAATAGGGTTAAAGATAGGAAAAACTGTACGGACTGAGGACTCTTCCTCATGTGCAAGTCCGCACTTTCCGTTTCGTAATTTTTTCCTTAACTTGCATAATTGAAGTGTAACGACAAGAGGAAGCTCCGAATGCTGCCTGTGTATTTGAATTTGGCGCGCGGACAGATGCGCAAAGGCGCGCGCACTTGTCAGCGTTACTCGCAACTGTTTGAAGTTTTGGAAGAGTCTTGGCGGGACGAAACATAGGAAGGACAAATATATTTTTTAAAAATATTAATAGTTATAATTCACGCATCCCCCGGGAATGTTGATCATGAATCCAAGATACTTTGGCCACTGATGCAAGGAGTTACTATGGTCGATATAAATAATATGATAACTGCGGATCGTACAATCTAGGGGACCAGTCGAAGTGTGGAAACCCTCCATTCAGGATCCATAGTAGGGCGCTCATTGAAGGGGTAAGTCACTTGCGTTCATTCTGCAACCCCTGCGCGACACAAAGTGTGTGATCGTTTTTATAGAGTCACAGAGCACAAGAGCAATGTATAGAAATACTGGGTCCCCTACTTGGGATCGGACCTCACATTTCGTGGGGTGTGGAGGTCACAGGAACCTGGTCAGGTCCCATCAGCGCATCTTTGTTCTAGCATAGACCATTTTGCAAATAACTTCGAGTGCACGGTCTCCATGATTATTCACAAATACAAACCGAGAGATAGGGAAAATTCGAGAATTGATGATAACTCGATTTGGCCCAAAAATATATCCATCGAAAAAAATCAGCCGTTCCTTCATCCATCAACATCTCCATCGCATAATGTACTACATCGAATGCCCCAGAAAATGAGTCAAATATTGCTGTTATTCAATCCAATTAATGATTCATATGGCAGGGGGAGGGGGGGGGGTGGAGTGGAGAGTGGGCGAATACGTAATGATGGAGATCCCCTCACCATCCGATGTACCACCCGCGACTGAGCGGGTGCCGTCTGTGGGTCTCCACATCGCCCCCCCCCCCCCCCCCCAAGTGGATATTATGGGATGCAGAAATTGGTTGGTGGATTTTTTGGCGCTTAACCGATTGTAGGTCGATGTACAGTGAAATCATTGGGCCTGACTTTGATCATCTTGGACTAACAGTCCTGTGCTGGAGGGTGTGGGGGCTACTTTGGACCTTAAGCTTCAACGCGTGATAGAGGGTGAGTGGATGGGTGTGGGTGAGTGGGTGGGTGCTTGCGTGGGTGGATGGGTGTGAGTAGATGAGTGGATGGGTGGTTGGGTGAGTGGATGGAAACGGATGGGTGGTTGGGTGAGTGGATGGACACGGATGGGTGGGTGGGTGAGTGGATGGGCGCGGCTGGGTGGGTGGGTGAGTGGATGGGTGGATGCATGTGGATGTTTGAGTGGGGGAGTGGATGGGTGTGGGTGGATCACCTTGGACTAACACGCGTGGCGAAATTGCTCTACGGTAAAACTGCTTAAATTCACGGTAACGGTACGTCGTTAGTAACAATAGCCATGGCTGGTGTGAATGGAGATGGCTTTCTGTATCCAATGAGATGAGATTATCCAGCTGAGCATATAATTTTGAGTCAATCTACTAATGGTTTTTCTATATCTGACTAAAAGAACTAATTATTATTATTATACTATTGAAGAGATCTTTGACCAATTTCATCGCCACGGATGCCATTTTAATATTGCATCGTTGTAAATCTGAATGTGTTGAGCGATTTAGAAAATTGCTAACCTATGTAGAGTGTGCACACCCAGAGCCAGTATATTAATACCCGGTGGTGATTAAATTGATTGGAGAAATTCATTCGCTCATAAGCTTCAGCTATTCCAATATTCACATCATTATTGAAGATATTTATGGAGCAGGTATAAATATGCAGTCCAATTGCATCTACAAAACTATATCCGTAATTGAAGGAAATTTCTCGTCATCGATCTGCGAGAAATAGATTGAGGTAATCTCCACATGGATTATTCGAACTCATTTGCACTCGAGACTTAAGGAGAAAAGCTTATTTTTTTTTTGACCAAAATGGATTCGAATAATTATTACCTTAATTAAGTGAACGGCTTTTCACGTGCAGAAATGCCGGAGCAAAATTCAAACCTAAATATCTTTCTAACTATTTTACCTTCTAAATTCTACGCCATGTATTGAACTTCAAACTCCAGAACAGATATACTTTTTAAAAAATTCATGCTAAAACTGTTTTTCGTCTTACACTTTTATGTCAAAATTGGGAAAAAAATTCACTTAATGTTTTTAGCTAAAGTCAAAATGATAGAACCAAAATTATGCTTTAAAATTCGCTGAAATTGTTTTCATGCAATCAATAATGCGAAATGGAAATTAACCCAACATCCGACAGCCTTTCCTATTGCGCTAATGCATGAAATAAAAGTTGCGAATAGTGACTATAAAATAGTATACTCAACGCATATTAACTCCTCGCATTAGACGAGGTCACGGCCTTATAAGCAGCTAATAATAAATATTAGAACGTTACGTTGTTAAACGTAAAAAATTATAAATGTAAAAATGTACAAACCAAACTGCCTATGATTGAAGAGGAAATTGCTCAGCAACTTTTGTATAATGAAAACACTTTTTCAATCATCACTGACCTTTCTCACGGGGTGGTGGCCTTTTTTACACGTACACAATCTAAAACAGAAAATAAAACGATCTTGAAGGATGTAACAGAAAAATCTTATAAATATCTCCGTATTTCTCTTTTCAACCACAGTGAGAATTTTTAACTTCCCGATAGGGGAAGTTACTGAAATACCCGCCATTTGAAAAAAAATGATTTTTAATATATCTCCACGTTTCATGATTTTTCTGACCATTTTAGACCATTTTTAACTTCCCGATTTTCGGAAAGTTATAGTACTCACTATATGTACGTGTGTCGCCGAATTTTGATCCTACGTTTCTCACGAACGAATGCTGCCATTGAGATTATTGAGGTCGGAATCGAAGCGTTTCCATGTAACTTAGAACTGATTAGTTTTTGGATGAAATTGGTGCAGTGTATATATTGTTATTAACAATTTCAATTGTTTATAATGTTCTATTACATAAACTATTGGAGTGAGCGTAAAATTCATATAAGAAAATTTGTTCCCCATATAAAAATACGTATTTTATGTAGAATGACTTTTTTCGACAATTTGCATAATTAAGGAGGTATGACCGTCTTAACAATTATGTCGGTGATGAGTGAACGAATGAACACAGCGCTGTCTGAGCAATTTAAAATACGGGAACAATGGATGTCACCAGGGTTGTTGCTTATACAAAAATGCACATTCCATATGACTTTTTTTAATATAGGTTAGAACATATCGCGCGTTGAACTAGAATATACTTGCCGAATGAATATGTCGACAATTGATAAGATAGATAAGAATAGTGCAGAGGTAGAGAGGGTAACTAGGCGGACGGATTCTAGTTTAATATTTGTATGGGACTTGAAAATCAAACTAAATCGATCGCGTGCAGTAATTATTACTCGCAACTTCTATTATTAATATCATTGTTGGGTTTACTCATCACCATGGTTGCGTTCTTATGCTGTGCTGAAATACCAAATCCGGAAGTTTTGTTTGTGCCCCGTATGGGGCACACACATTTCCACACCACTAGTTAACAAGATGTATTTTTTTCCCCTCCGTCCCTCTCGTTTGTACGCCCCCCGTAATGGCCGTGTAAGCATTCCTTCAGGGGGCGTACCGGACACCCACCCGTGCGGCTGGGGCCGACTTTCGCCATTTTTAGGCCATCGTATTTCTAAACACAGGGTAAACCTCCAGAAACCCCTGTGCTACGATAGCCGGCGCCTATGATGGAACCCAGCCCCCCCCCCCTCTGCGTCGGGTTAGGTTCCCGCTCGGCCGGGCGGTCTCATTTTATGGGGACCGCCGATAGCACACACGGAAGTTCCTGCATCGGTCGGAACCCATGAGAAAATTTTTTTTTAACAAGATGTATCTGTGTGTGTGTGTGCGTGTATCACGGTGTATGTATGAAAACAAAATCTTTCTCCGACAATTTCTCATCATCAAATTATGCAAGTGACATGCTCTACGTCGACGGGGCTTTGGCGCGACGGGGCTTTGGCGTCAGTATTTGTTTTGAGTCGGTGTCGTGCGGACGCATGTCTACCGCTCCCTACGAATTACAAATTTCAAACGTACCGTGCTTCTAGTACATTGAAATTTTAAATCGAGTAAAAGTTTTGGCACAAAAGTGTCAAATCTAAAAAACCTAAAAATTCCCTTGGCTCCCAAAAGGAAAGCCAAAACGAGTCCTCCGATGGAAGACCCAAAAAAAACAAAAAAAACCGTTATGAAACGGTCAAACAGCGCGAGCTCTGAACCAGCCCGCCCCAACAATCCTCCGACCTCTTCTGATGGGCCTCAAGACGCTCAAAAAAAAACCTCAGTGCCTCCAATCATCGTTGAAAACGACAAATTGGAGACCAAAAAGTTAATAAATTTCCTGCAAGTCAATGCCTCGGATAAAAACTTCAGGATGAAGTTTAATGGAAGTACCACGATCGTCCACCTACAAACGACCGACGATTACAACAAAATCGCAAGTATCCTGAAAAGGCAAAACCTTAATTTTTTCACCTATGGCCTTAAAAGTGAAAGACCGAAGAAATTTATTTTGAAAGGGCTTCCCAGCAGTTTCTCGGAAGCCGAAATTCAAGCCGAACTATCAAATCAAGGCATTAACGTACTTTCCGTTCGCCAGTTCGTGAAAATAAACAAAGACGGAAATATTAAAGAAAACAGGCCTCTCCCGATCTTCGCAATCACGGTTGGCCCTGAAGTAACCTTGAGCAGCTTTGCTGCTATTAAAACTATTTTCTATCACACATACAAGATAGAAAAATTTGTGAAATCCGAGCAACCGACCCAGTGTTTCAGGTGCCAACGGTTCGGCCATGCAAGCCAACACTGCAACCTGAACCCCAGATGTGTAAAGTGTGCGTCAAATCATGACGTCAAAGCCTGCACTTCGAAAACTCTCAAGTGCGCGAACTGCGGACTAGCCCACACGGCCAGCTATAGAGAGTGTTCCATGCGCCTAAAATTCATGGAAACTCAGAAAAAACGAGCTCAATCGGCCAGGCCCAGCATAGCGCCACTGGAATTGCCCACTACACCTCACTCGGCCACGATCCAGCATCTGGAAAGGAACATCCAGTCCCTCCAGTCTCCTGCAGTCCCAGTGCCAACTCCGAGTTCTACTGCCAACACGTCCAGGCCCACCTACGCTTCCTTCTTCCCGACGGTGGAAACCTCGAGAAGGAATCTTATCGCACCCACTGCTGAACCTAGGGGCAACCCAATGGAAACACATGTTCCCGAATCTCATTTAAGTAGAACTATAAACTATGTAATTACAGCAAAGCAAGTCCTTGACGAGCTAACAACCCTTAGAATTCCCGAAATCCTTTCAGAGCTAAAAGAGATGAGCTCTAAACTCCAAACAGCCCTTACACCAATTGATAGGATCACAATCATCGCATCCTATGTCCACCTGTTCTTACCCTCCTCAAACACACCTACGATTCCCCAGCAAACATAACCAACATATTAGCAATTAATATTTTTGCGCTCAAGCCTAATCTGGACGAGTTATTACACATCGTCCACAGAAATAACATCAAAATTTGTTTGATTTCAGAGACTAAGTTAAACAGCAAAACGAAGAAAATTAACTTCCCAGACTTCTCGCTGATCAGGGAAGATAGAACGGCCAAAGCAGGTGGTGGTGTTGCGGTGGCGATCCACAAAACCTTGTCACATAGAACTCTTCCGCATGATCTCCTGTCGCTCACCGAATACGTGGGAGTAGAGGTCCAAGTAAACAATAAAAAAACGAAGATCTACTCGATCTACAATCCACCGGATGTCTCAATAGATACAAACCTATTGAGGCACCTATTTTCCGATAGTACTCCAACAATTATTGTTGGAGACTTCAATGCGAAGGACACTGCTTGGACCTCTGCTAGGCCAAACGAATCAGGTAAGATTCTCTCAAATTTTTTGACGGAACAAAAAATTAATCTGCTCTTTCCAGACGTTCCTACACACTACCCTCATAATTCAAACACTCCTAGTACTATTGACCTTTTATTAACAAACAACATCTCTATCATTAAAAATTTCACCACACTTTCCGAATCCCCATCCGATCACCTACCATTGTTTTTCTCCCTATTTGGCAGACCAACCTCACCAGAATCATCAAAAATTTTAAACTACGCAAAAACCGACTGGAATAAGTTCAAGGATATCTTAAATGATGAGATTTCTACACCAAACCCTACTTGTAACAACACTGAAGCAATAGATCAACACATAACACATTTCACCCAAGTCATTCAAACAGCCCTGGATTCGTCCACTCCCAAACGCTCAACCAAATCCACCCACACTCCTATCCCACCCGAAATAGCCTCATTAATAAAGCTAAAAAATTACATTAGGTCAAGATGGCAAAAAACCCGAAATCGCTACCTTAAATCCGAACTCAATCAGCTGATAAAAGAAATCAGACTTAAATTAACCGAATGGAAACAATCATCTTGGGACAACAAACTCAGAAACATAAACTTAAAAGATCACTCTATTTGGCGCGTAGCAAAATATTTTAATAACACCGCTAAAACAAAAATCCCCACACTGAAGTCAAACAACACACTCCACACAGAAGACCACGACAAGGCGAATACACTCTGCATACACTATGCAGCAATACACGAAATATCGGCCTCCCGAGGCAACAAATCTTTTGAACAACAAGTCACAGGTCATGTGAGAAAAACTATCCTCAAAGCCCGCATCGAAACTCCCATTAAATCCCTGACAAATCCCCGTGAAATCTCTTCCGCTATCAAAAAATTAAAAAATAAATCTGCCCCGGGTGTGGATAATATTCCCAATATAGCACTAAAAAACCTCCCAATTAAAGCAATAAGTTTACTAACAAAGATATACAATGCATGCCTCCTCAGACAATATTTCCCGGAACTCTGGAAAGGAGCGGTGGTCATTCCGATTCTAAAGCCCGGTAAGCCCCCTTCGCATCCGGTGAGCTATAGGCCTATCAGCCTCCTACCGGTATTGGCTAAACTCTTTGAGCGAATAATTTTAGCTCGTCTCAAAAAACCCATAGAAGAGTTACAACTAATGCCTATCAATCAATTTGGTTTTCGATCAGAACACTCGACCTGCCACCAGCTGGTTAGAATTACGAATGATATAAAATCCGCGAAAGACCGGAAAGAAGATACCGTTCTTCTTCTCCTGGACAGCGAGAAGGCCTTTGATTCTGTTTGGCCCACAGGCCTTATATACAAACTCGAAGGATTAAATGTCCCTAAATATCTATGTAAAATTTTACTATCATATCTCTCAAATAGATATATCCGAGTTCGAGTCGAAACTTCGGTTTCGAATAAAATAGAAATTGTCGCGGGAGTCCCACAAGGGTCTATTCTCTCGCCTGTTTTATTCAACTTGTACATTGCTTCTGTTTTTAGTAGAATTCCGAGAAATGTATCCATTGCAGGCTATGCTGATGACATTGCCTTGTACTCAGCTAGCAAATCGATAAACAAAGCTATTAGAAGAATAGAAAATGCTGCTTCTCTCACAATCAGTGAATTAACGAAATGGAAAATTCAAGTGAATGCTGCTAAAACAGAAGCAATCTTATTTACTAGCTCCAAGGCCAAGCCGACCTTAACTATTCGTAGCGATAAGATCACACCAACCGACTCTGTAAAGTATTTAGGCTTACACATCGATTCCAAACTCCTGTGGAAAAAGCATATATCTGAAATCAAGGTCAAGACTAAAGTTATCCTAGTAAGATTATATAATTTGCTAAAATCACCCGCGCTCAGTCAATCCCTCAAACTTACTCTCTACAAAGGGTTAATTAGGCCCACTATCACCTATGGTTGTCCTGCCTGGCACAATGCAGCGAAAATGCACTTGAATCATCTTCAAGTGATTCAAAATAAATTCCTACGAATAATAGGAAATTTTAAAAGAAGAACGACTATTGTGGAAATACACGAAACGCTCGGCATGACAACCATAGGCGAATTTATCGATAGAATAAATGAGACATTTAAATTTAAGCTACAATCCCATCCTAATTCCCAGCTCCAAAACATCAATATTGACATAAAATCCAATTGGTCCCGCTGACCACCTGTTTTGTCCCACCTTTCCATATATCCTTTTCTCTCCCGCCCCTCATGCACCCATTACTTATAAGGTTTTTTAGAAGTCATTTTTCCTTATATCGAGTCATCATGTAAATAATCACAAATATCTGTAATAATGAAAAATTAGGTTACACTTCTTTCAAATTAGATATAAAGCCAACGGCTGGTGATCTAGAACGTAGCACTTAAGATATTAATACTGTATATAGTATGTATATATGACAAATGTTAATAAACAATTTTCAAGTCAAGGGGCTTTGGCGTAGTCGGTAGAGTGTCTGCCTACTATTCTAAAGGTCCCGCGTTCGATTCCCGCTCACTGCAAAATATTTTTTCTGAAAAATATTTTCTCACGGACTCCGACCGATGGCAGGAACATTCCGTGTGTGCTATCGGCGGTATCCATGAAGTGAGACCGTGAGCCGGGACCGAACGCGACCCGTCGCGCGGGGGGGGGAGGGAGGGTTCCATCGTAGACGCCCGCCATCGTATCACAGGGGTTTCTGGAGGTTTACCCTGTGATTAGAAATACGATGAGCTGAAATGGCGAAGTCGGCCCCAGCCGCAATGGGTGGGTACTCTGATCCGTAGTATTGCCCATGTAGTAATGCTTACCAGCGGGGACGTGGGTGAATACGAATAGAGAAAGAGTGAAAAAAAAAAAAAAAAAAAAAAAAAAAAAAAACATGCTCTACGTCGCAATCGAAGCGTCTTAAATTGCGCGGTGCGCAGTGTGACTGATCAGTGCGTCACGTGACATATTCACATATAGCGACACCTGTCGTATTCCAGTATTTCAAATTTCGTGATTTCTATTTTTTTTTTTTGTCTGAAACCAGTCTTTAAACATTTAATGGACGTGTCGGAAAATCTAGGAATGGCAAATAGAAATTACAAATCCGGGAAGTTCTGTTTTTGCTCCCAACGGAGGCACATTACCAATCCCACTAATTTAACTTTAACATGTGGTACAAACGATAGGTTCGTTTCAAGAAGTCGAATATATTGAATTTGAACCCAGAAGGTCGCAAAGTTTTGCTTCTGGAAAAAAATTTGATCTGCAAGCAGAGACACTCAAAAAGAAAATTCAATCTATTCGGAGGCAGTGTTATTCAAGATTTTCTTTTGGTTCGCATTGAGGATGTGTGATTGAATATGTCTTTATGAAATTGTGCATAGAAATATATGGGACAAACATAACATCTGCAAATTCAGTAATTTGAATCTAGTCCGTTTCAATGTAAAGTCGATTATCCGTATCCAATATACTGCCACTTTTAGCGGCACAGTCAATTGAAACGGCCGTATGTATTTTGTATAAATATGAATATAATTTATATAATGTAGCGGCATAATTGTCGAGATTTCATGGGTTGGAAACCGTCTTGTTTATACCATATGAGGTCAAATGATGCACTTTCATTGATCGAAATCCGAATGGAAAATATAATCATGCATATAATGGAAGGGGGGGGGGGGGAAGCATGGGGGAGGTCATTATGAAAGTTTTGAGTGAGTGAAACGACACCATTTAATATCATCAACTATGTGTCCACCCCATACAATAAACAAATTACACTCGCACTGGTACTTCTGTATATATAGATATACATATATTATAATATTCTGGCAGGAACTAGAACTAAAAAAAATCACATTATTCAAAGCCAATTTTGATTCAATCGGAGAAATTTCCTATTCTCAGTGTTTCTTTGCAAGTACAATTTGACCTTTTTGTTTATAACTTAATTTTTGATTTTTTTTCAGAAACTTTAGACATTTTTTGACAGTTTTCAAATTCTGCAAATGTCTCCAAACTATTTCGAACTTTCGAAGTCTGACGTTTTTGAAAATTAGTTACGTGGAGTACTGCAATTGCATCGTAAAGTCTCTCCTAGAGTAGTTTTTACTACATGAGATGTGCTTCTGACGTGTGACGGTGATTGATCGAATCAATATCTTCCCAATGCGCCTATATGTGAATCTGCGTTTCGATCAGAGATACTATCAATAGGGAAGGTAAGTAAAAACCATTAACTATTTGTCACTGAGCAGGTGCGTTGCATCATAGGTGGCGACTACCGTACCACCGAGATCTGTAGTTCAGTGAATGAAGCCCTGAGATGTACTTTGGTCACCTTTTCGCTGCTTTTTGGCACAAAAATCAGTTTTTAATTCCTCATTAATATTTTTTATGAATGAGGGTACCTACCCTCCCACCGAAAGGGTTGAAAAAAATGAACAACACCCTCAAAATTCCGTTTTTAGTGAATAACTCGTGAGCTATTGGAGATATAATTTGAAACCCCCTCACACAAGTTGTAGAGGGCAATGAGATCTATAAAAAAGATTTTAAGCATTTGACCCCTATTTTATGGGTGTTCAGATCGAGTCATATTGGGTTGATACGTTTCTTCGTAATATTGCTCAGCAAGCAAGGTGCTACGGTGGTTCCACCATACAGAAGAGCAAAGCAAACACATAGTAAAAATACATGACAGCAACCAGTGGTGGGCAAATGTGTGTGCCCCATACGGGGCACAAACAAAACTTCTCGATTTGGTATTTCAGTACAGCATAAACACGTAATCATTGTGATGACCTTGTTAATAACATTGCATATACTGCACGAATCCCATCCAAAGTGTAATTCGCTCGATTGGGACCGGCATGACTGCGTTGAGTTCATTCGTTCACTCATTACATACATAATTGTTGAGACGGTCATAGCTCCTTAATGATGCAAAATATCGGAAAAAGTCACTCCACATAAAATACGTATTTTCATATAGGAAACTACTTTTCTTATATCAATTTGACGCTATCTCTAATAGTTTATGGAGAAGAACATAATGAACAATTGAAATTGTTAATAACAATATATATGCGGCACCAATTTCATCCAAAATCTAATCAGTTCTATAAGTTATATGGAAACGCTTCGAACACGACCTTGAAATCTTCCACAACTTCATTTGTTCATGAGAAATCGTTGCGCAAAATTTTGTACACACACACACAGACGCCAACTCAGAATTTGACGGGGATCATTTCGGTATACTTAAAACCCTAGTTAGATAATGAAATAACAAATTTGGATTTTGGGGGCATTACA
This sequence comes from Asobara japonica, assembly GCA_026005395.1. Taxonomy (NCBI): domain Eukaryota; kingdom Metazoa; phylum Arthropoda; class Insecta; order Hymenoptera; family Braconidae; genus Asobara; species Asobara japonica. The sequence goes on along the minus strand of BQMI01000488.1, from coordinate 323,370 downwards.
GTAACTTCCCGAAAAATCGGGAAGTTAAAAACGTGTTAGGAGGAGACCGAGCATTGAGGAAAGTGAAAATTTCATCGTTATCAGATAAAAAAGCTTTTATTGTGAGTTACATGAGGAGAGCATGTTCCTGGCGAGGACATTCCCTCCCTCGAGGTGCAATACAATGATTTACGTGCCGACTAGCTGGCTTACATTACACTCTTCCATTGCAAGGTCATTACCATAACCTCCACTATCGGACGGTTAATAATTTCGAAAGCGTTAAAACTACCTGACGTTCGAATAAAATACTCTCTTAGACAGTATTCCTTTTTTTCTATTAATAAAGAATTGAGGGTGATTTACGTCCGAGAATTGTCGTATTCCACCCTGCGATTCCACGTGACGTTACCACCCTCCTTTTGCGTGTCGCTTCAGCATTTACGATTCACGGAAATTGAGCGTAACGAAAATTGACTTCTGTGACTTTGTAGAAATGGGAGGAAAGGAGGGACGGGAGGAAAACAAGTGGATATTACATATAATAGTTGGATTTCCAAATGTCAATAGGAAATTGACCGGTCATTGATATTGAGGATGTTTGTCCCGTTGGACGACGTTTTAATTTCAATTTCTGCTTCCCGAAGCATTAGAAAGAGACCAAAATCTTATGATACTACTTGGAAATTCTGATTTGTTCTTAACAATTTTAATCAATTATTGAAGAATTTTTTCTAATTTGAATGCTACAATTGCTACACTTTTCTTTCTCACATTTTCTCACAAAATAATTTTTAAAAATTGAATTATTTGGGACAAGAGTTTATCATTTGCAATTTAGCATGGATAAAAATATGTAAAGCCCTTAAAGAGCTATACATATAGGCATAGATATATAAGCAAACACATAGTAAGACGCCCGATTATGACGATAACACCGCAACCTTCTGGTGGTGCCATCTGTTGCCACAACGGCGGAAACTCAGTCGCACACGCATTCGCAAGGTACTCAATCGGCTTGCAAAAAAATTATGAAACACTGAAGCTTTTTCAGGTTGTAGAAAAAAAACATTTCAATTTTTAATGTCACATAATAATCGTCCAATACAAAAATAAAAATAAAAAAAATAATGGCCTTTTTCGTAAGGAAAATTTTGTTCTTTACCGAATCATGGAAATAATATACTTCGCAAACTGCAATCGTTTTTTGTACATGCTCTCCAGATTTGCAACATCGTATTGTCATAGGAGCAGAGGGAAGTTAAATTGAATTTACCGAGTACATTCCATGATTCAACGAAAACTTGACGAGAGACAGGGGCTCATCCTGGCGGAAATCGTCGTACCTCCCAGAATCTGTTAATCCCGTAATCAGAAACTCACCCCAATTCTTCCGAGTTCTTCTTTTTTACTTGGACAGTTTTTCCTGCATATACTTCCCGTCAAAGTAATCTAATTCCACCTGTTTCAATCAAACTGATATTGTATAGGTAGCAACTATGTGTTCCATGGAGAAAAAAAAAGTATCAAGGACTGCCGAATATAAATTTTCATAAATTTAAGAAAATTGTATTGCAAATAAAAAGTCATGTTGTATTGGAAAAAGAAATTCCCATCTCTCAAATGCATTTGTTGTTTGGAATTATGACATTTCAATGAGTTCATTAACACCAGTTATTCCATTGATTCCAATCGTGACTGCAACTTGGTGTCAACGGCACATGACACCATGACTTCAAAAGTTCTCAGCCCCTCTGAGAATAGATCCTCTTTATTAATTTACTTGGACTTCCTAATAACGGATCACTTTCATTAATTCATGCTCATGAAATCGGGATCTATAGTTTTCAGATCTGCTGCATCACTATTTTGAAAATGTCATTCATATTTCTATTTTCCTCGTAAATTGCATTCATGAAAAATGGAGACGAAAAGTTTAAGGATATTCCACCTATATTGGCGAAGATGTACGAATTGCTTCAAATTTTGACATAATGTTTTTGAAGCGATAACAGATGCCTGTATGAAATTTGAGATTGATTCACAACACCGTTTTGTAGTTTTTAATTATCAAACTTCTCAATTAATACGGCCTCTTATGGGAAAAATAAAAATTTCTGTAAATACAGTTCAAAATGTACAAATTTGTTGAAATTTTGAAAATTTACTATTGAAGCAGATATAAAACGATTGTAAAAATTTCATGACGATTGACTAAAATTTATTTTCATTAATTTGTTTAAACAATATAATATTGATTCGCAAAATCAAATACAATATAATAATTTTCTATGGCTATCACTTCAACTAATTGACGCATTGAAATATTAATTGAAAATTATTGGCGATAAATATAACCAATTATAGAAAGGGTCATAAACTTTTGTTTTGACTATACCGGCTGAATGTCCTTAAACGGTTGCAGTAGTCGCATACAAAATAGGCAAAAAGAAACTAATAATCGTATTTCCTTATTTCATCCCTGTATCGATCGCGCAACGGTAAATTCTATAATATTGAGGTAAATATCCTTGACTGCATGTCTATTAAGAGTGATACCAATGTATTCAAGCATTCTAGAGGCAGTAACACGCTATAGGAGAGAGCCCGGGACGCCTTATGTAAAGTGGAAGACACGAGTATATGAAAATTTATGCTTGTTCAAGTTTCTAATATTGTCGCTTCTTCTATTGCTCTGCGAGAAAAACAAGATCCATTCGTAATTGCGTGTTCTGTATTTTTGCATGAGCTTATACTTAGTCACATTTCTGGTAAATTTTCGGTATCCGGGTTAACTTTCTCCCGAAATTCTTTTTTTTTCAATTCTCTTAATGAAAATTTATCGTCCCAAAAATTTCTCACGGCGAAATCGTTTTTTCAAACGTTTTATTCTTCGAAATTGGAAGAATGTGTACGAGTCCCAGCGCAGACGACCTGTGATTGGCTGTCGCGGACTGAGGCTCTCGTGACGTCACAACGGGTCTAAGGTGGTTTAGAACAGTCCTGTTAAATATCGAATAATTGAAAAAAAAGTGAGGCGTCATGGGACACCTGGTAGATGTGAAACATGGAAACACTAATTTTGATCTAAATTGATCTAAAATTTTCGATGATTCCTCGAGAATTATGGGAAATTCTTAAATACTCCGGTCTTTCAAAAATTTTACAAAACTTTCCCAAATTCCAAATTTTCCAAACATTTCCAAAATTTCCATAATTTTTGTCCCATTATTAGAAAAGTGTTTCAAAATTCTTCGAGCGTTTAGCAAAATTGTTTCAATTGAAAAAAAAAATTACAAATTTTTTCAAAATTCTTCTAAATTTTTACAAAAAATCTCCAATTTTCTTGTTACCTTCTTTGCAAATTTGCTGTAAATTTTTGACGATTTTCCCAAATTCTTTCCTAATTTTTTCCAAAGTTGTGTCAAAATTTTCAATACTTCTCCAATTTTTTCAATTTTCTAAACATCGCCAATATTTTTCAAAATTTATTGAAAATTTTTCAAATTTTTCCACATTTTTAAGGAAATTTTCCAAATTCTGTCAAATTTTTGACAAATTGTTTGGAACACTTTCGACTTTGTTTAAAATATTCCAATTCTTTTCAAATATTTTTGAAACGCTGCAGCGTATCTTGATATGTGCATACGCCTTTGCGTCGATGGCAGAGAGGGGCGATGGGTAAGCAATGGAGTATATCTTTGTCAAGGAAATTGCCTATCCCGACCGCAATTTTTGCCGATTCCATGTACCGCATTAGATGTTTCACATAAAAAAAAGAAATGGCAAATGTTAAAAAAAAACCGAAACTCAAACTTCCAAGTCTCTTAGAATATTTGACGCCGTCGGAAAGTTGATATATATAAATGCATCATGAAATGAAACAATAATTCTCCACAAGGCAGCTCACAAAACGCCAGTTTAATGAAATTATCTCCGGTGGTCCCTAAGTCCCACATAATAACCTTCAATCCAGTAATACAAACATTAAAATAAGAAACCCCATCCACCCAAAAAGGAAAAAATCAAGAAGTCCGTAGTACACGCGCAAGGGGGCAAAAGAATGGAAGAAATAAAAAGACACAGATGTTGGACCACACACACAACGAGCGAACGTGACCGAGTCGGAACCAAGTTGATATTGTAATGCCTCTAAGGTATATATCTCAACTCGCCCGGGACACGAGGCAATATGTACAGTTCATACGTACTTTCATTGCCTGTTTTCACCATTTCATGGGTATATTGCTAAAGCAGTTAAACGATTAAATTCCCTGCAATATTGTAAATAATATATCCACTAAACCGTCTCATAAGAGCGATGGTGGGTCTGGCGCTATTCGAGAATTTGAATATTTTGTTGCACACGAATATCATCAAGCCGCCCAACATATACTATACCAAAGGAAAAAAAGGCACACAGTCGAGTGTAAGGGGGTAAAGGGGGATAAACGAATCACGTATTATTATAATAGCCAGTTGCTAAATGGTTTTTTGCAATTCGTGCCCAAGAGAGGTCGTCCAAGCTTGTGGCTGATTGGGCCGAGGGGTATATCCTTTTTCCATGATACGTGGAGAGGAAGGGATTATCCAGCCGTCCCAACCGCTAATATTTCATTACAACCAACGTAATGAGAATAATAAGAAGGAATTTATGCCGAGCAGACCATGCATCATGTGAAGAAGTTGTATATATATTCAATGTGGTTGGATGAGGAGAGAGAGAGAGGTATTGCATTGAGACCCCACATGTACCACGCGATTCACCTAATGTCCCCTCTCTTATTCTTCAATTGAAATTTCATTTCGTCTTTCTACCTGTCTCCACTAATTTTATTTAAACCTTAATTTCTCAAACCACATATCCATCTCGCTCATGCTAATGCCCATAAAGCAAAATGGATGGTGGCCAATGGGAATGGAGTGGTGGTAGAGGAATAGAGTAGGGAGAAACGGCATTTTCATTAGCATAAGATACTTTCGAGCTCTCGCGTGGTATTAATACTGGGCATCGAGAGATATCCGATACTGGGTAGAGTTCGTGTTTCTCCCGCTACCACACCGATTTCCCGTACATTTCTATATTCCATACTTCGGCCCAGTGCCGATCACCGTGGCAACGTGGCCATCCCAATCCAGCCTATCATTATAGAGAAGGAATCATTGGATGATCTTAATCATGCGAACCGCACGGCTTACCCACGCCTCCGCCAATCGGCGAACGAGGCTACGATGAATAACCGTTTTATCACAATTTATCGAGAGAAAATTTACATAGCTATGCTGGGGTCAAATTAAGGGAGACTGGTGAGGTACGATGGTAACCATTGGAAATGTGAAAAAAAAAATCATCGTGCTGTTGGTGGTGCATGAAGAAGTCGAGTTCTTTTGTGCTAACAGTTGTGTTGGTTGAAGATCGAACCAGGTTGTGAGATGTGGTGGACATCTTTAGAAAATGGAAGATGTTTGGTATCATCGTCCATGCAGAAAGCAAGATCTCCTTTTAATTTCATTAAATGAAATATTCGTATTGATGATCAATCAGGTCCACCAGGTCCAGAATTTATCAGAACTTCAAGGACAACTACCCTGTTGTTTTGGATGTACCCAGACCCAGCAAAAACATCTTCAATAGACATGATGAGAAAATGAAAAATATTGAGAGTGCTCTGTGATGCATGAACGGTCAGTCTTGAGGTTGATTGAAGTACATATTGATTCAAGTCATCAGTTGTCAAAAGCAGAGGAGTTATTTTTACCAAGAAAAACAATCGCCTTGCTCCGTGGAAAATTGACAATAAAAATGTAAAGGACGGTCTCTAACGAATTATGGATGGAGCATTTGCATAGTTATTCTGGGGTTAAATTGGAGGAGACTTGTGATGGTCGATGGAACACATTCAAATTGGGGAAAAACTGATCGTGCGGTAGGCCGTATGCTGAACAGTGGCTTTCTTTGATATTAAGAATATTATTGAAAGTATGAAATTCCGTAAACAAAAATTTTGAATCGTTAAAAGTCACTTTTTAACGTAATCATTTCTATTGGGAGGTTATTGGTGCGACCCATCACAGACACCAGTTTTATTATTTTTCTACTTCCATTTTGACTTTCCAATTATTTTTCATGATTGACGACAATGGCCGTGTGGTTAGAGCGCTGACCTTTAGTCCTAGAGTTCCAAGGATCGAATCCTCGTACGGGAAGTCTCCGACGAGTATAGTAGAGCGGAACCGACCGGGTTCGAAGTCCTACGGACGACTCATCGTCGAACGGGAGTTCCGTAAAAGGAACGGCTGATACAAACTGGGACTTTCCATAGTTCTCCTTCAGTTACTGGATGACCCAAGGAGTGCAATGTCCGTTGGCAGTGTATTCATTGGTTAAAACTGGGTGAATGCTGTAAAAAAATCGGTTTCCGTTGGCTCGGCAAGGATCGCGGTCCAAAATCAGATCGGAGCGTTAGTAAAATAATATATAGACGCACGGGTAGTGTACGACTCCAGCGGTAAGACATGCAAGCTCGATTAGCTCGGGTTGGCACGTGATGGGTGCCCGCGCGGTCCTACGCATTTCCTTTGAACGATTGCTGAGCGGAGGGCACGCATGTGGAAACTCTATGTAGGTCTTTAGTCAGGGTGGCGAGGGTGTACATCGAGTTTTTACAATATTGGCCGGCAGTACGAACTTTCCCGTGGTTTCCCTCGGGTCTTGAGCAAATGCAGTACAGTTTGGGTGGATAGGCAACGCATGGGGGGCTAATAATGAGAGGAAAAAGAGGGGGAACGCAGGCTGAGAAAGAGGAGCCTATCAAAGCGAGAAACTACGTTGATAATAGGAACGGAAGATAAAAAGAAAAGCAAAATATATATATATATATATATATTTCATCCAATATAACTGCAAGAAATGATTGAAAGAGCAGATGTTTATACTGCCGTGAATAAGTCATAGATCGTTCAAACTCAAATTTTGGCTTCGAATAAATTTAGCATGCAACCTTCACGTTGCCCACTCCATTTGCCAATTGAGATTATTTTTTTGACATATAAAACGTTACAAAAATAAGGAGGAATCGGGAATTCCAAACTAGTAATTACGGAGTTGATGAACAATTAAAAGTTCCCGGCAATGATCACAAACTTACAATGATAAAATTTTAGTTCCTTTGAGGATCAATATCATCCTTATGCAGGCGGTGGAAGCTATGAGATTTCTTTGTAGGATAAATAACAACGTGAGCTAATTTATAGCGAAGATCAACAGTAATACCGTGTTTCAGTACGAATGGGTGTGATGTTCTCGTTCTGTTATCACATTTTATCATTTTCCTTGGAAATCACGGCGAATGTTCTGAAACGGGTAAATGTGGGACTGCGTCTCTGCAATCCAACATTTGTTAGTAAATTCTTTACAGAGTATGACATTACAAACACGACTGAAAACTTGAAGTCTCGAGCTAGTGATGACAAAGTTGTTGAATAATTGGAAGGCCAGTTGCCTTCCAACTGTCGCTTTAAAGTTGTAGTTATTGAAAAAGGAAGACTAAAGTCGTTCGAATTTGGTAATGGTCAGAGTGACTCTGAGCGTCCCTTCGTCGTTCAAGTCTTCATTATCAGGGGCCGCGGTCAGTTTGCCTGTTCTTGTCTAATTTTATGATAAGCTATAAGATAAGCAAAGAACTGGAATGCTCATTTGAAAATGTGTTTTGCACCTGGAGGTTGATCCGGGTTAGTCTAGGTAGTGGTAAAATGTAAAGGTAAACAGCATTCAGCTCCTAACACCCCGGAAGTGAACTTATAGAGGAGAAGAAATTCAATTTGACAAGAAGAAGTTCTCCTTGCGCAATGATCTTAGGCCATGCTACACGCGGCGCAAGCTACCGGGTGCGGCAGTTTAATCCCGACAAATTTCAGTTCTAATGTCCCGCCATATCGTAGTTCCGTCAGAGGTCGCGCGTGAGGTTCTTGAATGCCATGGGCGTCTAGCAAACAAGCACAACCTTAAAATAGCCGAAATGCTACGTACATAGTATCACTGGCGCGTTCGACTAACCTCTGTGGTAAACGCGTTTACTCTAAACGGCAAATTCATGCGATAGGTATGACATACACATGTAGAGTGCACGGCAAATACGTAGTATACATTTATTTATAACGGGGAATTTCTCTCCCAGGGACAATTTCTACTTGCAAGATTTCTTTGTCAATATTATTTGTCTCTGCGGTATGTATATGGTTCCGGGGTATTGTGTGCAAAATGTTTCTTATGTTAGAGTTTTCCCGACACCGCGACCAACCCGTCCTTACCTTGAAACACGAAAGATGACACTACTTCAATCCTTTTGCTTTGGTGTAAATAGTCAAATTCGATTACCTTCAATTATTCAAAATCGGAAACTGACCGTATAATTTGAATTTTTGAAATGAAACTACTATAGGCGCCTTTGGAAGTGAATCGAATACACGCGAATCCCTATGTTACAAAAGCCGACACCATTGGGGAGGGGGAAGCGCCATATATGGAGTGCGTACGTACTTAACAACCTAGGATGTCGAGACGGTATGCGCGGTACGGGGAGAGGAGCACGGAAGAGGGAGAGGAATAGAGCATTCACGCACATCTAGACCCATTTACTACGTGTTGCATGGGAACGTCGATAATGACGCGTTCGTCATGATTCAACGCAGGGCGTAAGATGGCGTTACTCGGATTTTCTATCTACGATAAAAGGCCAGCTGTTTTCCAGTCTCGTGTCCTGTTGTCGCGTAGCTCTCTACGCACATGTTGGTTTTTTTATCCCAAAATTGAAAAAAATATTGCGTGGCCCAGTGCTTCACCATATGGGCAACAACATCGGCTGCACAAGTGTGACTACTGACGGATTAAGTGAAAAAAAACTTCATCCAATTTCGATACTCGGTGGATTCTCCTTCAGTCATCGGATATTCGATTTGTCCCTCAAGAGCAAGCGACATTGGCGCATTTGTGTTCACAAGGGCTAGTGCGATATTATCCTTTCAGTATACAAGACATAAACTGGCCTGAAAGCCCAATAAAGCAATGGGGATTAATCACCGCCGGGGGACGGAGGGATTTGAGCTGTGCTTGGATCCATTTGTCATAGAGCTCGAGATTCCAGTGTTTCAGGATGTACTTGGCCCATGATAAGATCCTTTATTCCTGTTCGGAAATACGATAAGCATCACCCCACCCGCCCAACCTAGAGTGATGCTCTTCTCCCTCCCCCTCCTCCCACCCACCCCTTTTTTGGGATAAAAACGGGAAGAAAAAGCATAGTCAGTTGCGCGAGGGTGGAAAGATAATGATAAGGTATTTTCTAGCATTCGGATAATATTCCGCGCCGATAAATCATGGACTAAGTGGGGGATTCCCGGAGATGGCATAAACACATGGTTCAGGATATCCTACATGAGGTAGTACAGGGCAGAGAATTTTGCACTTGTACATTACGAGTTGGGATACTGATTTAACCGAGTGGAGATTAATGGGCATACGATTGAAGGGGGGGGGGGGGGAGGGGAATTTTTATGTTCAATCAAAGTGCGCGGGAAAAAAAAATCATTGGCTTGAGAAGAAATTTTCTAGATTCAGGGAACTCGGTGTGGTCTTTTTGCAAGTCAAGATGAAAATTCATGTAATTTATGTAGTTGAGATATTCCATCAAATGCCGGACAGGTGCTGTGCGCGCGTATTCTGGAGTGTGTTTAAAATTCATTGCACATTTTTAAAAGTATGTTTCAGTACATATATACACATACACACACACACACAACAAATTCCTCAACAATACGAAGCGTCGAAAAATGGCGAAATTTTATGAACATTCATACTTGTTAAACAATCTTTCATTAAGGATAGAGTTTCTTGCCGCTAATTAAAATCATCATGGAGCCTATCAGCGTTTCACCGACCTATCCATATCAGCACCAAAAATATTGGATATCATTCCAGGGATAACTAAATCACTAAGGCGTATGTAAGAATTATGTTCTCCAATCAATTTAATTATCCCATCGTATTAATATACGGGTTTTATTTAGCCGTCACTCCCACCAGAAGTCTCCCCAATTTTCTAAATCGCTCTCTAACACATTCAGAGTCGCAAATAGAATGCAATATTAAAAGGATACCACTGCAGCATATGGCTTCTATGTTCTTTCTTGAATATGCGATTTCGTGGCCGCAGGTGAGAGACCGATGATTATATCGATCGGCTCTTAGGGATCCGGCAAAAAGAGGGGTAATTTTCGATATTCTGTGTATTTGGGGTGTACGCGGTAGCATGATCGTTCTACTCTTGCATGCGATAAAACAAAAGTCCACTATATATAGATATATATATATAGACCGGAAAGAAAATCAAAGTTTGTTGAATATTTCAAATGTCTTGGGATGAATATTTTTACAGATTTTTTTGCCTCTGTGTGTATGAACTCAAAAATTTGGAACTGAACTATTGAGGAATTTAATCGTTCGATACATGTGTGATAGGGTTTTTCAACTCGTGCGATTGGCAGCGCTCGGCTTCGCCTCAAGCCGCCAACTTTGCACTCGTGAAAACCCAATCGCACTTGTATCGAAATAGGCTATTTGCCGATTTTTTTTATGGAAGACAATATGAAGAAATCATCTTGGAAAATGTCAATGAATGTATTGGGGTGGCATTAAAAAAATTAACAACAAATTTTACCTAAAACACATAAATTAACCTTTAAAGTGCATCCTTGAAAAACCGATCATTCAGCGCATTGCGGGTGTCTGACACCCAAGTGACTTTGAAGGTTGATTACTCAGCCGCTATTAAATATTTTGTTACGAAAATTTTATCCTACATAGTTTAACGTATACATTTTAGTATGCAAGTAGTATTTCAATCATTTATTCATTTTAATTATATGAAAAAAATACCTGTTTTTCTTTCACATTAAGTGATGTTTTCGAGAGCTCGACGGGTATTAATATTCGCCTCTGACCGGGCACGAATCCAGAATCTTTAACATGGCAGACAACCACCACCCACTGGGACAAAGCCTCAATTCAAAATGGTATCATCAGATGTACTATTGAAGTTTTTGAACTGCGCAGAAAATCATGGACCTCAGATCAAAGTAAATAAAGAAAAACGGCTCATACCTAATTGGGTTGAATAAAGGCTTTAAGTAAAAAACATGCAAGTGCATCTTAAAAAAAATGTTGGGATGAAGACAGACGTCTCAAAATACTTTTCCAGTATATGGACAATTTTTTTCTAGAATACTGCTCTTCGGGCGGAGAGGGGTAAAAAAATAAAGAGCCAATAAAGATGAATTCATACCCGGCAGGCACTGGCATTACGTTACCCCCTTGATCACTGCCATCGACGAAAATCCGAGGGCCGCTTGGAGTTTTATACCGAAACACGATTCCAACATTTTTTGCGTCTAGCCGGTAGTAAGTGCCGGGTGTGGCAGACGCGAGAATTGCCCGAGATGAATAATCAAAAACGCACTCTTCATGCTGATGGTGGAAAAATAAACCAAAATATAAGAGATTATTTTGGTTTTCCTTCTTTTTTTTTCTTAGTTTCGCCTTAACGTAGAAGGCGGCGGAAAAAAAATCTGCGACTTCCGAAAATTGCGGTCCATGCAAATCACATGCTCAGCTATCCTCGACATAACAATATATATAATTTTTTTGGGGAGTTAATTCGCAAGTGGTATGTAAATGGAAGTGCCAAATTTTGGTAGACTTTTGTTTTGTGAAATGTGAAATTTAGTCGAGGATTGAAGTGGCAGAGAATAGCAAGTCGCATTTAACGAAAACTAGGGGGCGGAGTGGGTGGGATACCTCCAGACAATGTTCTGCAACATTGGAAAAAATTTCCGCAACAAACCAAAAATTGTTTTTGCCAAATATTCATTAATTCGCTGCAAGTGCAATCAAGCTTTAATCATAACAGCTGATTTTTTCAAAAATAATCACTGCATCTAAACTCGATCGATTATGTCCAAATGTTAATTTTGGATGACGCAAGGAATGCAAAGAGCAAAATCAACGTCATTATATTGAACCCAGATTTGCTAACAGGATTTGCTACAGCCAATAAAATTTTCAGATCGCCCTTTAAAAATATCATCAGTCTGATCATTTCCAAATTTTCCCCTCAATTACAGTACACTTCCATAATCATCAACAGCCATGATCCGGTTTAATCGTCAAAATTATCGAAATTAATCTGTCAATTAAAATTTCACCCGGAAAAACAAATCTGCTTTCCCTTCCCCCCCCCCTCCACCCCCCACCCCCGCCTGAAAAAGTCACACGTCCATCGGCTTGAACATAATGCACTACCGACACATAACAAAATGTAAATACATAATACATATATATTGTAGCCGATCAAGCCGTAGCTGCAGGATATAACGCAACAAGTGGCGGTTTTCACGGGTTTTCCCAGGGATGAAACGTGCCGGCTCGCGACGCCTCTCTCTCACTCTTTTCCCACCCCATTCCACATCTGGATAAAAGGAGGGGGGAGGGGGGGGGGTGGTAGTGGTTGGTGCCACACTGACTGTAGTCTGCCGCTCGGTTATACTCACTTCACTCGGGTAGTATTAGTGAGAGTTGGCAACCCCCAAACGCTGAGATTCTCCACTCGTTTCTATTTCCCTTTCTCCTTTCACCCCTTAAACAGCCGCAAAGCTCCTGACTCGGGAATTTAAGGGTGAGGACCCTTGCTTCACCTCTCACCCTATTCAACATTTTTACTTCAACCCTCCTAACACCGATCGCTTGGAATAGGTCGTGGATTCACGGTCAAGGTTACACAAATTGGGGTTAATATTCTAAGGATAGAGAAAAAACATGGAGTCGCAATCGCAGAATTATGTGATTCTCAGTACGAGAATTCTGTTATGCTTAACAATTGATTGAGAATTGGGTGATTCGGTGTGCAGGAATCAGGTCATTCTTGATGGGAAAAATCAGGTGATTCTTCATCCAAAAATCAGGTGATTCTTCATCCAAAAATTCAGGTGATTCTTGAGCCAAAAATCAGGTAATAAACTCAACTTCACAAACTGGGGATTCAACGATTTAATGTCGGGTTAAAAATCGAAATCGACATAAATCTATTGGTGCAGATAAGGTAGGAAGGTAATGAAAGTTTGAAGTGATTTTTTTGTATTTATCTAAAGTTAGACCTTCTAAGGGTTAATCTAGGAATCAGATCATTCTTGATTTGAGAATTCGGTGATTCTCAATCTAAGAATCAGGCGATCTAAGATTCTATATGGACGAGTCAGGTGATTTTTCCTCTGAGAATCATCTGGTTTTTGACTTAACCATCCTACAGTCCGTGAATCACGAATTATGTTAATGAATGAAGATTCCTATGAAAGAAGGCAGTCGTTCATTTTAATACATAGTCAAATCAGCACTTTTGAATCCAAATTTGAATTGAGAATAGCGGCCATTTATTCTGATGAATGGTTAAATGAATTAACGAATTAATGAATAACACATGAAAAAAAGTTTTCTCACCCGCAGGATATTTGATTGGAACATATTTTCAGGATTGAAAAAAATATAGTAAGGTTAAACGTTCACCAATCAGCTAGTTAAATAATCATCACATTCCGATGTGTATGTTTTTTTTTCTCCGTTAAGCATTCCTTCAGGGGGCGTACCGGACACCCACCCATGCGGCTGGGGCCGACTTTCGCCGTTTTAGGCCATCGTATTTCTAAACACAGGGTAAACCTCCAGAAACCCCTGTGCTAGGATGGCCGGCGCCGATGATGGAACCCACCCTCCTCCCCCCCCTGCGTCAGGTTAGGTTCCCGCTCGGCCGGGCGGTCTCATTTTATGGGACCCCTGTATGGAACGTTCCTGTATCGGTCGGAATCCATGAGAAAATATTTTTTTTAAATATTCTCCGGCGGCCGGGCACGAACCTAGGACCTTTGGAGTAGTAGGCAGATACTCTACCACTACGCCAAAGCCCCGACGTGTGTGTATATGTGTATGTGTGTGTGTGTGTGTGTGTGTGTGTGTGTGTGTGCGTGCGCCTGTGTGTGTCTGTGTTTGTATATGTCTCCTAATGGACTGCTATCGCGGAGCAATAATTAATGCAACTGTCATGAACACCATTATTAATATAATAAGGTTCATACCACCTTATCATGGAAACAATTAGCAATCTTCACAAAAGTCTTCAATAAATTTCCTTCCCTACGTAAACCCACACATTTTACTCATTACAACTTGTTACATACCTCTGCACGTTGATGAAATACCACGCATTGAAGTTGTGCCATTAGAACGTGATAGGTGAACGAGTTTGTTCATATGATCGAGAAGTTATTGCTTCGTCCCATAGAAATTCACAACTCGATAATTAGTTTTCAACTTGTCTGATGACTTTACGAACGACGAAGATGGAAATCGCCGGGTACATTTGTTGGCTTCACACCATCCTATATCATTTTCCAGCAAAATTAGAAAATGTGATAATGGAACGAGTGGTAGGGTTACATTCGAAAGCAAAAACTTAATAGTACTACCTATCCTTGCTACAAATTAACTAACGTTGTTATTTATTCTCCAAAAAAATATCCCACTGCTACCACCGTCTGTGTAATGATGATATTCAATGTCGCCCCCCAAGGAAGTAAAAAAAAAAAAGTCGCGTTTTATTAAAGAAAGGAAATTGAGAATAAATCCTTTTCCCGGCAATGAACACTCTCGAAACCGAGATCTGCATTACACTTGGTATGTCTCTGAATGGCATTCAACTAATTCCAGGCTCGAAGCGTTCCATTAAAGATTCAGCATGTAATTGCGGTAGATCCTTTGGTGGTGGTAGGGTTTTGCTGTTGGCGCGAGCGCACGTCTGATGTGCCTGGGCCCGGAATCATCGGGATCTCGATTGCAAGCCATGGCGATCTCCTTCCCAGTTGGAACGTGAGGCAATCACCACCGGAAAATCCACCCTGAGTAGGTAGAATGCCTATGATGTTATACACATATATAATATGTGATTTCATGTGCCCGAGATACGCCCATCGTGTCAATCATGGTCAATTTGCCGCAATTAATTTCTTTATTTGTTCGGGGATAATGTGGAAGGGTTCGAGAACTTTGGTGTGTTTACCGAGAGAGTGATATTCAAATTGTCAGACATTGTTCAGTTTCTATCAATCATAATCATTAGAAACTAGGGAACAATGCTCTTAGAAACATCTTCGATTTTATGATATTGAAATATTTTGGATGGCCGATAAGGGACGTTATTGGAATGTCACCCCCCCCCTCCCTCTCCCGACGAAAAATTATATATGACGGCAAAAAGTCAGATATTTTGACAATTAAAAAATATATGATTTGTTTGCCAACACATATATTTTTCTATGGGGGCGTGATTTTGAAAAATCGATTTTCCAATGCATCTTTACGTCTCCTAACATTGCCAAGTATTATAGCTTGTTTTCGAGGTGTGTGTGTGTGTGTGTGTGTAGAGAAAATTTGTTAGCGAAGATTTTTCATGAATAAATTGTCTGATCGCGACACAGTCTAATCCCTGTACCACCGCGAACCCTAGATCGTTTTAGATTTTGCTTAAAATCAATTGATAGTTTATTTTTGTGTGATGAAAAAGAAAAAAAAACAAAAAATGATGTTTTTTTCATTTACGTCGGGGACCGTTAAGTTTATATAAAAACGGTGAAAGGCCTTTCCTCATCAAATGAAACTCCCTACATGAAATTTTCAATGTAGTTCTCACGTATACTCAATTGTTTAACGTTTTAGAGGTCGCGTTGCATTTCCTCGCTTGATTCACTTGACAGCGGCACCTGGTAACTTGAAGGCAATCTGGCAACGCTACAGGCAGGATCTCTCAAGGATTGATGAGATATTTTCCGACTTTTGAGAAATTTTCTGGAAAGCAGTTGATGATCGAGCAACATACTCAATCAGGGAGTTTTCTGTGTGACCAAAGTCGGTATATGTCAGGATGAGAACACCAGAACAAAACTACTAGAACAAGAATTACATAATAAGAATGCCAGAATTAGAATAACAGAGCCTGCTTGCAAGAACCAGATTGGGAGCGCTTGATTGGGAGAACCAGATAGGGATAGCCAGATTGGGAGAACCAGATTGGCAGAACCAGATTGGCAGAACCAGATTGGCAGAACCAGATTGGCAGAACCAGCTTGGCAGAACCAGATTGGCAGAACCAGCTTGGCAGAATCAGATTGGCAGAAGCAGGTTTTCCAGAACCAGATTGGAATAACCAAATTGGGAGAGTCAGACTGTGAGAGCTAGATTGGCAGAACCAGATTGGCAGAACCAGATTGGCAGAACCAGATTGGCAGAACCAGATTGGCAGCACCAGATTGGCAGAACCAGATTGGCAGAACCAGATTGGCAGAGCCAGATTGGCAGAACCAGATTGGCAGAACCAGATTGGCAGAACCAGATTGGCAGAACCAGATTGGCAGAACCAGATTGGCAGAAGCAGATTGGCAGAAGCAGATTGGCAGAACCAGATTGGCAGAACCAGATTGGCAGAACTAGATTGGGAGAGCCAGATTGGTCGAGCCAGATTGGGAGAGCCAGATTGGGAGAACCAGATTGCCAGAACCAGATTGCTAGAACCAGATTGGAAGAACGAGAAGTAGAGTGCCAGAATCTTCTGGAGTATTTTATAATACTGAACCACGCAGTATTATCAGAAAACATCCCCTCAACTTGAGACTATTGACGTGGAATCAGTAAATTGAAGTACAAACGGGGATATCACGCACCTGTCAATCATAGCAAGCATACAATCAATTCCGTCCCTTACTAAACATTCATGAATTGGAGTATTTGAAGATATTTTACAACTATCCGAGTTTTCTCCGTGCTTTTTCCACACGATATATCACACATAGTGTTGAAATTGTCAAGTCATGACAACTATTATAATCAATGCATAATCTGAATCGCCTGAGCTGATTTTTATTGAAGTGTGCAATTTATGTCTCAAGGACATTTACGATACATTGTAGTTACGTCATCGCTCACTTCAATACCACAATCTAGTTATTCAACGACCAACGTGGTTTAAATTTTGAAGTTTTGGCTGATCTTTTGGGAGTTTAAAAGTTGATTGATATTCTCAAAGTATAGAAACTTTTAACCATCAGTAGTGGAAAGAAATATTATTAGCGCTCCTCAAAACCCTGCCCACAATTTTGTTCAATCGACTCGGTATTTGGCTGTCGAAATTTTTTAACAGAAAATTAACTATTTATATTTTGATACCATCATTTCAATACGAAATAGAGTGAATATTATAACCTAAAAAATATGATTTGTTGTATTTTTACATCAGCAAATAGTATAAGGAAATGTAAATATATTGTATATAACGGGCTGGAGGCCCTTGGGTAATGGCCGTTTGTAAGGTTTCTTGAAAAAGACCGCTGAAAGTAAAGTAAAAAGAATCAATATGCGCCTTTATCGTTCGAAGGAGATGACAAAAAAATTATAGATTGCGACAAAAAATGAGATGATTATCCATCAAAGATCTCACCGCGGCGATTAGTAAACATACCCCGTTTCACCACTCCTTGATTTTTCTATACCTTTGTAGCACTTTCATACAACATTACTGAACATGAATGGATCATTTGATGAGCTCCATTTGCACCCACATTGCAGTCATTTTTTTTTCTTAATTTCTTTTACTAATTGTTTCGGTATTTCGTGATGAAAAATATCTGAACTGTGGCATACTACAGCTTTATCGCAATGCATTTTTTGTAGGATAATTTTATAAAATTTTCGTTTTCATATAGTGTCTCGGGAGCATGGTAAAAATTATCTATCCGCTTGGAAAGACTAGATTTGTCGAGTCAACATCATTTTTCTCCGACTTCTCAATATATATATATATACTCTAGCGCTCTGGTGGTGACGCCATATCACCGAAACAGCGTAGGTGTAGCGTAGATCTGTGCAGATCTTCAGTTTTGTTCCACAATACATGAAACTGATCGATTAACTTAGGGTAATTAAAGCAACATCAAAATCTTGCGGATCCCCCCCCCCCCTCCCCCTCATGTCGAGCTAGAAACTTTTAAAACCTTAACTTATTTAATTATTTTCATTAACACATGAACTAATCAACGCGAATTTCTATTAAAGATTAACGTAGTTTTTGAAGTTCTGTCATTTTCATGATTTTCATGATTTTCATGACTTCCACGATTTTCATGATTTGCATGATTTGCATGATTTTTACGATTTTCATGATTTTCATCATTTTCACCATTTTCATACCAAAGACGAACATTTGAATAGATCTACGCTGCATGTACGCCTATTCCGTAGTTCCTGTATCACCATCAGGGCGCATATGATCCTACGAGCTTCATATACACCCCTATACCATCAACTTGGTCCAATTTAACGCAATTAACCCCCTCATCTGCTCAGGGACGATTTTCCCATTTTTTTCCTTTTTATTTTTTGCCATTCAACACAATGGAACAAATCGCGATCGGCAATCGCTATAGTTTATTCACCAGATTGGAATGCAGGTACAGTTGGAAAAAAAGTAACAATCAGAGAGAAGAGAAAAAGGAATATTGTACAAAGACATTTCACAATGAGGCATGTTTCTTTCCTCGCATTATTTTCCTTCAGCATTTTTCTTTTCTCTTCCAATGGGTATAATACTTACACCCCACTTCTTCATCGCATTGTCACACGCCGGTGTCTTTTCAACTTGAACATTAGTTTTATATACGCATATAGAGATACTATAATCAATAATGTCGTCACGAACCGCGCTGACACGTTTGACTCTGTCCCCTTATGTTAATGAGCTCTTAATATTCTCGAAAGGTATGGCAACATACACAACGAGTCGCACATCAACCTGCAACATTGCGCACCCGTAAATCCCAGGATGATTATTGATAAAAAATTGATGATTGGTGGGATTATTGGGTTTATCAGTGGATGATAGAGGATAAGCGAGAGTGGGAAGCAACAATTTCCTGGTGTTTTATCCAAAAATTTTCCGATCGTCAACAAATTCATCAATTGAGCGAGTTGTCCACCTGTTCCCGAACATTTGAGTGTGAATCATTCAGAGTTTTTTTTGGGAATTTTCTGGAATTTGCTAGAATTTTCCAGAAGCTTCTAGACTTACCCCGGACCTTCTACAACCTCCGACAATTCTCTACAATTTTCTAGAGGGTCGCTTTCACCATATCAATTTTCTATCATTTTTAGCGCGTGAATGTCACATTGACTTCACAATAATAAATTAATGAGTGGAAGCAGAGAGGATTTCTTCAAAGAATTTTTTTTTCGAAATTTTGTCCGCGGATGGGAAAGCGTGTCCGCTGAGGACGGGTTAATCACTACCAGCAAACCCTATCGTTTCGCCTCGAGAATCAACGGATTGGTTGGATTTAAAAAAATGTTCTGACGATGAGTATGTTTACTAGAAATGATCGAAAAAAAGAGAACCTAAATAAATGACATTTAATCGGAACTATTGACAACTACAAAAATGTCGCTGAAGGAACGACATCGCGGCTGGTATCTGATGATCAATCAGCGATCATGTCCTACGTTATTCAAATGCTCCTGCGACTGACATTTACAGCGCTACTATTCACTGGAAAACACATAACGAGTAAGAGGTCGTTGGGATTTTCAATTTACTAAACTCTGCTGTAGACTCTACTTTAATTTTGTTGTGTCGTCCTAGTCTTCTTCTGTTAATATGAAGCCACAAAGACGACCTACTTGTTGTGTCGAGAGTACGGAGACGAGTTCCCACCCCAAGGCGGTGGGCTCAACTTTCCCCAGCTGTCGCGTTTTCTAATCACAGAGTGAAACCCCCGGAAAAGGTTTGTGA
Source organism: Asobara japonica (assembly GCA_026005395.1). NCBI lineage: Eukaryota > Metazoa > Arthropoda > Insecta > Hymenoptera > Braconidae > Asobara > Asobara japonica. The sequence goes on along the minus strand of BQMI01000488.1, from coordinate 303,460 downwards.
TAACGGGCGCCTATGGTGGCGCACCCCAACCTCCCCCCCCCCCCCTCCCTCTTTGGGTAAAAATTCACAAGTATAGGGAATTTAAAAACAAAATTTTGGAGCCATATTAAGGCATCTCGCCAGCCCTTGCTTCATAAAAGAGGATTTAAAATACTTTACGATTCAAAGCCGCCAAATTTAAATTATATATTCTTGGACGTCTCTTAAAATGATTCTCAAAAGTTTGGAGCGGTTTTCCGAATCACTTTTGGAGACTTACAATGTCACAAATCCGCTCTCCATCTCCTTTTAACAGTGTTTGATTATATCGATCTAAGTTATAAGATTATGTGGAGAAGCGCCGGGAAAATTTGGGGGAGTGCATTTAATTATGTCCACGAAACTATATACGAAAGATTATATAAAAATGATTCTGAAATTTCGTATATTCTTCATGTGACAGCGTTGCGGTACCGCCTCAACGTACGGTGGTATCACGCGATCAATTATACGGTCTCTACTCTCACGCTTGATCGTTATTCACTGTGCCCGATACAGACTTTTGAGAATTGGCAAGGAACGCCGACAATAATCATATAAATGAAGGACGGAGATGAGAAAAGAAATGAATTTTTAAAATTTGCCTAAATGTATATTTTCCGTTATTTCTTCATTTTTAACTTCCCGATTAGTCGGGAAGTTATTGTAATGCACCCAAAATCGAACTTCGTTGTTTCATTATTTAACTAGGGTTTTAAGTATACTAAAATGATGCCCGGCAAAGTCTAAGGTGGCGTGTGTGTGTGTGTGTGTGTGTGTGTGTGTGTGTGTGTGTATGTATGTATGTATGTATGTATGTATATATGTAGGTATGTGTACAAAATTTTGCGCAACGATTTCTCATGAACGAATGAAGTTATGGTTTTCAAGGTCGTGTTCTTAGAACTGATTAGATTTTGGATGAAATTGGTGCAGCATATATATTGTTATTAACAATTTCAATTGTTCATAATGTTCTATTGCATAAACTATTACAGATAGCGTGAAATGTATATAAGAAAAGTTGTTCCCCATATAAAAATACGTATTTTATGTAGGATGACTTTTTTCGACATTTTGCATCATTAAGGAGGTATGACCGTTTCAATAATTATGTATGTAATGAGTGAACCAATGAACTCAGCGCAGTCATGACGGTTCCAATCGAAGCGTTTCCATGCAAAATTGAGCGGATTACACTTTGGATGGGATTCGTGCAGTATATGCAATGTTATTAACAATTGCAATTGTTTATACTGTTCCACCGGGGAAAATATTAAAGTTATCGGGAAACGTCTTGAAAGAGAATTATTCCTTATATGAAAATACACCTTTTATGTATGATGACTTTTTTCCATAATTTGCATAATTAAGGAGGTATGGTCGTCTGAGCAATTTGAAAGATGGGCGCAATGCATATCACCCGGATTGTTCCTTATACAAAAATGCACATTCAATATGACTTTTTTCAATATAGGTTAGAACATATCGCGAGTTAAACTAGAATATACTTGGCGAGTGAATATGTCGACAATTGCTGGAAAAATGTCGAAGAGCGGATTAACTAAGTAAGTACGGAGGTAGATGGGGTAACCAGGCGGACGAATTCCAGTTGAATAGTTTCATGGGCTTAAAAATCAAACTAAAGTGATCGTGTGCAGTAATTATTACTCGCAATTTCAATTATTGATATCATTGTTGAGTTTGGTCATCACAATGATTGCGTGTTTATGCTGTACTGAAATACCAAATCGGGAAGTTTTGTTTGTGCCCCGTATGGGGCACACACATTTGCACACCACTAGTTATATATATATCGACACACACGATTCAAGGCCATTGCACATGATTGTATGAAGAACATTGATGTATTCGACCGAAACGTATCGCAGTTTAATTTAATGAAATGGTCCATATCAACTGACCATTTTATTGGCTCACGCACACGCTTTGGACATATTAGAAAAAAAATTCTCCCACTGTATACAACTAATAATACATTGTCGTTGGGCGAATTAAGAAAAATTGAAGAAATAAAATGAACTAGAGAAAAAGTGGCGCGAGCACTTTTGATATCATTAATAATAATTATACAATTATATGTAGGTACGTTGGTGTATCGGGCGTATAGTTTAGTACTGTGTTATTATCCCGATCTCGACGCTCCAACCGGGGCAAAGCATCTACCCGTCTATAGATATATGTTATTACTTATAATATTTCATCTTCGGAATTGGCGGTTGTGCTTTGTTTATGCCATGGGAAAATGTTAAGGGGGAGGAGGAGGGGGGGGGGGGGAGGGCGCAAGTTTATATAAGGTGTTTGGTCGTGGTGAATTGGAAGGTTGACCTTATTCATGTATGTTGAAAAATGATATGCTACAGTCGATCGACTTGTCATTTTGGATGGATTGTGGTTCTTTCGTTTGTTCCTCACCTTCATCTGATTATTTTCATTCGTTCAATTTTTCCGCAGTATTGCACACCTATAACGGCACCTAAAACTTCGGACCGAATTTCATACAATACATCCACTGACAAGCATCAGTAGATACAGACCAGTAATTCCTTCCATGACGATTCATCCTTTTGACACCTCATCTTGACAATTAATGTCACATGAATTGATTAAAAAGGACAATTCATCTCACAGAAAACTCATCTGAAATGAATTTCATCATAATATAGTCATTAAATAGTAATTATTTTTTGATTCGAATTTTATATAAAATAAATAAATACAAGATCAGGTAGTTGATCACAATAATTTGAGATTGTGAGCGACTTCAGAAGTATTGCACAATGACGATGACGTGGGAGTAACCACTCACAACTGTTTTTAATCTACCATCATAGTCCTGATATGTTCTTCGTTTCATAACAGCTACGTCCTTACCCGCTTAGGCCTGCTCAAAAACTGCCTTTGTTACTGACGGCTCAAATTTGAGTCCCCTAATTAATTTACCAATACTAGCATAAACAGCTGTTATTCGCTCTATCTGTAAAAATCGGATTATTATTCATGGCGTTTGCGTGGTCAGTAAATACGTATTCCATAGAAAAAAGGAAAGGTTCGTCAAGTTAGTTCTAAGGGGAGTTGTCTATAAAACGAGTTGTCTATGAGATGAGTTGTCTATGAGATGAGTTGTCTATGAGATGAGTTGTCTATGAGATGAGTTGTCTGTGAGATGAGTTGTCTGTGAGAGGAGTTGCCTATGAGATGAGTTGTCTGTGAGATGAGTTGTCTGTGAGATGAGTTGTCTGTGAGACGGGTTGGCTATAAACGAGTTGTCTATAAAACGAGTTGTCTATGAGATGAGTTGTCTGGGAGATGAGTTGTCTCTGAAATGAGTTGACTGTGAAATGAGTTGTCTATGAAATTAGTTGTGTATGATATGAGTTTTCTATGCGATGAGTTGTCCGCGAGTTGAGTTGTCTGTAAAATTAGTTGTATATGAGATGAGTTGTCCATAAAAGGAGTTGTCCATAACACGAGTTGTCTGGAAAATGAGTTGTCTATGAACTGAGTTGTCTATGAGATGAGTTACATATGAGACGAGTTGTCTGCCATATGAGTCGTCAATATGAGATGAATTGTCTTTAGGGTGAGTCGCCATGATGAGAGCAATTGTCTAACGAATGAATAGTCTTTCCACATACGGTCTATCAACATGCTGTCGAGCCTTATCCTTTCACCCATCCTACTTGATTTCCATATAGCCGCAATTTATAAGAGGAGATTACCGTAAATTTTTAATTCGCAATCCCAATATATAACAAGCCTAATTTTTCTGCTCAATTTACAGATCCAAATGGTGATAGAAACCGATTAAAACTCTTTCGTAGTATCATTGCTCCGCAAAATTCTGACAATTTCACACCACCAATTCACAATAACATTCTCGACTTTGTCCGAAAATGTTGATAATCGATATCAGGGAAATCCCATGCTCGAACAAATGAAATCAATCAGAGAAAAAAAATTGGGAAACATGCTACGTCCTCAATTCATGACAAAATATATCAGAAATATATGTAAAATCGTAAATTGACGGAATATTGCGCTAGCTACTCATTAGAAATCGACTGATTGACTAGTATAGACTAACGCAATTCTCCTATTACAGGGAATTTTCTGCTAAAAGCAAGGAAAAATAGTAAAACTTCAATAGTAATATATGTGTCTAGCGGAAAAGTGCAATGAGTCACTATATAACACTGTGTTGTGCATCCAGTCGTTCATCGTCCGTCGGTAAATTTATAACCTCACTGATTGATAGGCAGATACGTTCCAAGAAGTACTATGCCTGATTGAAACACGTAGTGCAAATGTATAGAGCACGCATGTACACGTGCGTGAGTTCTGGTTATATATGCAACAAAATAAAGCAACTGGCACTATCGACTCTGTAACTCACAGGCGTATCGCTCGTTTTTTTCCCACCATTTTTGCAAACTCTTGCCTTTTATCCGAATGGAAGCAAAAAGGATCATTAAAAAGTTTCTGGAAAATCGTAAAAGGGAGTAATGTAATGAGTATGATTTTTGTTCCACTTTTTTCCTCGCCTTTTTTTTCCTGTTCCTTGTTGTTTTCAAGTTAAATATTGATTTAGAAAATGCCACGGTTGAACATTGACACATTGCTAACATGTACATTTGGTATTAGTATTAGTGCTTTATACCAATTTTGCTAGTAAACTGAATTGGGTCAGTTTATCCAGCTAATGGGAAATATAAAGTCACATACGTATACTAGGGGCGTAAATTAAATTCAACTTGTAGAGGGCGAAATGGGTGATATTGGATGATTTACCGGTGTGTTTGTGTTGGCCTTGCTGTATGACTTGGAAGTAATAAAAATGCTATGGGCACGGTACAAATGTCTTTCCACAAATGGTCTATTTTTTCTATAATGACCCAATGCATAAAACTTGTTTTCTTATTGACTTTAGCATAAATCCATGGTAATAACCCGAAACAATTCTCAATTGTTATACACTACCTTCGTCCAGAGGAAACGTTGAGAAATGTTAGCAAGAGAGATTATTCTCTCATATTTTGTGAGTATTTTCCGGTACTTTTTCACCATTTTTTTCCAATCTTTTGCATTATTCCCGTTCCGCCTAGTGGGGAGGGGGAGGGGGGGGGGGGGTCCCGTCCCGCCTAGTGGGGAGGGGGGGTTCCCGTCCCGCCTAGTGGGGAGGGGGGGTTCCCGTCCCGCCTAGTGGGGGGGGGGGTGCCGTTCCGCCTAGTGGAGAGGGGGGGGGGGTTCCGTCCCGCCTAGTGGGGAGGGGGGGGGGGGTCCGTAAATAGACTAAAAATCATATTGATGAAAAAAAAAGCAAGTATAACGGAAATATCAAATAAAATTCTCAACTGATTTGAGGTTCATAAAATTGATATTGGTTTGAAATGAAAAGAAAAATCAGGGGACAGATAAAAAAAAGCTGTTGATTCCCTCATATCTCCTGAATATTCACAGTTTTAATTTTGCACAATTTTTTTCCCCCATTTTCATTCTATTGAACTGCTCTGAATTCAACTGGCGACTTGAAAATTTATATTATCGATGCTCAAGCGATAGGTTTTGAAATTGGAGAATATATTCGTTGGAGTGGTTCGTTATACCGCATGGCCAGCAATAATATTCGCGGCCGAATTGTTTTGAGAACGGCCTCCACCTGTTATTCTACGAGTTGGCAGGAGAAATACAAGTAAAAAGACACAGAAGGGATAGTGTGGGCAGACACGAGTCTCTTTCCATTGTATTAGAGGAAAAAGTGAGCATACATGCATAGTTCCAGCAGTGGCAATCGATTCGCATGCAGGGGAAAAGAGATGAGGAGGAAAAAAAGCCACCCGTTCCTACCTCTCCCTCCGCCACCCTTTTCCTATCATACACATACGAAGAGGTTCGAGTGAGAGATCACATTCGAGTGAAAATAGAAGGAGAGAAAAAATATATTCAAACAAACTCCAGCGTGGAAACCAAACGCGGGAGAAAGGATAATAAATTTTTGTTATTCAAGACGACAGAACAAACTTTTGAGTAGTACTATACACATTGCAGCCATGACAATGAGAGGTAAAACAAGAGTAGGGATATGATGTGATGAAGTGCCTCTCTTTCGATTCATTTCGAATTTTCAAAAATCCGTTAATTTCAAACCGTTGATAATTGTAAAAATTTGATAAAATTTAAAAAATTGCAAAATATTGAATCCTTTATGAATTTTTAACTTCCCGATTTTCGGGATGTTATAGTAATCACCCCGAAATCGAAGTTTTTTGTTTTGTCCTGTGACTGGTGTTTTGAGTATACCAAAATGACCCCCAAGAAATTTTGAGTCGAAGTATGTGTGTGTGTGTATGTCCGTGTGTCGCCGAATTTTGATCCTAAGTTTCTCACGAACGAATGCTGCCATCGAGATTATTGAGGTCGGAATTGAAGCGTTTCCATGTAACTTAGAGCTGATTAGATATTGGATGAAATCGGTGCAGTATATATATTGTTATTAACCATTTTAATTGTTTATAATGTTCTATTGCATAAACTATTAGAGTTAGCGCCAAATTTATATAAGAAAAGTTGTTCCTCATATACAAATACGTATTTTATGTAGAATGACTTTTTTCGACAATTTGTATAATTCAGGAGGTATGCACGTCTCAACAATTATGTCTGTAATGAGTGAACGAATGAACACAGCGCTGTCATGACAGTCCCAATGGAAGCATTACCATGCAAAATCGAGCGGATTACACTTTGGATGGGATTCGTGTATATGCAATGTTGATAACAATTGTAATTATTTATACTGTTCCACTGGGTAAAATATTAAAGTTATCGGAAAATTCCTGACAAGAGAATTATGCCTTAGATGAAGATACACCTGTTATGTGCAATTACTTTTTTCCATAATTTGGATTATTAAGGAGGTATGGTCGTCTGAGTAACTTACAATACGGGAACAATGGATATCACCAGGGTTGTTCCTTATACAAAAATGTACATTCAGTATGACTTTTTTCAATATAGGTTGCAGCATATCGCGAGTTGAACTAGAATATAGTTGGCGAATGAATATGTCGGTAATTGCGGGAAGGATGTCAAAGAGCAGGAAAGTATAGAGGTAGAGAGGTTAACTAGGCGGACGAATTCCAGTTGAATATTTTCATAGGGCGTAAAAATGAAACTAAATCGATCGCGTGCAGTAATTATTAGTCGCAAGTTTAATTATTGATATCATTGTTGGGTTTGCTCATCAGAATGGTTGCGTTCTTATGCTGTGCTGAAATACCAAATCGGGAAGTTTTGTTTGTGCCCCGTATGGTGCACACACATTTGCACACCACTAGTTATATATATATGTATATAACTATAACTATTGTTGCAAAAGAACCAATCGACTGATGTTTTTCCTCATTTTTAGTGGTGCAATGCATTGCCGGCTGTTTTTGAAGGTTTTTCTTGTTCCGCAATGCATTGCCGGCTGTTTGAGGTACGCGTTGTGTTTGTAGCATCGCGCCTACAGTAACTGCTTGGGTCTATAGTATCATGTCTACTGTAACGCATTGTGTCTATACTCACCGCATTGAAGGGAAATGCGCATGCGGTGGGGGCCCCGCTGCCACTTCTACAGCCCCTTGATCAAACTTTAGAAAGAGATGACTACTAAAAAAAGATGATCACCTATATTTCGACCCATAGTCTATGAATGATCTCTAAAAACTAATTACTGCCTCTAAAAACTACGTTGAAATCTTAGTTAGGAAGTAAGGGCTTACCCAAAAATGTACATTTTTAGGTAGTAAGATTGCGTTTTTTTTATTTTTGTTCAAAAAAGGATGAATTATATTCTAGTTATTAGTTCTTGAGTGATATGATAAGAAAACTTGATTTCCATTCAAGTATCAAAATAGCCAAAAGGGAAAATGTTCCGGTGTTGATTAGTTTATATTTTTAAACAGTTGAAAACTAGTAGTATTATAGTGTTTATAATATTACATATTTACGGAATATATATATTTTTTACTTGAAAATATATATTTATGTTTAGAAAATGAGTAACTTTTGTTGTTCATATCAAAGGAACAAATTAAAAACTATTATGATTGATGTATCTTTTGATTTATGTATTTCGCTGAATGGGGGGGCTCGCCCCCCCCCCCAACCCCCGCCAGAGGCTTCGCCCCCTGGACCCCACCCCCTTTCGCCCGCCCCTTCCCGCTCTCCTTGCTTCGATCGGCATTTGTGAGAAAAAATAGAGTATGTCATTCGGCTTCAACCTCCGTCTTTCCAGACTGGCTTTCATCCGAAGCACTCGGCATGATTCGGGTGTACTCGGCTGCGCCTCGTACCCCGCCCCATGCCTCGTGCACCGGACTCAACCACAGTCTGGAAAAACGTCGCATTTCAGCCTTATGATACAAATTACTAGTAATGACCAAAAATAAAAAATATGGAAAATTGAAAATTCGCACTTTTCTAGACATTTGATATGAGTGTCATGCGTTTTTTTTTCTCCCCACGGTGGCTGCTGTTTGAGCATTCCTTTAGTGGGAGTACTGGATACCCATCCATGCGGCTGAAGCCGAAATTCGCCATTTAGGCCATCGTATTTCTAAATACAGGGTAAACCCCCAGAAACCCCGTCTTATGATGTCGGGGACCTATGATAGAACCCACCCCATGTTTGTGTGTGCTTCCGTCGAGTAATTATCTAGGTAGAAGTAAATATATTTACTACAAGAATTCAATAAAAATATGTGATAAGTTGAGTTGAGAGTTTGAACAAATATAATTCCTCATTGACTCAGAATATTCGGGAGAAATCTCGACTATCTTGTCAAAAATATTTGATGATTATAGATTAAATATTACATATTCAGGGAAATTTCTTATGCACTACAGATAAAAAATGAGAGAACGTTCTGGAAACCATATGAATTTGGGAACAGGAGATACCATGGCACATAAGGAATCGATTGTCTCGCACCAACACCGTCATCGCTTCAAGGAAGAATACCTGAGATACAGCCGAGCACCATTGATTCGGCAAAACCAAATACTTCTTTCAGTGTCCATGAGGTACTTTGGAAAATATAGTATAAGTCGGAGGGTGTGTTGGTATCTTATTGCAAGTTGTTTCTTGCAATTCCTATGGACGTTCGTTTCTGGACGAATATTCTATATGGTAAAGTGAAAAATTTTTTATCAGAAACAAAACACCAGTCCATGCCAAACTTTGTAGATCGAGTTTTTGTGACTGAATTGGAGTTTTCATAATCGAAAAAGTGTCCAAAAAAATTTTCAATTTAAAAAAAAAAACAAAAATTGACGACGTGGTCGTACCATCCACAGTACATACCCAGTATTCACTCAATAATTTCTCTAGTAAAAAGAAGAGAAGAAAGAATCGATCGATATATATCGATATATATCGATAGATTTCGATAGATTTCGATGATCGATTTCGGTGATCGATTTCGGTGATGAATTTTGATGATCGATTTCGATGATCGATTTCGATGATCGATTTCGATGATCGATTTCGATGATCGATTTCGATGATCGATTTCGATGATCGATTTCGATGATCGATTTCGATGATCGATTTCGATAATCGACTTCAATAATTGACTTTGATGATCGACTTTGATGATCGACTTCGATGATCCATTGCGATGATCGATTTCGATCATCGATTTATGGAGACACACATACACATCTATACACCCACACCGGGAAGTTAATCGTTCGGCCCGTCGAGTTTTGCACTCGCCTTCGTCTATTTACTGATTTATTAAGTAAATTTACTATTTACTAAGAGAAAGTCAATAATGTCGTTTACGAATAGATATCTGAAAACGTGCCTATACATTTTTCCCCCTCTTTCTTCCCGTCTATGATAAAATTGATGATAAAATGATCAAATTCATCCAACAAAGGTTTGTCAACAATTTACTATTTTTTCTGCATGTTGAGTGTAATTTTCATCAAACATTCCCTCCCTGTGTAATATCACATAGGCAAAATGGTGAAATGCAAAAAGCAATTCAAAGAAAAAAAAAAAAAAAAAGTTTGTGTAAGGAATCACATTTGTAATAAAAATGAGAACAAACTATATTCAGATAAATTCGTTCGCGAAAGCGACACGTGAGAGAAACGATAATAAATTTTTGGTATTCAAGACGACAGAACAAACTTTTGACCTATACTATACGCATTGGTGGTACGACAATGTGGGAAAAAAAGAAGAGGTACACGAAAAAAAAACAATGGAATAAAAATAAAAATGAGAAGCAGAAGCAATATTTCCCCTCACCTCCCCCCCCCCCTCCGCCCCCCGGCAAATTATAAGGGAATGCAATGAGGGAGAGAGAAAAGGAAGACTCTTTTCATACATTGTGGAATCAATTCGGTATAGGATAACGTTTCGATGGAATAAAATTGGAAACGTTGCATAATAAACGCCCATTGTTCAGCAAGTCATCCGATTCTTGGATCATATGATACTTGTCTTTAAAATAAATTATTCAAGTCGATATATGATTGTTATTAATTGGTATGGTGAATTTCAAATGATGTAAAACGTTGAGAATAATTTTATTGGAAGAGCGATTTTAATCGAAAATCTGAAGTTTCACAATTTCACCTTTAGGACAGGATTGTGTTTTTTTATCAAAAGTTCTGCACAAAGCCGGCAAAGAACTCAACAGAGTATTCTATAATTCCCAAGTTATTAACGACTTCCCGTATGATCCTCCAATGATTCAAGGAAAGAGGGATTTTATTGCAGGATTGAATTTATAAATCCAGTGAAAGAATCAATTTTCGTTGAATCCCTAAATACCTTCAATGGAAAAGCCCTACCATGGAATAGTTCAATGGAGAAAAAAAAATTCGATATTATCCCTTCTACGAATTATTTAATTCTTCCTCTCTCATTCGCATATGATTTTATGGTGTTAGAATGGACCAAAAAATAAACTGCAACAGGGTAAAGACGGGTAGCAAATCGAGATCGGTAGTCTTCCCCTACTTGAGGGCTCGATCGAACCCCAGAATTACCAGAATTACCCGAGACTCGCTCGAGGCTTCTCGCAAACACCGCATTATAATCCCTTTTTCATATTTCTTCTCAAGATATCCCAGGAAGAAACCACCGTAGCACGATAAACATAAAAAGCATGTTTGCTCCTTTATTCCATTATCAACAGAGCATAAAAAATGATCACAAGTAGTAAACATGAATGAGGAAATGAATAAAAAAATCAAATAAATTCTGGAGGCTTTTAGTATTATTATTATTATCTATTTTGCGGCATATGTGAAAAACCAATATCACCAAATAAACCTATGAAAACCATTGACTTACAATCTCCAGTTGGGCTAGTCTGAGGCTTCAATAGAACTTTTAACAATTTAAACTCTTTAAACGTAACGATTTAGATCAATTGAACAAAAAAAAGTGAAAGCAAATCGAATTTCGGTAGCAAAAAATCCCTGACTTGTTCGTGCTGGGATTTAAACCCGGGTCTTCCAGTTACGCGGCGGCAAGTCTTCTAAGTAAGTTAAGAGTTGTGGAGATGATTCACCTTGACATTCGTAGAATACAACCGCCTACCACCGTTAGGCATCCCAGGTAGGAATTGACAATGCGATGAAGCTTGATCAAAGCTTGGACGCGGCCTGACTAAACTTCGCCAAAGCTGTGTTTTGCAGCCTCGGTCAATGTGTGCAGAACATGCGAATGTAACACCAATCCCAGCTTAGAGAATAAGCTTCGTCCTGGCTTCGTTACGTAGGTTAATACAAGCTTCGAACTTCATCTTCCATCAAGCTTCGGACTTTATCCGGACAAGTTCCAAAGTTTCTCGTATTCGAAGTATCGAAATTAATCTTGGTCCAAGCTACAAAATTTATCTTGGATCAAACTTCAAAGATAGGAACATTGGGGTTGGACCAAGCTTAGTTGAACATACGTGTCCAAGCTTGGGTTTAGGTGATGCAGCAATCCTGGATTTATATATGAATCCAATACTGAGCAGAGTTTCGCTGAAGCCGGTAAATCGAAACTAGAAAAAATATGCTTCAATCCAGCTTAGTTCAACCTTAGTTCAGAAGCTTGGGTTTAGATGATATGAGCAATCCGGGATTCATGCTTGTTGAAGCTAAGATACAAAGCTAACAAAGCTGAGCTCGGACCAAGCTCAGCACGACATGGTTTCTGAAGCTTGGGTTTGGATGATTCTAGTAAGCTTGGATGTATGTATGTAGGTATCCAATATTGGACGTAGATTGGGCCAAGCTTGGCACAAGCTGGGCCAACAAAGCTTGGATATCTGATATAACTAAGCTGGGTTTGACATAGGCTTATATATGGGATGAAGCTATGTCGAAGCTATCGAGTTCAAGCTTCGGCATCGAGGGTCGGACCAAGATTGATCTCATCATTCGATGTTCGAATTGCGTATCAAGGATCGATACAATTGAAGTCTAGTTAAATTTTGCAAGATACAAAAACTTTTAGCGATAGTCCCGGTCAAAATTTAAACCCGGGTCTCTCAATTATGCGACGGGCCTTCTTGCAACTAAATTACCCAGGATATACAAACTTTTCACTTCCACATTCGTACATCGACTCAAATTAAACTCAATCGGAGTTCGTAAGAGAAAAAAACCCCTCAAAGCCTAATCAGGATTCGAACCCGGGTCTGGCAATGATATGACGAGCACTCTTGCAACCAAGGCACCGAAGTTTTACAAACTTTTCACTTCCAAATCCGTACATCAATTCAAATTGAACTCAATCGAAGAGTTCGGAAGAAAAATAATCCCCGATTCTCCCAGCCGAGATTAGAACCCGGGTCTCCAAGTTACTCGTCGGGCATGTTAAAAAATTTTGAGTAATGGAAACAAGTGCTTGATGAATAGAGGCGACCTCTTAAGAAATTGAGCATCTTACCCAACTTAAGATTGTCGAAAAAACACTCCAATGTATTTTCCAAAGTCTCAAATCGAGTTAATTTGAGGGAAGATTTCCGAAAGTTTCAATTAATGTTGAAGGCTTTTATGAACGATAAGTCTCCCCTAAAGTCCCATATCTAATTAGGCAAGCCTAATGTTTGTCAAGATTCTTAGGTCAGGTCTTGTGTTAAAACTTTTACGAAGTCCTACAAATTGAGATTTCCAAAACTTCAACAAAGTTCAAGAAGTGACACTTCTACGGAAGCCTTAGAGGTAAATTGAATCGTGCAATGTATATACAAGGAATCCCATACGATAATTTATACACAAAAAATTAGAATAAACAGAATGCGAATGTAACAGAAATTCCTTGAAAAAAATCTATTTTGAAAACACTCGGAATTTTTACTCAAAAAAGCAAAAACATTAATTTTATAAAAAAATTGGGAACGATTTCACAAATTTCCAAGACTTCTGTGATTACGAAAATTGCTAGCAATTGATAATTTCGAAACTCGAAAATATCAGAATTGTGTTTTCTTCAATTGAAAAGCCTAAGCTTCAAATTGCTGCAAGCCTGCTTTTCAAAAAATGTGTATATGTGTAAAACCAGTGGGATCAACCCACGCGTGCACTTGCGCCCTTCTGCGACTATAGCCCCCAGAACCATATAGTGCGCGCCAATTTACGGCGTCCTTCACCAACGCCGCGATAAATTGGCAAGACATCTCTATCGTGGCCGCCTAAAATGCAGAAATTCGGGCAAAAGGAAAAAAAAATACCAGTCAAAATCACCGACTAGCAAAAATTCTCTAGCTATGCCATACACAATAACTCAGTAAATTGTCGAGTCAGTCACGAAATACCTAATCAATAATTACACTCTATTTTTGCCTTTCCTCCCAGCAACGTTTTATATCCCTCTCCCCCCCTCCTTTCCTTTTTTGCGAGCAACCCGGCCATATTTGCATATTTATAAGGTGAATGTAATCGCAGACTCGTGGTTTTCGCCGCTTCACTCCTTTTTCTCCGCCCCTCTCTCGCCCAATGAATGCAAAGGTAAAAAATTAAAAAACGAAGGAATTAAGTAAAGGAATAAAAAAAAATGGAGGAAAAATTTATTCAAAGAAGGAAAGAGATAGTGGTTGAGAGAGAAAGAAAGAGAAAAAGAGAGAATAAAAGAACGGGGTGGAGAGTGAAACCGGGGGCCAAGATGGCGGAAGGATTTCAAGTCAGACATGCGATACCGATTTCTCATAACGTATCATCACCCAGCAGCTACTATGAGAAACAATTTATTATACATCGTGAAGTTCTGGGATCGATCAACGGCTCGATCAAAACCATGAGAAATATGCTACCGTTTGCCAACAATTTTATACCATTTTTTCACTCTCTCTCTCTCGCTCTCTCTATCGTTTTAGTTTTTTCTAATCTCTTAGGAATTGATCAATGATTACGTGAAATGACTGAGTATGATTTCCGCACGAATTATGGGATCGTTGCATCATAAATTATGAGGTGAAATCAGTGATCCATTGATGTAAAAGACGTGATAGATCTTCATTGCTTTCATTTAGACTTTGTAGAACAATCTTAGTGGTGAACAAATATTGGATTCTTGGAGTGGAATGCAAATTGCGTCACTCATTGTCGGTAGGATGTGAATATTCATCTGTCCAGTTTTTCGGTTGTTGAAGTGGCCATAGAATTGAACACCTAATTGTTTTGCAGATAATGCTATTTTTCTTTAAGCACTAATAGCATCAGGGTGGTGTGAAAAATTCCGGAATTAATTACATTTTATTTGCATCGAGTTTGTAGTACTTGCATCTATGCGATAGGTCGGCTCTAGGGAGGTTTCACTTTTTTCAACATGACGTTCTGGCAGTATGTAGATAAGGTGTGTGTGTGTGTGTGTAACGATGGGTGAGTGCTTGAGTGGTGGTTGAGTAGATGTCAGTGGGTGGGTGGTTGAGTGCGAGTGGGTGAATGGATGGAAAGTGGTGCAAGTGGCTAGATGGGTGTGTCGTTGTGAGTGGCTGGGTGGGTGGGTAGGTGTGAGTGAGTGGATGGGTGTGTGTGGGTGTGTGTGGGTGTGCGGGTGGGTGGGTGGTTGGGTGAGTGTGAGTGGGTGGATGGGCGGGTGTGAGTGGGTGGGTCGGTGCGAGTGGGTGGGTAGGTGGGTCGGTGCGAGTGGATGAGTAGGTGGGTCGGTGCGGGTGGCTGGATGGGTGTATCATTGTGAGTGGGTGGGTAGGTGGGCTGGTGCGAGTAAGTGGGTGGGTGGGTGAGTGGGTGGTTGTGTGGGTGGGTGGCTGGGTGAGTGGATGGATGGGCGGGTGTGAGTGGGTAGGTAGGTGAATCGGTGCGAGTGAGTGGGTGGGTGGGTATGAGTGTGGGTGGATGGACGTATGTGGGTGGGAGGGTGTAAGTGGATTTTCAGAATGCAAGAATTGGAGAATGTTTATGTCTCAATTCCCTTGCATAGTCAAAAAATTTCACTGCATTAGAAATTTCAGATTCCATAGCCATTACTTCGGACACCGCCGATAGGGGAATGAATTCCAAGCCATTCTACACATATCAGTTCAAAAGCGAGCCCTCAATAATTTTTAATTTAAAAAGAAAAAAAAACAATATATGCTACTAAATTGGCATGGAATGTCAAAAATGGAAGAAACCTATAAACGACTGGGATTATCTTTAATAAAAGAAGGGCAGCTTTAAACGTTTTTTGAGAGTTCTGTGAATGCTACGAATTTTAAAAATTTCTGAGAGTTACAAAGATAGAGACAAAATAACTTTACACAATTGTTTTTCATTCATTGGTATCATGAATACCATCATGCTACCTCTCCAGCCGTCGCTTATGCAAGAAGTTTGACGGCAATTTGATGAATATATATATGTTGCATGTTTTATATGCAAAAAATGTATGCCATTCATAAATTGTCACATAAAAAAAGGGTAGTTTTTCAAAAAATTCACTAACTGCTGTATGAAAAGTTTGTAATATTAAAACGGCAAAACCTCAAAAAATTGAAACTCTGAAGAATGTAAAAATCTCTAGAACTCTAACAAATTATTTATCAATCATTCTGAAATGCCGTCGTGATTACCTCGGGAACGTTCGCTGGGGTGAAATTTCCGAAGCAATTCCCCAGACATATATCACGTTAAAATGCCAGTGCTCAATAACGTCTTGCATACAGAAAAAAAACCTATCGGTGTGACTGAGTTACTATGGAATGTCTCATACAGGAAAAAAAAATATTGCAAAATCGAGTTACCAAAATGATAGAGGGAATACTACGTTCGTAACAAAGTGGTCAAAGTAATGGTTGTCTCTAGAATTGTGGGCAGACTATGTGAAAATACAAAACAGTTGGTGTTGCAGTACAAACTTGAGAATAAGCTACTGTGTACAACGAGTCACGATTTCCTCGTTATAGGTTATCCTGCAGGTGAGGTATAACCGAGGATAAGCAGAGAAGCGAATGATGCTCGTGGGGAATCATCGAGAAGGCACAAAATCATTGGGCTGGGTTTAAAGCTTCTATGCCCACGTTTATGCATCGTCTTCATGGTGATGCGATCATGCTGCTTAGCGAAGGGCTTATTCCGCCAGTCATGCGTAATTCATATCAACGGCATGGGAAGCATGCAGCAAAGAAATTTTGTATATCATTTTGAAAAAGCTTTTTTGTATGTATTCCCGCATTCCTTTATTTTAGAGTTATCGCCAGTGAAACAGGAAACGCTGAATGATCCTCCCTCATTTTTAAAAAATCATTACGAAACCATTTTTGAGAAATTTGTTAGTTCTAAGATACGTTGTTCTAATAGCCTCGAAGAGACATACCCACTATAGCAGTATGATGTTTTGCCTAATGACTTTTCGCCCAATAGTACTTTTTGCACGATAGTAGTTTTCGCAGACTAGTAATTGTCATACAATAGCACGTTTGTATAATCGCACTTTTTGCACATTAGTACTTCTCCGAATAGTATTTTTTATCGAATAGTATCTTTTCACCCAATAGTACTTTCCACCCAATAGGGCTTTTCGCAGAATAGTACTTTTCCTAGAATAGTACTTTTCCTAGAATATTACTTTTCCTAGAATAGTACTTTTCCTAGAATAGTACTTTTCCTAGAATAGTACTTTTTGTAGAATAGTACTTTTTGTAGAATAGTACTTTTTGTAGAATAGTACTTTTTGTAGAATAGTACTTTCTGTAGAATAGTACGTTTTGTAGAATAGTACTTTTCATAGAATATTACTTTTTGCCCAATAGTACTTTTCGTTGAATAGTACTTTTTGCCCAATAGTACTTTTCGTCCACTTATTTTTATGCAATATCCAAAGGCCCCGTACAACTTTTGGGAATGAGATGACAAGATTTTTGCACTCATTGTACTTTGGGACAAGAAATCACTGGACGGAAAGTCATTGGACCAAAAGTGCTGGACCCTTTTTTCTGATTGTAAATCCTATTTAAATCGATGCCAAATTTGTTTCTTCATCTGCACGTAAAACAGGACGACACATGGGCAAACACACAGCCCAACTAAATTTATTAGCAGCCTTGAGATGCGATGTGGCTAGCGACGTTTCCCAGAATGTATGTTTCATTTGGAAGTAATTACAATAACTCCTCAATATCAAAAAGTTAAATAATACTCATGATTGTGTTTACCCCAACAGCAAGCAAATACAGCAACATCTAACCCCCACCCCCATCCTCAGCTCAATCCCCCCAAATGGGACGTTACATTCCTCCTCCAGAAAATTTTTCCTCCCAAAAAATATATCCTCCAAAACTACATGCGAATTGTTACACAATATTAGATTGTCGAGATGAAAATATATCGTCCAAGTTCGATTTCACGTCACGCACAAAGCATAAACATTCAACTGGTCTACCAATGCAATGCATCACCCACCCGAGAGATGAACGAATAAATTTCGTAAACAGTCCTCTGGCATACGTACATATCTCTCTCATATATTCCACATGCAGTACATGGAATCGGGAGTTGCAAGTCCCCTTACTCCACGTTTGCACGGCCCTCCCCACCCTGACATAGGGGATGGGACAGAAGGCAAGAGTACGAAAAGTGGGGGCGGTGGGAGATAATAATTCGGTACCACGTGGCGAGATAATTGGCACGTAATGGATTAGAGAGTCGTGTCCCGTACACCAGTACATATAACTCTCACTCCGGGGTTTTCCACCCTGACCCCGCGGTGGGGGGGGGGGGGGGGGGGGGGGAGGCGGTATGGGGGGCACCAACGGGGCAACCAATTCGAACAATCGGAAATGAAATTTTGATTGACAAGAGAGCCTCGTCATTCCCTGGCCGGTGAACACAGAAATCTAACCTGCAATTCACTGCTCAGGATCAATTATCCATTTGGAAAAACGTGGGAGTGGATATAAGTGTATTTCAAACATCGGAAAATGCTATTTGCTTCACTTCTTGTTTTATCAGCCGTTTTAAATAGGCAAACGAGATTTTTTCTGGGCTTTCCGATCTACGGTAGTTGTTGTAATAACCCGGAATGTCATAAGTGAAATTTTCAAAATCTTTCTGTAGTTCTCGACGCTTCAGAATGCACTGATAAATTTTCAAGGGGATGCTCTGTGTATGTTTTTTCCCTCAGTTCCTTTCTTTTGTAGTCCCTACGGTAGATGCTCTTGGGCATTCCCCCAAACGGGAATACTGGACACCCATCCATTCACCAAGCCATCCCATTTCGAGACACGGGCTGATGGTCCCCCCCCCCCCCCCCCCCCCAAAAACGAGTTGGATTCCCGTCCGGTTTAGCGCTGTCATGTGATTGATACCACCCGTAACGCACGCAGAACTTTCCTGCTATCGATTGGAATCCTCGACATTCCATCATGAAGATATGCTCCGGAGGCTGGGCGCGAAACCAGCACCTTTGACGCATCACGTAGGAACTATACCCTATACATCAAAGCGCTGACGTTGTATTTGTTTCGTCTCCGTCCCTTTCGTTTGTACTCCCCACGGGAGCTGCTGTTTGAGCATTCTTTCAGGGGGAGCACTGGACACCCATCCGTGAAGCTGGGGCCTACTTACGCCATTTACACCATCGTATCTCTAACCACAAGATAAACCTCCAGAAAGCCCTGTGCCATGATGACGGGAGCTTATGATGCAACCCACCCCCTCCTCTCCTGCATCGGGTTGAGTTCTCGCCCGGCCGTGCGGTCTATCTTTATAGGTACCGCTGATAGTACACACGGACCGCACCTGCTATCGGCCGGAATCCATGACAAAATATTGTTTACAAGAAGATTCTCCGACGGCCGGACCTGGGACCCGTGTTTGTGTGTCTGTGTGATTTCTGTCAAGAATGAAAGAGAATGACGGAAGCCAATCATCATCCTCGCACTTATTTCTTTCCTTTTGTATAGATTTATTATGGACAAACGGATACCTCCACCACAAACAATATTAAGTGCGTATTATTCTCCGGTAGTAAAGTGGTGATGCGTCTGTGTGTGTGTATGTGTATACGTGTATGGTCATGCGATATGAATATTTCTGAATGCCGTTTGGTAATATTTCCTTTTCCGTCTGTTCATAACGAGCGACACTGAGAGAAAAAAGTCTCATCTGGTTTAGTGATTTGTTTTTTGGAATGCGTCTTAGCGCTGCCGCTTGGGTTCCTAGTTCAAATTCCCGACAGGGCGACAATCTTCGCGGATCGTCTGATGAACGGGAGGTTCATCATACAGTAGCCGCCTATACCGACGTAGGTTGTCGCTGTCTTATCATGCGAATGCGGTGCAGCGTATGGTCCACAAGCCTCTACATCCTACGGACCAATGGCATTAAAACATCATAGAAACTAGTGGTGTGTGCATGTGTGTGCCCCACTCGGGGCACAAACAAAACTTCCCGATTTGGTTTTTCAGCACAACCTACTAAATTTATTATTCTCCAATATACTACGGTTAATCAGTGTGACCCCTGTTATTATCATAACAAAAACATGCCTATTTGAGAATTCCAAACTGACTCATTTATGAAGCAGATAATTATGAATAATTGAGTAGACGCATGGTGAACATGAGGAAGAGACTTATGCGTGTTACTTGAAGTGAGAGTGAGACGCCAATGAGGATGCGGCTGCAAAACAAAAATTCAATATTTTACCCAGTCGAACAGTATAACAAAACAATTGCAATTGATAATAACATTGCATAAATGCCATCCAAAATGTGATCCGCTCGATTTTGCATGAAAACGCTTCGATTGGGACCGTCATGACAGCGCTGGGTCCATTCGTTCACTTATTACACACATAATTGTGGGGACTGCTATACCTCCTTAATTATTCAAATTATCGAAAAAAGGCATTCTACATAAAATACGTATTTTTATATGGCAAACAACTTGTCTTATATGAATTTTGCGCTAACTCTAATAGTTTATGCAGTAGAACATTATAAACAATTGACATTGTTAATAACAATATAAGTACTGGACCACTTTTACTCAAAATTTAATCAGTTATAAAATATACTTATATCTTTCAACTGTGACATTGAGTACCTGGATTAACATTTTTGTGTGAATGAAAGTTCATTATCACTATTTTCGATTTTTACTCAACATGAATTTCTCAAAAACAGGAGAACTACTCGATGGATTCGATCAAAAATCTAATCAGCTCTAAGTTACACAGAGACGCAAGGATTGAAAAAAAAATTAATCGAATCGCACCATCCGTTTCCGCGACAACGTAACCGAAAAATGTTGCCACATACGGACGAACACACATATACACACACACTTGTCTGAAATCACTTCAGGATGATGCAAAACGTGGAGAAACATGAAAATTTCATCGATCTGGCACTTTTCATTTTCGGGGTCCGGAAGTTTTAAAAAAAAAAAATAATAATTGAAGGTCTCCGGAAATCCATAGAGATATTTATGTATTTGAAGGGTTAGTACTGCACTAAAACGGAGAATGGAACTGCTCAACATGTAGAGGTATATTTGAATCGAAAACATATTATATTAAGTGAAGCTGACCCAGTTCAGTGAAGTATCTCGCTTGTGGAACGATATTCAAATATAGGCAAATTCTCTTCGGTTTTCCTCTAAATCTATATATATTCGTTGAGAGAACTATAACGACTTCATTCTGAAGACTCCCACGATTCGAGGTCATATTATACATATAATTGTGGGAAAAACATTGACGTATTTGACTGGAACGCATCGCGGATGGATTTAATCATGTACGTATATCTTGTGGAAAAATTGTACCTATATATATACGAATAAACTTATCGATTTGCAATATCGACATGGGCATGAATGAGATGCATTGAATTGTAACTTGAAATTTGAAAATACAAACATGCCAAAAGACCCCAAGAGATGTATTCGACGAAGACAACTTAACTCATCGTTCTTTGCGTCGTGGTCAGCAAGTAGATCAGACCTCCGACGTTGTAGTCTCTATTTAACTTACCAATAGGGAAAGTTATTGTAATGATCCCGAAAATGAAAAGTGTTAGATCGATGAAATTTTCACTTTTCTCGACGTTTGGCATCATCCTGACACGTTTTCAATGAAATGTCTGTGTGTGTGTGTGTGGGTGTGCGTATGTATATTTTTTTGGGACACGGTTTCTCCTGAACAGCTGGACCAATTTGAATTTTATTTTTCAAAATTAGTCTCAAGTCAAGTCTAAAACACAATTCCTTCAATTGTTATTCACAATTTCAATTGTTCAAAACGTTGCATTACAAAAACCGTGGGAGATAGAGGAAAAAGTTTCCGACGAATGTTGTTCCCCACATGAAGATACATATTGCATGTTTTATGACTTTTTTCCATAATTGCGCTAATTTACGAGATATCGCTTAATTAACAATTTTCATTGTTTA
The DNA here is from genome assembly GCA_026005395.1 of Asobara japonica. Lineage (NCBI taxonomy): Eukaryota > Metazoa > Arthropoda > Insecta > Hymenoptera > Braconidae > Asobara > Asobara japonica. The sequence goes on along the minus strand of BQMI01000488.1, from coordinate 281,524 downwards.
TAGCGCTGTATTTCGAGAATGATGATAGATACGAGAAAAAGTATCAAAGAAAAGTTGTTCCGCTCGTGAAACTACATATTTCATGTATTTCATATATTACTTTTTTTACTAAGCATCATATTTTACGAGATAGGGATAAAAAATCGATACGATCGATCTGATTTAGGACATTATAGGGACCCCTTGCGGTGGTGCCAATGGAAACCGAATTTTCCCGGAACAGCACAGCATTCACACAGTTTGAATCAATGAAGACAATGCTTAATGGAAGTGATATTCTTTGGTCCATCCAATAATTGAAGGAAGATCAATTATGCCGTTGATGTTTCTCGCTGAAATTTTCGTTTCTCGCCTCGACCATAAGTGTATGACAATCGAGAAAAAAAATGAGTTTTTTATTAAGAGTCCACTTCATGAAATTTCCTGGCGGGAGATTTCAATATTTAGAGCTTCACATTTGAGAGATGAAAGGAGACACTCGAGTTTTAATTTTACCCAAGAGCTTGCTGGGGCATATTTTTCTTGTTGACAGATGTCATGGCGTAAACTTTGAGGTTAAAACAAATGACTGAAAGTGCATAGACCAAGTCACGAGGAAGTCGATCGTGCATGCATTTTAGGCTGGGTGATATCACGATCAACACGATCTTGGGAGGTATTTAAATGGTGAATGAAAACTCACGTTATTTTTCTTTTTCTTTGTAATTCTAGGTTTGTGTGCGACTCTATAAATAATAGGAAGAGATTTAGGGAGCATAGTTTTAAGATTAAAGGCACCAGATAAAGTCATCTTGTAAGAGTGCTTGAAACAAAAACTATTTGGTGTCCCAATGAGTTTTCGCTATGTTGACAAAAGATGGCGCCACCAGAAGGTCATGGAGGAGCCGCCATAACTAAACGTATTGGTCTGAGTTTGACCGTAAAGCGTTCATGGATTGCCAAATTCATATAGCCAACTTTATGCAAAATTAATAAATTAATTTATCAACTATTTCTTATCAACTCTAAAAAAATTAATTTAAAATTAGAATGATTATTTACTCATACTCCCCCCGGGTCTTCAACGGAATAAAAACACAGCGGGTAAACACATACTATATTTATTCTTTATATTTTTTCATTTTCAATCGTCCCACGCGCGGTACTCCGCAGGGGTCGTTTTTTACCCCAACCCAGTATATAAACGCAGAGCATAGCAACACCCGTCGAGTAAAAGAGGGGTCTGTTACTCAGTTAAGAACGTGATTACAATATCCATCCCCGATCTAATAAACCAGAGGTTATGAAACAGCGAAATAAAAATATAAGTGTGTGTGTGTGTATGGGCTCGCATGTATGTTCCATGGGGTGCGCAAAGAACTTGAATTAACGTTGCTGGCTGGAGGACAGAAAAGTGCGGTACTCGAGGCTCGCATCTGTTGTACTGAAACTCGAGTGAGAAGCAGAAAAAAATATAATATAATTTTAGCTCAAGTAACTCAATTGTACAACTTTGATGAGAATATATTAAATTTTTTACTATTTAATTCCATTACGATAGGGGGCGGGGGTGGGGGGAAGTTGGACGAAATTTTGCAGATGGAGGAATAAAAATAGGTTATGAGGTAGATATAGGGTTGGGGGTCTCTCCCTTAAAGACCCGTTGAAAAACTAATTGCGCGTGGGAATCTTTCACGTTCAATTGACATTCAGTTTTTTCGGCTTTCTAGTACGCGCAAATATTACAATCGCATTGCCACATAAAAATTGTCTCTTAAATCAAGAGATGTGAGTACACAAAAAAAGCACTTTTCCGAGATGGGTTTACTCAAGTCAAATGCAATTATTTTAATAATAGTCCAGCGATTGCAATTTTATAATGAAAACTAGTTATTGGTTTCGATGTTATACAATGTGTTTGGCTCAATAACAAAAGATAATATTTGTGCGGACTATATTATACAAATGCACTCCCTAATTTTTGTGCGGATTTTTCAGCGATTCGGGAATGATTTTTTGGAGTTTTTAATTCGAAGAAGAATTGTGTTTCCTGATTTTTATGGATAACTTACATTTCAATTCATCGATTTGAATTATTTCAAACTAGCGCAAATAGAAGCACAAATGTTTCTGCGCAAACGTCACTCGCAAATTGTGCGTACACATTACACAAGTGTCACTCATGAGAATTCATGTATTTTGTGTTGATTTCTCGATGTCAGTCGCAAAACAATTGATTACTCGCATCTAATCGACTTGTCACTCTGTCCATTGCTCCCTGTTTTTGTTATATAAGAAAAATGAAATAAATGCATTAAAAGAAAAAGAAAAAATCAAAATGTGAGGAGTTGTGATCCATCGATTTTCCGCGAAACAAAATCTCAAATGTTCGGACACTATATATGTTGTTTTTATTTAATTTTTGTTAAGAGAATTTTCATGCGCGCGATCTGTTTGTGCTTCACGTGAATAATTATGTCTTCAAACGCTGAGTACTACAAATACTTGGCTGAAGGAACTCGAGTCATGGCCATTTGTAATCTTTCCTTCAATGAAAACCATTAAAACCACGAAACCTAAATTATGCAGGGGCTCAAAGTTTTTCTTTGAGAATTACCGCAATACTACGATATCGACTACTTTAGAAATACTTCATTCTCATTTTTTATTTATGCAATCAAATTTAAACGTCTCAACGTGGAAGGCTTTCCTGGACGTCTCGCGTGATATGTCAAATTTTATTACTGGGCATTCATGTTATCGTAGGTACCAATCACTACGATGATAACTATTATTGTAAAGACAGATATTTATCTATATTTTTTGAAAGCTTATCCAACAAGAAGTATTTTCTGGTTTCATTAAATTCCATAAATGAAATCCACCAACAGCTAGGGTGTCATCGATGCCTTTGGATTCTTTCTCATCTTTAGAAGCTCAGGAGTCCTGCTTTTTAGCTGTCTAGGCTACGGGGTAGTAATTCAGGTAAAGTATCACTACGTACTCATACACGATGGTGGAAATCAGTTGTAGCCAATTAGTGTCTCACGGCGCGTGAAACTGTAGATGGAAGAATCGGGCTCGAACCCGCAACAGCTAACTCCGTACGCGGACATGGTGCGCACCCGGCCATAACATCGGCCTAGGACACTTATTGTCATAGCAGAATGAAAGTGAAGTGTGGCCAATCCATATTATTTACTCCGCCCCATCATCGACACAACTTTCCACGTTTTTACCAACGTTGTATTCTTCACTTCACTGCATCTCTATTCGTATACACCGACGGGAACCGCCGCGAGGTTTGGCTTTCTGGGCAATACCACTACAGCCAACTCCCCCACAAGTTGATGGATCGCTATAGTCACTATCGTCATGACCCCACCACTGACTATCTCCTCGAGCGCCGCCTCCTCACCACTGTGCAAATAGTCCCGCGTGACTTCGGAAGCTACCTCAGTGCGCTTACTAGCGTCCGGGAGTGGAAGAAGTAGGGGAGGGTTACTTGTGGGATAGGGCGGTGGAGCGTTCGGTCCCGCGGAGTGCACTAGTGGGAGAGTCAACTGTAGTAGACGACTACCCGTCCAATACCCTCAGGGCCGACCTTCCCTAGTCAAGGTTTATATTTCCTAATCCTGGAGGGTTACCGTCCCGCCTTGTGGTGGCATATTATGGATACCACTGATAGCAGATACATAATGTTCCTCCTAGCTGTCGTAATTAATGTGACGATTTTTGACAGTGAATGGCGCAAACCCTGAACCTGAAACGTAGCAAAAGAGCAGGCTGTCACTATCCCAACGTTCCGAAATTGCTTTTTTTTGCCTCCGTCTTCCTCTCTCGTACTCCCCGCGGTAGGCAGCTCTTAAGTATTTCTTCGGAAGGGAGCACTGGACACCCATCCATGTAGCTGGCGCCGACTTTCGCAATTTAGGCGATCGTATTTCTAAGCACAGGGTAAACCTCCAAAAACCCCTGTGCTTCGATGGTAACGCCTGGGATAGAAGGTCCTCCCCCTCGTCGTGCTGGGCTCCCGTCCGGCTTAGCGTTCTCCTTTTATGGGTACCAACGATAGTCACCTGGAATGTACCTGTTCTTGTTCCTTCATCATGTGGAACATTCTTCGGATATCGGGCACAAATCTAGGACATTCAATGCGCCAGGATTTTGACATGTATGTGTGTGTGCGTTTGGACGAATCTAGTCAGATATTGGTCCTCTGATATCAGCGAAGAATTAGGTCAATGAAAAATCCCTGCAGTTGTTACTAAAAATTTCAGCTGATCATGACACTTTCCAACGCGAACCGTCTGACATTTAAAAAAGAAATTGAAGAATGGAAAATTTCGAAAAAATAGTTCTCATCAAATGCACATTCTAAATCATATAACTTTATTTTTTGACGGTCCGGATCAAAAATTAACTTGATCCCGATGTCGTTCATTTGACCTTCCAACTACATCCATATTCAGTTAATTTCGAGGTCCAATTTATAAACAGAACAATCAAATATTACATATGAAATGGTTAGATCAATGCAGACTACTAAAAAAGTCTGACCACTTATACATATTCCGAGTAGATTTCTGGAAACTATCACGAATGAATTGGATGAAAATATCTGAATTCAGATTAGTTGAATGGGAGAGACTATTATACATTCCGAGGTGAAAATATCTCGGAATTGAATTAATAGCCTCTGGTACTTCACTGGGTATTTTCGAATTGGTGTTAGTTGTAGGTGAATTAGTCATCAGTGTCCGTTATAATCATTTATGGAGTTGGAAATTTTCATTCTCCATTTATGTTCATCAGTGAATCGCCAATCTTTTTTCATAGCAATTTATATTTCATTCATGTTGAGGGAAAACTTTGAACTCACCGTTTCGTTGGGCAGCACGTCATTAAACTTCTGTAACAGAAAATAATTGCATTAATTATCTTCCTGAAAATTATGAATTAGACGATGTATTTATTTGCTACTGCCCTCCAAAGAGATTTTAGGATTTCTGATTGGAGCATTTTTAATTTTAATGTTCAACACATAACACGTTTAACACGTTTTTTTCATCTTTCCAAAGCTGTCAGAAATTTCCAACAATTTTATCGCTTTCCGATACTTTTATAAATATCCAAAAAAAAAACTATAGATACACTTTTTTTTGAATTTTGAATAACGATGAAACGGAATTTTTTTTTTGGGATAAAAGTTGAGATAAAATTTTTACAATAAATTTTTCACAACATTCATTTTTGAACAACTCTGATAATTTTTGAAACTTTTCCAAATTCTGGATTTTTTCCCGTTTTCAATTTTTAAAACTTCTCTAAATTTTGGTGTATAATTTCTCAATCTTTGGATTTTTAAAACGTTTCAAGTTTGAAAACCTACTTTTTAGGAATACTGTGTTTTTATTTTTTGATGTCCATTTTTGTAATTATTATGAAATACGAACAATGTATATATTGGTTTGACGGCCACCTGGAAATGGCAATATCTAAGATTTCTTGTGAAGACTATCAAAACTATTGGGATAAAAGTGTGTATGTCCCCGTTGGGAACAGAACCAAGACTTCCCGATTTGTAATTTCTGTTTGCCATTCCTAGATTTTCTGATACGCCAATTAAATGTTTAAATCCCATTTATCAAGCAGATAATTATGAATATTCGACTAGCCGCATAGTCAGCATGAGAACGAGAATTATGCGCGTTATTGGAGTGGGAGTGAGACGCCAATAGGGGTGCGAACGCTCGAGGGTTAAACCCATCACACCTCCTTAATTATGACAAACATTGAAAAAAGTGATAAAAAAGTAAATATGCATTTCCACTTACAGAGTAAATTCTGCTTAATGCTTTTTGCTGTATCTCTTATCGTTTTTGGAGTAGAGCGTTGTAAACAATTCCATTGTTAATAACAAAAAAACAGCTCCGTCAATTTGAACCAAAAACTAATCCGATCTAAGTTCCACGAAAGCGCGCCGAATAAGACCTCAATAACCCAGATCGTTCTTCCCGTTCGTGAGAAATCGTTAACGGAAAATTCCGATTCCACATACAAACATACACACACACAAACACACACACACACACACATTTGTTCAGAATTCGACGGGAAACATTTTGGTACACTGAAAAGCCTAGTTACGGATCGGAATAAATAAAATCGATTTAGGGGTCATTACAATAACTTCCCGAAAAATCGGCAAGTTAAAAATTAAAAATTAAAATTAGAAAAAAAACCAATGATAAACTGATGAGTGTCTGAAATTTCTTCTCTGAACATAATGATAGAGCTACTTCACACACCGCCTAAGAGCAATGTTAAATTTCCAGTGGTATAGATTTGTTTGACAGCGGTGTTCTCGATTTGCCACCTCGCTTGTCACTTCCCTTATCCAAAAAGTCTAATCGCGCGTAAACCGAATGACTCCGAGGGGGCTCCCAAGCTCGCTTGCCCTCGAGGTTCAACCACTCCTAACCCCTGTAAACCGCACGTGAAAACGAGTAAACCCGACCCACAATCCCTCCCTACCAAATTCATATACAAAAAATTGACAGCACCAGCCACCACCCTCCACCCTCTTTTTACCACCGAATAAAGTTACTAAAAGGATAGAAAATTACAACGAGATTCAGTGATTAACTAGAACGAGCACATAAATATCCCAACATAATTCGGATAATTTTGGATGTGAAAAAAGGGGTGAATATTTCCAGATAAATGAATTACGACAAAAGTGGACTTTCCTCTAACGAAACATTATGGGATAAAAAAACAATATGGCACAGAGGGGAGTTTCGAAAAAAAAATTACGTATCTTCGATTAGCGATTTTGCGCAATTTATGTGAACAATTCTAGTGCGGGCATTGGAAACTGAAAATATCTCAAATGATGTTATCCCAAGTCAAAATAACGCCGTATCTCGAGACCGGTTTCAGACAGAGAAAACTGCATGAAAACACAAATGTTCCCCTCGTAAAAGTACACATTAGATCTTATATAATTCGAGTTCTTAATTTACATTAGTAAGGCGTGACCGCAGTTACAATCTGCGAATGGTACTTGAATGTTGAAGACTCGCGCGTGCGCCGAGGCGCCTGCCCTCTGCCGGATTACCACACATACACGAACTTCTGGGTCCCCTAGTAGAAATCGGCCGTAGCTCTGCGGGGTTGAACGGTGCGGCGGTGTTGGGACTGCAACGTTGTGCGCACAGAGTGCCGCAACGCTCCGGCGGTTTGCCGCGGGGACGTTGCTGACATGTACCGCAGCGACTGCCCCATAGCGTTTGATGCGCATATTGTCAGGCACTTCATTTAACTCATCATTTCTGAGGTTATGGTGAATAGTTCAACGGAGTGCATATTAGTTACTTGGCATTTATATGTGATGAATGACAAGTATTTTAAAAAATTGCACTGATCTCATGAACAACTTGGGTCATAAAACAGAGTACCAATTAGTTTTTTTGTGGAAAATCACTGCACTCATGATTCGTTTATTTTTTCTTCGATTTATTCTAAACTGATGAACGTTTATGTCATTAGGGACGTAGAGCAGTTATTCTAACCTCACTTCGCTCGGGTAACATGTGGTTTTGCCATCTACAGACAAAAAACTGAGTAATTCGTCTCAAGGATTAGTTTCTCACACATGTGATCACGATGAAATTTACATTCATCATAAAATCACTTTTCTAATACTCACTAATCACTAAAACTCAGTACTAAATCATAACTAAAAACTAAATCATTAATCTCAATATGATAATCTATAATACTCCAGATTTTCTTCATCGCGCGTCAGCGTTATTCCGCAGCGTTCTGAGGACATCGCCGCGCTGGGTCCGCAGAACGTTGCAAGAATAGTGCGCGGTGAGGTGTACGCAGCGTCAAATGCCAATGCCGCCGCGCCGTCCAACACCGCATTGCACGCCGCGGCGAGGTGCACGCCGTGTTGGATTTCTACTAGGGTCGGGGTTCGATGCAGTGAGTAGAATATCTTCCAGTTCACATGATGAAATCTTTTCTCATGGATTTCGACCGATAGCAGGAACATTCTGTGTGTGCTATCGGCGGTACCCATAACATGAGACCGCTCGATCGGTCGGGAACCTAACTTAATGCAGGGGCGAGCGGTAGATTTCACCATTGGTGCCTGCCATCGTAGTACAATGGTGTCTGGAGGTTTACCCCTGTGTCTACAAGTACGATGGCCTAAATGACGTGAGTCGGCCCCAGCCACGTGGATGGGTGTCCAGTCCGCCCTTCCGAAGAAAATGCTAAAGATCAGCTATCGTAGAGCGAACAAGAGAGAGGGACGGAGGAAATAAAAACTTGGACTTCTGGAATTTCTTGGAGAAAAATATCCAATCATGGGTGACACAAACACATTTGATCCCCTAATTTTTCAGTTCGAAAATGAGGAAGCAGCTACAGATAATAAATTATCCCGGAAATGGATTCAGCATGAACGATAGATTATTGGGAAAAAATTAGGAAGAATTGTGAAGTTTGCAAACCCCTCATCATCATCATCAACTATCTGTTCAATCCACTGTTCACTGTGCAATTCCCCCTCCCCCCTCCTCCCGCCCTCACCGTCCTTTGAAAAAAAAACAGGGAATGTTGAGAATTGTCGGGAAACAAGATTACTATCATAATTGAAAACCTATTGTAATTCAAAAAGTCATTTTGGCGAGTGGAATTCGATGATGGGTGGGCGGGAAAATTCGTCAACAAAATACTGGGGGGATAGATTACCATCCCATGGGCTAGCCAGGTTTTGCGTGTCAATACAAATTTCCCTGTTCCAACGTATAAATATTAATATAATATAGCACTGATTGCGCTGGATCGTATACAAATATACGTTTTGGGTTGGATACACAATTCTGCCCAATAAACGCTTGGTACTCCGAGAATAATGCTCGTGCACACGGGACACGTTTTGGTATAGCCAACTCGATGACACGCTGACGATTGGAAGGGGCTGATAGCCAGGGGAAATTCGAGGGGAATGAGTGGACGATTCACCTGGGCTTGAAGCTGCATTTCCAATTGCCATGAGGTGAGAGAGAGGGAACAGTGACAAAATGGGGTGTTAATGAAGAGGAGTGGAAAAGAAGGGGATACAGCTGCATTAAATATGCACAGTGATTTGTTGCAAGCGAATCGTCACCTCTGACGGCAGCGACTTCTTCACTCTATGTCAATTTGTGGACTTAACACATTGGCCAAAATTCTAATTTCGCAAGATTTTAAAAAATTGTAACATTTCAAGAAAGGTGCAAATGAATTTATTCTTCTCCAATATACTCCGGTTAATCAGTGTGACGCCTATTACTGTCATAATGAAAACTTGCAGATTTGAGAATTCTGAACTGACTTATTTATGAAGCAGGTAATTATGAATATTTGACGCATGGTGAGAATGAGGATGCGACTTATGCGCGTTACTTGAGTGAGAGTAAGACGCCAATAAGGGTGCGACCCGTCTAGGGGTAAACCCGTCATGCCTCCCTAATTATGACAATTATAGAAAAAAGTAATTCCATATAAATAGTAATTTGTGCTATAAGGGCGATAAGCGGCGGTTTGCGAGGAGTGTGAAGTTTGCAAACTTCACACGACTCGCAAACCAACACTATCGCCCGAATTGCACATACTATTTTTTATTACGTGGGCCGTGAAGGGGTGGGGTAAGGAGGGGGTCCAGGGGGCGAAGGCCCCGGTGGGGGGGGGGGGGGGTGCTTCGCCCCCCCCCCCCCACTGCTAAAACAAAAAGTCTTTAGAAACAAAATTATTCATTTTGTCAACACAAATATTTCACTTTGAACAATTTCCAGGATTGTCAATTAAATTTGGGGAATCTTCATCACTTTCATCACTGTCACGGAATAATTGTGGGCGTCCATATGAAAGGGGCCCTTGTGCGCGATATGGAGTTAGGTATATGGGTGGATTCCTGATTCTGGAAATTTTGAGCGCAAATTGGACTCAAGTCCGACGCGGAAAGAGTTATTCTTTTGTTCGAAACAATAAAAAACAAATTATAATTCCAACCCAACTCACAAAAATGCTTATATCTCGGGAACTAGGAACGCGCATAAGGGCCCTTTTCATATGGACGCCCACAATTATGTGTATTTTGAGTTCCATCTTCCACTGTTCGTTTTTTTTTAATTGTAATTTCACTTATTAGTTTGACAGTTGATGTGTGGCCTTGTGTAAATTATGTCAACAACGTAAATTCAATATGGTGGCCTGAACTCCATGACAACGAACGTAGCGCGGCAAACTTCAGAATGAACTTTATCTCCCATGGGTGACAAATGACACCTTATCGTTTGCCTCTCTACTTTATCTCCCTCGGGCAGCTACTTATCGCGATGCGCTGCAAACGCCCCTTTACCCCTCCTGGGTGGAGGTCCTGTAAGAGCCATCTATCGGGCCCCAGTAATGAAAATGTGTATTTTTATACAACGAATAATTTTCTTCAGATAAGTTTGCCGATAACTTAATGGTTTACCCAGAGGAATAACATTGCATGCACTGCACGAATACCCTTCAAAACCTAATCCGCTCGATTCTGCACTGAACTGCTTCAATTGAGACCTTCATGACAGCGCTAGGTTCATTCACTCACTTAATACATACATAATTGTTGAAACGGCGATACCTCCTTCATTATGCAGATTATCGAAAAAAGTCATCCTACATAAAATACGTATTTTCATATGGGGAACAACTTTCCTTATATCAATTTTGCGCTAACTCTAATAGTTTATGCAGTTGAACATTATGAACAATTGAAATTGTTAATAACAATATATGTACTGGACCAATTCCATCCAAAATCTAATAAGATCTAAGTTACGTGAAGACGCTTCGGTTGAATCGTTCACAACCTCGATCGCATAACTCACTCGCGAGAAAGCGTGGACGAAAAATTTGACCACATACATACCTAGCTACACACACACAGACATTTTGTTTAAAATAGTCTGGAAATGTTAGAAAAACCTTGAAACGTGAACATCCGATGGAAAAAAAAATTGATTTTCGCGGGCATTGCAATCACTTCCGTATATCGGGAAGTGAAAAACGAAAAATCTTGCATGCCATAAAAAATATGAGGAAAGAAGAAAAAACATTCTGGTGCTGTAACTAGATTTTTCAGTTTAGCCAGAGCCAATTCACTGACGCGTTCATCATTGGAAGGGTTAGCAGCCCGGGGAAATTGGAGGGGAATGACTGAACGATTTACCTAGGTTTGAGGCTGCATTTCCAATCGTTGTGAGAAGAGAAAGAGAGAGTAAAATGAGCGACAAAATGGGATGTTAATGAAGAGGAGAGGAAAAGAAGGGTGATATAGCCGCATTAAATATACACGCTGAATTGTCGGCCATGGATTATCACCTCTGATAGTGCCCCTTCTACCAGCTCAATTACATTGTGCTTTCGGGTTTATCCAATTTTTAGAATCACGGAAAATCATGACTTCTCATTGTGGTGATTTTCCATTCATAGATATTTTGGTTGCAGCTTTGATCATCGTGTAACCATCATATGCGTGATACGATGGAAATAGTCATGGGCGACATTCCACAAAGCTTTGTAGAACGATGTAGTCTTAATTTTTCCGTTTTTCCCTTTTTTAATATACTTTTTTTTCACCGCCAGGAATGCTTCTTTTCTAAATTTTAGCCTCTATCTCTATAATTAACGAGCATACATAAACTAATTGTTTTGCTATAACAATAAATCGAACTGATTTTTTCATAAGGATATAATTCTGGGGAAAAGTATTATATTTTCTATCAACAATAAACTAAATTTTATGAGAAAAAAGTGACGCGTCATGGGACACCTGGTAGATGTGAAACATAGAAACACTAATTTTGATCTAAATTGCTCCAAAAATTTTGACGATTTCTCGAGAATTATTGGAAATATTGAAATACTCTGTTCTTGTGAAGGTTTGAAAAGTTTCTTCAAAATTTTACAAACCTTTGCCAATTTTTTTTTTAATTCCAAATTTGCCAAAAATTTGCAAATTTGTTCCAAATTTCTTGAAAATTGTTGCAAGTTTTTTCGAAATTTTTCCAGTTTTTCAAAGTTTTTTGAATTTTTTCCACATTCTTTAAAAATTGCCTAATTTGTTAAATAATTTTCCAATTCTTTTCAAAAATTTTTTGAAACGCTGCAGCGTATCTTGATGTACATACGACTTGTGCGCATCGCCGTTGCGTCGATGGAAGAGAGGGGGGGGGGGAATGGATAAGCAGTGGAGTATATCTATATATATTTGTCATGGAAATTTCCTATCCCGAGAGAAAATTTTTCCGATCCCACCCGCCGCATTAGATGTTTCACATCAATAACATAAATTTTAGAAATGAAATGAATTGGGAAATTAACATTTTTCCATACTGAAGCTTTATCCATTTATGTGTGTGTGTGTATGAGTGCGCACGCAAGTATGTTATGTCTTACACCTCTATTCGTATTAACCCACAGAATTCGCCACGAGGCTTTGCATTGTGGGCAATTGAGTACCCACTCAATGTGGCTGGAGTCAACGTTCACCACACAAGCATTTTCTAAAATTATATTTTCTAAATTTTTTACGTTTTCTAATCATACAAAACTTCTGCGATATGATATCGGCCATCTATGATGGACCCACCCTCCCCCCCGGCGACGATGAACTGGCGCGTGCCGGGCCTTCAGGTGTCATTTAGTAGATACCATCGGTGGTGCACACAGAATTTGCCTGCTGTACGGTAGAATCCATGAGAAAATTGTTGATGATGAAAATATTCCAAGGGGGCGGGCGCTAACCCGAGACCACCCTGGGAACTCCGACTTGGGTGTGCATCTCGTCTGTACTCCCCACGGTAGCTGCTGTTTGAGCATTTCCTCAGGGTGAGGCGGGAGAGGGGATAGTGGGCATCGTATTTCTAAACACAGGGTAAATCCCCAGAAACCCCTGTGCTGCGATGGTCATCGCCTATGATGGAATCCACCCCCACCCCCTGCGTCGAGTTAGATCCCCGACGCTGCGGTCTCATTTTAAGCACAGATGAGTGTCCAGAACTGTTTCCCGATGTTAGGGAAGTTATTGGTATGGGTCTGGAAATCGAAATTGGAAATTCCACTTGATCTCCACGTTTCATGACCCCTAGAAACGTTTTCAACCATTTTGAGCGAGATGTTTTTCTCTGTGTGTGTGTGTGTGTGTGCGTATGTGAGCAAAATTTTTTCGAACGATTTCTCCCAGACAAATGATGTGATTTGGGTGTTTCTATACTCATTGGATAGGTTTCCGCCTAACTTAGCCCTGATTAGATTTTGAACATAATCGACCTAGCGGTGTTATAGTTATTAACAAATTAATTGTTTATATCGCTGCGTCGTGAAAACCATTGAAGATACGAAAAAAATTATTAAATCAAATTTGTTCTACATACAAAACTACATATTTAATGTTCTATAACTTTTTTTGCTAACACCGATAGTTAATAGTTCTTAACAAATTCAATTGTTTAGACCGCTCTATCGCAAGTACGGTTGGAGGTGCGAAACAAAGTCTTGAATGGAAGTTGTTTCATACGTAACGGTACACATTTGATTGTTTATGACGTTTTATGCTAACACTCATAGTTTTTCACAAATTGAATTATTTATCTAACTCGATGGTAATTTTGAAAACTTTAAAACTTTCACAATTTGAGACAAACCGAAATTTTGTCTATAACATATACGGGGGACCGATCGGGAAGTTATTGGTTCGATCCGTAGAGGGTCAAACGCAAATCCCGTTTATTTTTCCTGAACGAGATGTTTCAAGAACCCTGAACCGCAAGAACTACTCTCTTTCTTAGTAACGATGTTCCGTCATTGTAGAGTGCAGAAAAATTGGTGGTAGCTAACTCAATAGCTGCTCATTTATTCGACAGAACCAATAATTTTTCTGATCTAACCGAAGCAGTGCAGACAACAATGAGACGGTGAATGAGTACATAAATCTTTTCACCCAGATGAGAATCAAAACTCAAGTACGTATGCCGGCATGACGCTGATAGGGCGACCAACGGAGGAAAAGGACTTTGGTTGAGTGATAGTTTTTTATTAGGCTTTCAAAACTGAATGTTCATTGATAACGAAGCCTAGTCACAGTTGTCTCCAGCCCTGTTTGATTCTGAGCGCGAAATGTAAACAAACAATATGCAAAAATGCAGTTATATAATGCCCAATGGAACTTCAAAAAGGTATACATTAACATTGTGAAGTATGAAGTCATTCTGCAAACTAATTAACATCATGCGAAGCGTATGGCAGAAAATGATAGGCGAGCCTATTCAATAGACCATATGAGATTATCAATATATTGGCAAATGTGTCAAGGTATCGTTAGTATAACTTCATAGTGCATTATTCGACTTCGTTTTCACGCTTCGTTCGTTTCAAATTTGAGTTGACATTGCATTGCATTTGCGATGGTTTTACTTTTGGGTTTAGCAGTTCTTTATTGCAAGCAGCTTCACAAATGGCCACTGCCCGAGGGACCTCAGCCAGGTATTTACAGTCGGTAGGTTGAAGTAATAATGACTTAAGTGACACGAGCAGCCACTGTCATAAATTCTTGTAATAAATACAAAAAAAAATTGTGTTTACCATATTTTCTCTAATTACTATACAATGTTTGTCATCTACGACCTGATGAAGCTATAATGAAGCAGGAAACAATCGGGATTGGGCACGATGATTGGGATCAGGTAATCTAATAAATGTCAGCTTTTTATGAATAGCCCATATAGGGCTGATCCTGCTAAAAAAAGAAAAAAAAATGGTCAAGATCGCAAACGTTCCATGGGTCCTAAAATGAAAGCCAAAATGAGTTCCGCCTTGGGAGACCCTAAAGAAAAACTACCAAATGGTTGTGTAACCTTCAACTAGTGCGAACTCAGATCCCTCTCGACAAGACGTAAATTCCAACACTTCCGATGGACCTCCAGAGGCTCGACAGCAAACACCAGTACCTGCACTAGTTATGGTAAGCGGATAAATTAGTAATGAAAAATCTAATCGATATTCGGCAATGGAACGCTACAGATTAAAACTTAAAAATGGACTTCTACGAAAGTACCATAATCGTCCACCTACAAATTATGGAGGACAACAGCGGGATTGCCAGTATTCAGACGAGGTACAAGAGAGATGGAAGAGAGCGATGCTTTAAGTACCAAAGATTTGGCCATACACGCCAGCATTGCAATGTAAACTAGATGCGTCAAATGTGCTGGTGATCACGATGTCAAAGTTTGTACCAGCAAATCGCTCAACTGTGCGAATTATGGATAATCCCACACAGCAAGCTACAGAGAGTATACGATGCGACATAAATTTATGGACTCTCATAAGCGAGGAGTACAACCATCAACACTCAGCAGATGGCGAGGCGTCCGCCACTCTACACCCTGCAACCATCAAAAATCTAGAAAGGAACATACAATTCTTCCAAACCCCTGAATTCTCGAGCTACCTTCAACTCCTGCAACGCCGCTGATCAGGCCGACGTGTGCTCCCTTTCTTCCAAAAACTGATAGGTTACTGGTTCATTCACAAAGGCACTCGCTTTTTTTCAACATTTCTCCGCATCAATCATTCAGAACTTTAGTGTTAAAATTAAATCCTCCTTAATAATTCGTTAATCAGGGAAAATGATAGAAAGTCATGATTTCTTGATTACCAATTTTAAATTTACCCACCCATTAGATGTCCCCTAGCGCAGACGAAACACTGACGCCCTTTCTTTATGACTAAATTAACTGTCAGTTCGCAATTTTTTTCCACGTCTTGACCTTTGACAGCATAACCCCTCTGTTTAATTCAATTGGTAGAAAAAATTTATTCCCGGTAACTACAGAATGAACAATAATCCATGAAAAATCCGTGAAAAAAATCACGTGTAGAAAATTAAATTCAGAAAAATGGACCAATTAAGGGGACCCCCGTCGCCCCCATTCTCGGTTGCAAAAAATCGATGTTTTTTTATACTTAATTCGAATCTATAACTATTCAAGAATGTTTCTTTAAAATTTCAAGTGAAAGTTTCAAAAACTTTTGAAGATATAGCCGATTTATGGAAGTGTCGAGCGATGGCGAGAACCTCACTGAAGCTTCCAGAGAGGCCAGAATTGCTCGGAGAGACCAACGAGCCAAAGAAAATGAAGCCTATGAAGAAACAGAAGGAATTTTATATGGATATGGTATAAAAACAAATTTCCTCCTCAAAACTTTGAACGGGCTTTTCTCGAAACAGTGTTTTCACGACTGGGGCATGAGCTCGCTCAAAAACTATTAATCCCATCGGTTCCAAAGTTTAAGGCGTTATTCTATGCATATATAGCTATGGTATGAACTAGTATAAATGAAATCGGTGAAGATCTTCTTCATTTTTTAAATTGATTTGTGGCTGAAAAAAGGGGATTTTCAAAAACAATTTTTCAAGTGGCCGCCATTTTGTTAATTTTTAGGCGAAATTAATCATCCTAGTTCATACCAGAGCCAAACATGTACTCTTTCCAATCCCGTTGGAATTTTCGGTTTCAGATGCTCCAGTGAGCGGAAATCACATGCGCCGTCGAAAAGAAGAGCTTCTATATGATCACAAAAAACAACAACAAAAAAAAAATTGTAAATGTAATTTTTTTCTTCTTTTTTAAGTCTTTAAATGAATGTACGCCAAGTCACAAGACTAAAAAATTATTCATGTTCATTTACTAGCCCATTGAAAATCGTCGAAATTTGAAATCAAGAATGGAGGGTCCCTGAAGGACCTGCGGAATGGCCGCTTGTTTCCCTCAATTTCTTAGGCAAGCCTTAGCTACAACCAAGCAAAAAATGAAGTTTCCAGCATTCAAGTTTGTTCATTGTTCATTTGTCTTTCAGATATAGAATATACTAGAATCAATCATAAAACATACTAGAATAAAATATAAAATATACTAAAATTAAGAATATTACCATACTAGAATCAAGGATATTTTTGGTTCGGTTATGATTAATGAACACCCTGAATATTCACACCGTTCCCATAATTTTGTATCATCTCAGAAGGAAAATTAGAAGCGGTGGAAATAGAACGATTATAAGACGCATTCGGAAGCTAAAAGAGGCATAATTATGGCTGATTGTCCCCCTACTCTCTGCCAGCTCAAAATGACAATCATAATTTTAATTATCATACATAAATATGTATAGAAATTAATATAAGACCTTCATACCGATGGCGCGATAAGATGAAAATTGGAATAATTTGTGATAAAAACATTTTCCAACCCATTTAAATGCAAATTCTACCTTCATTACCCGCTCTGGGACGGAAATACCCCTAGTTTATCGATTAAAACGGATGTTTTATCGCAAAGTGGCAGTGGAATGTGAAATAATAAAACACAACTTCCACATTTCTATTCTGTATAAAAATTCGTAAAATTACTTTTCAAAAACAAGAGTCAAATTTTCTTTCTCGACACTTTGTGATAATTCTGAAAACTTTTACTCACTATTCTGTATACTTTTTAACAAGTTATTTTGCCGTAATCAGCTTGGGACCTGTACATGGAGATCCGCACATATGAATGTTCTACTCATTTCAACTTTTTCCCTCAATTTTCGCCGCAATTTTCTCAATCTCGCGATTTAATAATTCCCGATCTACGCGGCGTCTTATCGCTGTTTACACGTGGTATCGCTTCGTATTTTATAAACCAATCACACGGTAAAACACATTATTAAAAAACCATTCCATTATTTGTTTGCTGTAGTAAAGAATTCCATTGTCCCGGTTTACACTGAAAACACTAATAATGTTTATTATTTACTCACCTTCCGACAATTTTTTTTCCAGCCACTCATTTGTCAGAAACAATTTATCAATTCCACTTGACATAATATTATTATTTTCCACATGACCTGAAAGTGTTTAAAATTGTTTGTCATGTGTTATTTATCATCTCGTTGACATTATTTCTAATATCGATGAGAATATGAGCGACATTGGCCAATGGATTATGATTCTGGGTTGCGATACAGAGGTTAACGTCGGGTTTATTTGCTTCAAAGGTTATTGTGGCTTGTAGATAACACCGAAAATACGAATATTCAGTATTTTCTAATGCGGAACTCATTTTAAGAAGTATGTCACAGAGTGGAATGTCAGTAATTATTTGCTGATTAAATCGTGGAGTCAGTGGATTGTTCGCGAAATTAATTGCGATAGTTTCGAGTACGGATTGGAGAAAAAAAATGTCACATCCGGCAAGCACGGAGTCCATTCGGCAGGATGAAAATTGCAAATGGCTCATGGAAGCTCCAGGGACTAAAGGAATTTGTAAGTTTTTGAAAAAGCCAACTTCGATTTTGTTCTACTTAAGAACTAAACCATCCAGTTCTTACGTGCGTATTAATCAATAGTATTTCTATCGACTGCGGGCCTCACAATATTATTAATGATAACGAAACGTACAGTAAAATATAATAATCTTAACAGCAATATTTTGTATTTGCTTTTAACAATTTTCCGATTTGTTTGTTTATTTATTTCGAGGCCATTGCCAATTGGTAATTTTCCACATATGGTGCAATTATATGTGATGGATATAATGGATATAACTTGCCGATAAGAAATGTTACTGAAATCTCGAATTTTTTTTGACATGTAAAATTCTAGCACTTTTTTAAATTTCAAAACGGTATCTTAGAAATCAATACACAGACATATGCTATATGTGTATGGTATGTACAGTCTATATAGTATATCGATTGTATATATATATGGCATATATATATAGTGTATATATAAGATATATACATTTAGTATATATACTCAGACAAATCGGTAGTCTTCCAAAAGCGAGCCCAACCCGTAAGTCGAGAAAAATTGCAAGATTGGGCTGATGTTTTAACCATGCTGGTTTAATTTTTAGTGAGCCGTTTGCATCAAGGGTTGGCTTAATGTTTATCGATAGAAGGACAAGAGCTGGAAACCGAAGTCGAAACTTCTAAAATAGTTGATGGAGCCGTATGGATCTTACACATTGAGAAATACACTGGAAAAAATGTAAAGTAAAAGAGTATCAACATCTACTGGACACAAGTGCATTTTTGAAAGGCTGACAAGCGCTCAAATGTGAACTATCGGTAGCTGAATATACACAATGTTAAGAAAAAGTTCCTTCCGTACCTTTCAAAAGTTATATCAGTTTTTTTACAAAAGTTCCATTGGTATTTTACAAAAGCGCCGGTGGTATTTTGCAATAGTTCCGTTGGGGTTTTTCAAAAGTTCCGTTGGTACTTTTCAAAAGTTCCGTTGGTACCTTGCAAAAGTTCCGGTGGTATTTTACAAGAGTTACATTGGTACTTCGCAGAAGTTCCGTTGGTACCCTGCAAAAGTTCCGTTAGTGCTTTGCAAAAGGTCCGGTGATACTTTGCAAGAGTTCCGTTGGAACTTTTGCAGAAGTTCCGTTGGTACTTGCCAAAGTTTCGTTAGTACTTTTCAAAAGTTCCGTTGGTATCTTGCAAAAGTTCCGGTGGTATTTTACAAGAGTTCCGTTGGTACATCGCAGGAGTTCCGTTGGTATTTTTCAAAAGTTCCGTTGGTACTTTACAAAAGTTCCGTTGATACCTTGCAAAAGGTTCGGTGGTACTTTGCAAGAGTTCCGTTGGGACTTCGTAGAAGTTCTGTTAGTACCCTGCAAAAGTTTCGTCAGTGCTTTTCAAAAAATCCGTTCATACCGTGCAAGAATTCCGTTGGGACTCTGCAAAAGTTCAGTTGGTACTTTTCACAAAACCCATTGGTACCTTGCAAAAGTTCCGTTGGTACTTTACGAACGTTCCGTTGCTACTTTTCAAAAGTTCCCTTACTACTTTGCTAAAGTTCCGCTGATATTTTGCATAGCTCGTTTGGTATTTTGCAAAAGTTCCGTTGGTAAAATTCCAAAGTTTTCTGAGTACTCTGGAAAGGTTCCTTTAGTCCTTGATTTGATAATATCGACAATATTGAAATAAAAGAGGCGAAATTGAGGAATATATCCAAAAAAATTGCACAAGAATAATGTATCCAATTTTTTCACATTTTACCAACTTCCAAAAAGTATTCTCTGAGATTAAAAAAAATTCCCCCAAATTGTTCCACAATGACGACGTGAATCATTCTGTTACCAATTTGTGTTCCGAACCCAAAAGTCCAAAAGTATTGTGAGTACTGTTCGACAGTATTTCGAGTATATTTGAAAAGCATTCTTCTAAAAATTATTGTTCGAACTTTTCAGTACTCGTCCGCCCTGTTGAACCATCCTCTGTTTCGCGCAATCATCTGAAAGTACGTTTTTCTGAGTGTGCAATCACTTCATGAAATAGAAGGATGCAATTTTGTTCCTAGCCATTTCGCCGGTGAGTCATTAATTACCAAAATTTCTAGTTTCGACCGTAGGTTTTTCTATTTTACATAGAATTCTCGTCTGCAATGCATTTAATAAACCGCTAAATACGCCAAGATATGAAAGAGGCGGATGGCAACAGAGCGCGAGGGGTTATACGACATCAATGTAGGGTGGGGCGAGAGGCCGAATCGATTGTGCCAACATTAACGTTGAGGAACAAAAAAAAAACAGTAATTTACTTAGTAAAACATAAAGCCGCAGTGGCCGGCGAAGGAAGGCAAACACATTAAACATTTAGAGGGCATAATAACTCGCGGCATACGTAATACGGCCGGCGCCCTTTTCACTGATGTCAATGAATAATGTACATACACTGAGCTACATGACGCACCCATATAATTTTTTTTTATAATTTCTTTCCACATCGCTTCATTCGTACAATGCTGCATCGACAGAGAAACACTTACTCCTGAGCCTTTTATTTTGCAGAAAAAAAAAGTCCAGGGGGATTAAAGAGCCCTAATACATTTTCTCCTATGGCCATTAGGTTACACGTGTACTCATCATTGGGGAATTTTTGCTCGCATCAAGTTTTTTTAAATTTTTTGCCTAGTCGATAAGATCAGAATAACTAATTTTTTTTTCTTTGATTTATTTACCTGGATGATATTAAACTGATTGGTTATTTTCCTAGATATTTTTGTTTTTAATTTTCAATTTTTTTCCCCGATATGAAAAGTCATGGTAACGCGCTGAAAGACGAAAATTCCCAAATCCACCCAAATTCATTATGGGTGTGCGCGTGCGTATGTATGTGTGTGCGTGCGTCTGTGTATGTGTGTGTGTGAAATAAGTAGCAAAAATAATCCAATAATGTACCATCAAAGCCTATGGGGATGTTGTTATGACTCGGTCTACGGCTTAAAATCAGGCTTTCATAAACTCAATACATGGTATGCATAGTAAACTATCGCATTTAGATAAAAAGATTATAAGCCATGTTTGTAGAACATTCAATAAATAGAAAATTTATCTCGCAATTTGTCCCTAAATAAGTTCGCCCCCGAGATATTGTATTCTTATATTTCTCCGTAGAATCGAAATTAGAGTACTCCCATTATACAAGTTTTCACACTCCCCTCAATTTTACGCATAAATTACACCATAGGCTATCAAATTTACGAGCCCCGTAGGTTGGGCAAAAAATTTAATAAAAAATGAGCGTAACAATAAAAGCACTCTGACTCATAAAAGAAAACAAAAGCCAAAGTTGAATGCAAAATGCCGTTCGTTATTTACAAAATTAATATCGCCGAGGGTTGGAAAAACTGTTTGAAAAAAAAAAATGATAATAAAAATGCTCGCGTTAAATCTAGGAACCAACGAAAGTTGAAAATTTACAGCCCCGACATATTGGCTGCGAAAGCACGGGAAATTAAGGCTAGTAAAACACCCAACTGACACCCCGGCAACTACCCCCTATAACCTCCCTCCAACTAGCGTTAAACGATCCGGACCTAGGTTAAATGTAACGACTCAACGAAATATCTGAAGCTTGCTAGTGAAGGAAAGAG
Organism: Asobara japonica; assembly: GCA_026005395.1. Classification (NCBI taxonomy): domain Eukaryota; kingdom Metazoa; phylum Arthropoda; class Insecta; order Hymenoptera; family Braconidae; genus Asobara; species Asobara japonica. The sequence continues at coordinate 259,512 of BQMI01000488.1, read as the reverse complement.
TGGATCAAAATTTTTTTGGAAAGACACCAGAAAACTCCACGGCCAAGTGTTACTGCGGTTAGACTGAATTCGGGCATTAAATTACGATTTACGAATACACTAATGTACGTAATTTCATGCCAAGGAGTTGGGCAAACTTTTAAAATTTACTTCCTCCCCCCCTCCCTCCACCTAATGGATATATCCTATTTTGCACCAGTGTTGTCGGCAGGTTGGACGTACCAATTATTTCTTTTTTTTTTAAGTTATTAATATGTTAAGACTTTGAATGATAAATATATGTGCAAATTGTCAGATACATTCATTAGATGTATATATACTCTATATAAGATATATATATACTATACTAGGGGGTCCGCCCACTGCTCGCTCCGCTCGCCAATCCCCCCTCCCCCCTCCCCTCCCTCTTAAAATGTCTTAATTTTGAGTACCAATTGTGTGTCACCACAAGTCGATTCGAATTTTTATAATATAGTGAGATATAAGATATATCTACATATATATTGTATCAGTGAATATTATCAATAATTAAAGAATCTATTTTTTCGTAAACCAACCTAAAGTGCATGCACTGAATTACAGATAAATCAAGTGGCTGCTGTTGTAATGATGAATTATGTAATATAAAGCTATAAAGCTGTATATGACATGTATATATTATTTATGACGCTAAACAATTTTCAAGTCAAGGCAAGGTGATGGCCAAGTGGTTGGCGCACGAAAGTATGGTATTGCGTGGAGCCGATTCAACGCCCGCCGAAGGCAAAAATTTGAGTCCTGTTGAGGTTCCAATCCACTTGAGCCCGATGATCGTATCTCTGAGCGAGAGTTTCGTAAAAGAGATGATTGAACAATTTTCGGTTTTCGAAAGTTTCCCTCTAATTCTGAGCTGAGATGGTATGGTGGAGTAGGTTCCGCCCAAATTTCATTGGCACCGCAAGAGACGGGACCAGATGATGAAAACGAAAAACGCGGTACGCAAAAAGTGAATTAATTGAGTAATTGATCAATTACTCTCGCATTCGTGCCCGTAAATAGCTCGTCGTCAATAGACACAAGCGACGATTTTTGAAACCCTTTTTGTAACATGTCTTGTCAAGAGACATTTAGCACAAAATCATGTGAAAGATTTTGTGTTGATCACGAAATGCTGTGTAACAAAAATTTCAGAAGCTTATTGTTGCAATACATAATGTAATGTATGTGTACTGATACATAAGGCAGTTGTTAACGAGATAATCGTTTTTTTTTTAATTTTAAAGAAATCTTAGGAATTGAATTTTTTAATTTCTATCGGGAAGTTATTGGCATATCCCGGTTATTTGTTCCCGAACGAACCGCGCATAGGTTCGCAGCATTGCGTCGTTGTAAAAATGTTCGAGTTAGAATTTTCAAGACTACGATTTCAGACACGGAATATATCTATTTGATATCATCAGAATTCAGTCAAATTTCACGTTATAGAAACACTCTACAGCTTCTGTTCTACAGCACTCATTAAATTTTCCCACGAGATTTTCTGTTTTTTAACTTCTCGATCCCAGAGGGAAGTTATTGTAATCACCCCGAAAATGAAAAGTGGAATTTTCAAGAAATTTTCACTTTTCTCAATGTTTGATATCATCCGGACACGATTTCAGAGAAGTGGCCGTATGTGTGTGTGTGTGTGTGTGTGTGTGTGTGTGTGTGTGTGTGTGTGTGGTCAAAACTTTGTTTAACGTTTCCGACGGGACCACTGAACCGATTTATCTTTTTTTTTTTCTGTTCGACGCGTCCTGCTGGTCTCCAGGTCTGAAAGGAGCGATTTGTCGAAAAACTGATTCTTTCAATTGTTATTAACAAATTGAATTGTTTATGTCGCTCTATCGCAAGAGGGGTTGGAGATACGAAAAAAAATGGTGAATCAAAGTTGTTTCCCGCAAAAAAATACATATTTAATGTCTTATGCCTTTTTTTATTAACACGCATAATTAATTAATTAATTATCTTACACGGAAATTCGAACTTGAACTTTTCATTTTTTCTTCAATCGACGTGTTTCGCTAGTGTTCAGGTCTGGAAGGAGTAAAAATTTGATACAACAATTCCTTCAATTGTTATTAACAATTTCAATTGTTTAAAACGCTCTATCACGAGAACGGTTGAAGATAAACAAAAAAGTTTGTAATGAATCTTGTTGCTCACATGAAAATACACATTTTATATCTTATGTGTTTTTTGCGTAACTGTCATAATTAAGGTAATATCGTTTAATTAATTAAACACACACACACACATCGGGAAGTTATTGGTCTGGCCCGTCGAGGGCCACACCCACATCCCGTTTATTTTTTATGTTTTTGACATATCTGTTTTCAAACGTCTTTTACGATTTTCCATACTTGCCGAATAGCGATCGATAATTGAGTAGTGCCTACTAGGTTTCGACAACTGCTCAAGACTTTGTTGTTCAAAGTAATTTGAACGGCAAACTAGTAATTAGCATAGTTTGTTGGACAATTAGGAATTTTCTAGCATTAGACTTTGCAATTAAATTGCGTGACAAAAATGTGGAGAGGATGATACATAATCAGTAGGATGGCAGATATTTTTGCACCATAAATTTGTTTTAACTACTTATCTTTTATAAATGAAAACGCTTTTATTGTAAACCCAATCAGAGCATGTTCCTCGGGAGGACAATCCTGAAAAATAAGCCCGATAAATAGGTATGAACAAAATGTTTATTCATTCTTGTAGTACTTTATTTGGAATCCGAGTTGCATTCATGTCCCCTCCGATTTAGTACAGATTCACTTTGAGTTAAAATTTCGGTCAATAATCGAAATGGCTTCGACGTAACGTGGTAGAAGTAAGACTATCCGTACCTCAGATTCTGATAATTGCAATGGTAAGTCTGCGCATGAAAGAGTTTCCCCCGTTTCGGCAAAAGATGGCACCACCAACAGGTTACGGGGGAATCGTCATAACGCCTATAACCGAGCCTATGTCATTGGTGCCAATTTATACTTCATGTACACACATGTATATCCTCAATGAAAAAAAAGAAACGTCATAACTCAAGGCGGTAACTTGACTTGCCTATACGGTAGCAATATAACCTCAAAATATTAATGACTTTGCATTAGTTTTACATATTTCTGCTTCTGAGAAAATGCCTAGCTTTAAGCCAAATAAGCGTCATTTGTGGGAACTTTTGATTTACTTTGTTAATTTGAAGAAATCTGCCGGTGATGCACATTGATTGCATGTGGAAGCATACGGTGAAACAGCCGTGATTGATTGATTGATTGATTTGAGTTTTATTCACTGTACATTAAGCTGTACAAAAGCTTATGACTGAGTCATTTGACCGGAAACTACTGCTGTGTGCATGTGCGTGCCCCGTTCGGGGCACAAACAAAACTTCCCGATTTGGTATTGCAGCACAACGTACTAACTTTATTCCTTTCCAATATACCTCGGCTAATTAGTAGTGTCACACTGAAAACTTTCAGATTCAAGAATTCTAAACTGAGTCATTAATGAAGCAGATAATGATGAATATTTGAGTAGATGTATGGTGAGCATGAGGATGAGACTTATGGATGTTACTTGAGTGGGAGTGCGACACCAATAGGAGTGCGACCGCAATAAAGACGATAACTTTAATGTTTTACCCCGTGGAACAATATAAACAATTGCCATCCAAAATGTAATTCGCTCGATTCTGAACGATAATGCTGCGATTGAGACCTTCATGACAGCGCTGGATTCATTCATTCACTCATCACGTAGATAATTGTTGAGACTGCGATACCTCCTTAATTATGCAAATTATCAAAAAAAGGCATTCCGCATAAAATACGTATTTATAAGTATACGGGGAACAACTTTTCTCATATAAGTTTTGCGCTAACTCTAATAGTTTATGGATGACCGTTAATTAACCCGATTTGCGATTTTTGGTCTTTCGATTTTCTAGAAATTATTGAAAACTGCTGAATGGATTTCTTCCAGAATCTAATCAGCACTAAGTTACATGAAGACTCATCGATGAAAAAAAAAATAATCGAATCGGACCGTTAGTTTTCAAGAAATCGTTAACGGAAAATTTGGGCACATACGTACGAACACACACACACATACACACAGACATTTTTCCAAAAGTGGTCGAGAACGATTGGGGAGACTTTGAAACGTGGAGATATGGTGGAAACCCAATTTTCAATTTTCGGGGTGATTACAATAACTTCCCTAGATCGGGGACTTGAAATACATAGCATAAAAATAGATAAGAGAAGACTGCGGTCGTGTAACTGACACTAATATAACATGGTAAGAGCGATACTTGGAGAAGAATAATCAGAGAGAGGGCTTCTAATAGGGAGAAGAAGATGAGAGAAAAGAGAATGGAAAGAGAAAAAGTGAGAAAGAGAGAGCGCGAAAAGTAAAAGCGTGAGAGAAGCTATCGTTACTGGTTTCAAAATTTTTAAAAACGATAAAAGAGTGTCTAATAGGGAACGATCCTCCGAATGAAAACTGATGTACCATTTTGTTAAGCAAATTTCTATTCTATCATAGAAAACGTCGGAAACTCATAGAACGATTATCAATTCGGAGATGTTGATAAGGCAGATTCAATTTTGTTTGTTCCCTTGCGATTCTAAGAGCGAGTCTCGCGACATCTTTCGCGCCGATGGAGAACCATGAAAATGGAGCCAAAAACATGATAGAATTATTCATGATTTTTCAACCGGCACTTTGATTGATTCGACTCAATAATAGGTCAATTGTCTTCCTTTCAAATCGAACTACGGTACATAGTGACACACCAAAGTATTTCTTCGAATAGTAAAAATTTCCAGTAAATAAATCGATAAATGAAAAGAATAGATCACAACAAATTCAATAGAAAGAATAATTTTCAATTTTAAATTGGTAGCGGGCGGCTTAGCGCGTTTGCATGTCATGCACGACCCAACCACTTGTGGATTGTACCACTCTAGCACGTTTTACATCGGCAATTGAACTCTGGGACATGTAAAACTTTTTTTCGGGTAGAAAGTTCACTTGAAACATTCCCAGCTGTGCCTTTAATCGTTCTAAATAAATAGAAAAATTGGGGTTAAAATTCATGATCAAGTTAAATGTTAATTTTTCACCTGAAATTTCTCGAACCTGGAAGTGTCAACGCCAAGGTGAAAAATCTGTGGTTATGGATGTAATAAGATTCAATTGTAATAAACTTACCGTGTGTATTGAGTGGAAATCCTCCTGTCAAAGTGTCAGTTCAAAAGATTGACTGGTGCAGTGGGAGGGCGGGAAATATATTGCGAAAAACAGCTTTTCCTCTTCGGCAAACGATGTTTGGTATACAACCACCTGAATGTACACATTAGCACATGCACCGCCACCCGTGGACATGCGCGCAACGAGAAACATCTGTTGTTGTCCTCGGTTGATAACGCCAGGTTCTACTGCGCTTGGTTCGAGGAAAAAATGAGCGCGCAGAGACCTACAACTCGACAGTCAGGAAATGCGATGTGCGACAGCGGCTTCTTTCTATTTTTTCAAGCGGAAGTTACCCGTGCGGTTCCCTCTTTCAAAGCGCTCTGATGCCTACTACACATTACCTATAAAGCGTTAAGGATATTCAACACGTATAGTCAAAACAAAAGTTTATGACCCTTTCTATATTTCGTTATATTTATCGCCAATAATTTTCAATTAATATTTCAATGCGTTGATTAGTTGAAGTGATAGCCATAGAAAATTATTATATTGTATTTGATTTTGGGAATCAAAATTATATTGTTTAAACAAATTAATGAAAAAAAATTTTAGTCAATCGCCATGAAATTTTTACCATCGTTTTATATCTGCATCGATAGTAAATTTTCGAAATTTCAACAAACTTTTATATTTTGAATTGTATTTGCAGAAATTTTTATTTTTCCCATAAGAGGCCGTGTTAATTGAGAACTTTGATAATTAATAATTACAAGACGGTGGTGTGAATCAATCTCAAATTTCATACAGGCATCTGTTACCGCTTCGAAAACATTATGTAAAAATTTCAAGCAATTCTTATATCTTCGGCAATATAGGTGGAATATCCTTAAGGAGCAATAGCACTGTAGATTTTTCAAACATTTCACATTCGACATTTTTCACATGTTAAAAATTTGATTGCGTTTTTCTCGAAACAGCATTTTTGAAATCGGCAGGCAGCAGAACTCGTCTGATGACGATTTTCATTCAAAATTTTTTGCAATATATACGGATCACCATTCTGTAGTGAAACACCTACGGATGGTTTTTTAAATTAATTTCGCGGTTCTTAATCAACCAATAACTGCCCTGACAAAGTAGTATCCACGCAACAGCTTGGATAGTACGTGGATGTGATTTTTTTCGGAGAAGACGTAAAAAAAATGAAATATGATCCGCTAATAATGAAAACTGGTGACAGGTGAGTAATTGCAGGTAAATTGCGGCATTAATATACTTATTTTCATCAAATTAATTGTAGTTAATTGTAATTACATCTAGGGCGCTATTCACCCATAATTACTCACCTGTAACTAGTTTTAATTATTAGCGGATTATATTTCAGTGTTTTTAAGCCCCTCCCGAACGGAAAAATACATCGATGTACTATCCACGCAATATCCAAGCTATTACGTGGATAGTGACAGAGTGGCAGAGTGTCCACTGCTTGCACCGAAACTGAAGATATGTTTTCAAACATTTCCGAATTTTAAATAAATTAATATTTTCAAAAATCCGTACGTGTATCACTAGCCATACTGACGAAGATTAAGAGAATTTTTTTTTGGCTTCAGATCTAAACTGAATTCTGTTTTGCGACAATGACTGGTGGCCCATCCGTTTCGGTCCTACACTTTTGGAGAATTGCAAGAGTGATTTCAATTTCGAAGTAATTGAAATATTATTCATATGAATGAAGTTGCATATTTGCAAAAGTTTTAGAAATTTTAGAATGCCTTGGAATGTTTGAAAATTTCGATTTTGAGAAGTTTCACAGTTTTTTAAACGGCTGTGACGGGTTAGATGGCGAGAACCAGGTACCAATTTTCAACCGCCTCAACCTCAAGGCCTCATATACAATCGGATTGGAAATTTTCGGCAATTCGTCGGTAAATTGTGACAAGTTCGAAATGTTCGGTAGAAAGACAATTTACATGAATGCGTTTTGTTTTCAACCTGACCTTTTGATGACCTCAATCGCGTTATTAAGTTATGAGTAATTTGAATGTACCGAAAATTAGTGGTACATATACTTACCCTATGATTAAAAACACGATGGCCTAAATGGATGGGTGTCCAGTTCTCCTTTTCGCCGAAAATGGTGGAGAGCAGCTACCCTGGAGAGTGTAACCGAGAAGGACGGAGACAAACGATTCAAAAAAGCACGCTCACCCATAAAAACGTCATCGCAGATCAGTTACTCAGTGAAAATGCGATTTTCGAATTCAGGAACGCTGGAAGAATTTCCCAAAATCGGAAAACTACATATGGAAACATTGCGTGGAAGTGCACAGTGCCCCAGTAGCCTCTCACCCACGGTATTTCGGATAGATACACATTGGTATGCGTAGAATGTTTGAGGACGCACGGTTGAGTGACCGCAAGAATAGTTAGTCCGGCGTCAATGAGTCCAAAGATAAAACCCGTAAAGTGTTCCCGAATGAAGCATTATTAATTTATACGTCTGCAGTTCTGTGTTTAAAACTTCACATTTATCGTCCTTGTTAATGAAGAAAATTCATCACATTCGTCTCCTTACATTTTTTTTTGTCAAATCTTGAATTAGAAAACCGATTTTTCTCACGTTCTAGAAGTTTATGAAATGTTTCGATTTGCTAAATTGGTTTCCCAAAAAGTTTTTTTTTCAAATATTTTTTCCCCCCAAATTTTATAAGTAATCAAGATTTTGTTGAAAATCCAAAGCTTTCATAATCCCTCAATTTTCTTAATAAACTGTGTGGATGTTTTTACAGTTGTTAACAACTTCGAAATACGTAGAGAAAATGAAAATTGCCAGAGACCCTGAAAATACTCAAATGTAAAATATATCCTAATCCCCAGATACCGTGACAATTTTGTATAATTTTTCCACATTATTGACTCTGAGTATAGATCGTTGCGATCGGCAACCTCTTACGGCTGGGGCCGACTTCCACCTTTTATGTGACCCTATTTCTGAACACAGGGTAAACTCCCCGAAACCACGCTGGCGGGCGTCTATCGAACTGCCCCCCCCCCCCCCCCCGATACTCTACCGACTATGAGGGGTACAGTGGGGTGAGGTTCCGCGGATAAGGATAAGACACTAATAAGGAAGAACGCCCAAAACTTGCTGTGATAAGTATACTTAGCTGCATGGAGTCTAGGGGCTCAGCTCCATCTGTCTTAGCGAAGTTTTTCCGTATTATTCGGGCCTGTTGGGTCGCGCGGACGATACGCCAACATAATATTCCGAAAATATATAGAAAGTTCCAGAGGTTTTTGGGAAAACGTTAAATGATTACACCGGGTTCCAGAGCCTTCGAGCTCATTCCACATAAGTTCCACTTACCTGCTGAACAAATATGAAAAAAGTTGAGTGTTACAGGCCTGTTACTGTAGCCTCAGTCTTGGCTCTGGTAATTACCAATTGGTTAACCAATCATTTGGAGCCCCTAGCCATAAGTTGCATTTTTTAAACATATAATTCTGATACAGAAGAAAATATTTCCCTACCTTAGGCTTCTGAATCGAACGTTGCATTTAGAATAAATATTCATTGCGTACAGAACAGGATAATTGCGAATATTCGCATCGGTTACGTAGAAAATATGAAATAACAGCGAATACGCATCAACATGCATCATACATAGGTAAAAAAAAGGATCAAAAATTGTCCAAATCCGCAACTAAGTTGCACGCCCTAGAACCTTCTAGAAAACCCGACATCAGTTTCTGAAATATTACATCAATACTAAAAATCGAAGAACGTTTTTTGGTCAACCCTAGATCATTTGATCAAGTCCTAAAAAATTCTAGAAAATTTCAAAACATTTAAGACACTGCGAAAACATTGTACAAAAATATAGAAAATCGCATACAACGTCATGCTTGTAATTGCTATGTATATACTAATGGCCCTGAGTGCTGCACGATTTAACACATTAGTAATTCTGGTTTGACGTAATTAAATTTTAGATAAATCCCTTTAGTATTTCCATTCTTATGAACAATTTGCAATATTCGTAAGGCCGTATCTCAAGCATGATTACAGATAGGAACTAGTGGGATGAAAAAATGTTAGAAACAAAAAAAACTTCCCGAGAGTTACACCCGTCATACCTCCTTGATTATGACAATTTTGGAAAAAGATCATAAAAAATTAAATGTGTGTTTCCACTGACAGAACAAGTTTCATTTGAGACTTTCTGCCGTATCTCTCATCGCTTCTGCAATAGAGCCTTGTGAACAATTCAATTGTTAATAACAAAAAAACTGCTGGAGCAATTTGAGCCAAAAATAATCTCATCTTCCCAATATCTCTAACAGAAATTAGACTTCGGTAGTTTTTTGTGCTCCCTCCATCGAGATGAACGCCATAAGTTTGCATTATTTTCCCATGTATTTGTTTTATAAAAATAAACTCAAGAAAGTAATCGGGACGAGCGGACACCGAAGTCGAATTTGTTGTTTGTCTTTCGGACAACGTTAATATTGTTTTTTTTCACTAGCCAAGTAATTTCAACCAGAATATGCAAACGAATTCATTAATTGTAAACAGCAATTATTTACCATGACTCTCTCTCCGACTCAAATAAGCGATTTTTTCTAGGTGTGGTCTGAAGTCTATCTCGCTTATTTCGAAACAGTTCAAAGTCAATAATTCATTGAGAAAAATGTCGGATGAAGATATGAAAATATTGATGATGATATTTATTGATCACAAAAATGACCAATGAAAACAAACACAAACGTCACGTAAACGAAAAAAGATGACTCTATTTTTTTCATTACTGCGGAACGGAAATTCCCAATGGAGAGCCGGTCGAGCCGATTCATTGAAGTACGTGTAAATCATATGATTGTGTGAGTTCCAGGCACGCGTGTCGGCTATGACGCCTGTGACGTATTTGGGGGCTCGACCGAATGGCCAATGATAAACCGGTATCTCCTGACGCCGTTCACGTCTATGGAAACTGATTCGAATGGCTAGATTCAATGAATGTCAAAATACTGATGGAAAACATGAGTTCTGCCCAAATTGCGGCCGATGCAACTATACGCCCAAAAAAAAAATCCAATTCTGCGACATGACATAAATTAACGGGATGTGCGTGTGACCCTCGACGGGCCGCATCATTAACTTCCCGATGTGTGTGTGTGTGTATTTTTTGTCCCCGCCCCTCGTTTGGGTTTGTACTCCTCACGGTAGATGCTGTTGAGCATTCCTTCAGAGGGAGTACTGGACCCATACCGCTGGGACCAACTTTCGCCATTGAGGCCATCGTATGTCTAGACACAGGATGTCCTCCGGAAACCCCTGTGCCAAGATGGCGGGTGCCTGTGATGGATCCCCCCCCCTGCGTTGGGTTAGGTTCCCGCCCGGACGGGCGTTCTCATTTTATGGATACCGCCGATAGCATCGACGGAATGTTCCTGCTATTGGTTGGAATCCAGGAGGAAAGATTTTTGAAAAAATATTCTCCGGAGGTCCAGTGCAAACCTAGGACCTTCAATGTTATAGGCAGATACCCAGTCCTCCAAAGCCTCGGGTGTATGTGTACGAAAGACGCTGGAGAGTACGTGCACATACCCAGGTAGGAATGCCCAAGGCTGACGACGATAACAGGTCTGTGCCAGGCTTAATCTCATCTTCCAAAGCAGCCTCAAACTCAGAGTAGTGAATAAGGCCTGGTTCAGCCTTGCCTCAGGCTGAAGCTCTCGAACCTGAAAATACCTACGCTCAGCACAGGATAGTTCAATGGATATGATAGTCGCCAGAATTATCCATTGGAGATGCTGATGGAGGTTGGGCTAACCAATTCCCTCAATGCATACTCCCTGATCCTCGGCCTATAGATATGGTTCCTTCCTCAGTTCCTCGAAAAATTGTATGACATAATCGACCGTGACATATCAATAATAACCGCATCAATTAGTCGATTTTACAGGCCTGAATCAGGGTTGGCACTCAGCCTCAATCCAAGATTTCCCAGCCCTCATTGAGGGCTGCGACAGCCCTACCCGATCGTCAATTCGCAAGGAACAATATTTGTAACACATTGTTTGTGTTTCTCAAGATTGAGAGCCGTAGTCCCTGTTTTTAGTTGCAATGAGAAGGAAAGATTCAGTTAATTATTAACAAGCGACGTATTTACGGTTATAGTTAATGAATAGCGGTATCAGTTAACTCAAAACATATTAATTAGGTGATATTTCACAAATGGAGTTGTCTCAAGTATGCATTCATTAACCATTAACTAGTAGGAAAGGTTGACCTTTTCGGTCCCATTCCCCGGAGGAATTGAATGGACATGTGAAAGCTAATTTTTATTGGTGAACACTCGACGTTTCGGACACATGTGAGAGCTCATGTTTAAGGATGATGTTGTTCATCTGCAATACATTAATGATTTGCATTTTGAATTTGCCTTCTTACAATTAACTAAAATGTGGATATTTTCAACTTATGATGAACAATTGTGAGGAAAACAAAAAATAACCATGATCACCTGTCAATGTCTACTGTCAAAGTCGGCAGGGAACCGGTCCTCCATTCGTGTCGTTACACTTTCAAATAAAATTCTATGCACCCACGCACACACACCCACCCACGCACACACACCAACCCACCCACCCACTCACGAGCCACACACACGAACCCATCCACGCGCACACACCAACCCACTCATCTACGCACACACACCCACCCACCCATTCATGCACATACACCCACCCACGTACATACACCCATCCATCCACGCACATACACCCACCCACACACATACTCACCCACACACACAGTCACCGACCCACTCACGCACATACACCGACCTACCCACCCACCCACCCAGCCACACGCCCACCCACCCACGCACAGACACACACACACAGAGACATACACACACACATACACCCACACAGACATTACCTCAGAATACGTTTTGGATCATCTCTTAGTATACTCAACATCAATGTTCCAGGCAAAAATGGAAATTTTCGATTTCGAGGTGATCACATTAAACTTCCGCTACCGGGAAGTTGAGAACGGTTACATCTCACAAGCTCATCTAGTCAACCCAACGTTGGCTTTGAGCTACGGGAAAAAATCTTCTTTTTTAAAAGCATACTGACCTAAAGCTGGGTTTGGGCACAGGTCCTTCGGAACCATTGTATGTAGCTATGGCTGCCCACTATGTCATTCCTTCTTCATCGCATGCTCTATTTTGCAGCTCTAGGTTAGTAATAGAAACATAATATTACGATCCTAATGAACTGAATACTTCGCAAGGCAAATTTGCCTTGGTAAAATGCCTATTTTGTAGAGATTTACTTTGATGACTATTGGAACTTTTAGTTTACTTTTGCGAAATCATTATTAGCTTCTCAGAAAAATTAGCTTCCGTCAACTCGAAATCAACTCAAAATTTTATTCTGAATGAAAGTTACTTATATTGCAGTATCACTCGTTACGTCACTCAGAATATCACAAAAAAAAAAAGAAAATGATCGGCGAATATGGTACGATTATAAAAAACGTAAGTTTGATTTTTTTCCATAACGTCACGACCTCCCGTTAAGCAAATCTCGTCTTCTCGACGGAAAAAAAAATATTGACGTATTTTGTTTATCAGCTCGGCGCGCAAATGTCAAAATAAGTTTCCACAATATTGTTTCATTCTAGAAATAATGGAAATAACAAGTCAACGGGGGGCAATTCTTGCTGCAATGATCGACAAAATGGAATGATCGATATTTCAACAATAATAAGAGCCCAATTCAATGATAAATGAGTGATTGCTCAATGCACTCTGCTTGTGAGAAGATAAGAACCCGAGCTCCCCTGCGATGAAACAGTCTTACAACATTGGAATAATCGGTTGACCTCTACACATGGCAACTCACCCTGTGATAGATAAAATTATTGAGTCTGCTATGTACCATTTGATACGTACATTTGCAATATTTCGCAATTATTGCGTTTTGTGGAGCTTCGGGGAGGTGGTAGTGTCCAAAAATAGGAGTTAAGACCCGAAAAAGGCTTCCGCATAAATTACGGAATAAAAATTAGTCGGCCCAAATGAGCGTGAGTCCCTCCCCCCCCCCTCCCCACCCCCTCTAGATAGCAGGGGAAAAAATTTTAGACATATTTTGGTACAATGCATTTCATAGTTACTACTAATTTCAAAAAAAATATAAATTTGATGGCAATTCAGAGGACAAGATTTTTTTCAACAAGCTTCATAATGTAGGCGATATCGCTTGATCAATCGTATTTTATCACCGATCAAATACGAAGACACGCACGAGCGTGCGCGCACCCTCACTTAGTCAAGCGCACATCGTACCCGTGCCACTTATTCGGTGGGATTTTTGCATTTTGTGGAATTTTGAGGTGGCAGTATCTCGCTGTGATAACTGGTGAACAATGAGAGATACAAAGAAATGTCAGCAAAGCTTTTAAGTAGAGAATAGAATTTGGAACGAAAAACGTTATTACGACTTTTCTCTATACCGAACACTGTACGAGATAAATGAAAAAAAGTAAAAAAAAAATTTTTTAATTGTTTTTTTAATTTTTACCATTTTTACTGTTTTATAATTATAACAAAAAATGGTAATTAATGTTTTTAGATAGGTAAAATTCTGAAATCTTACTGCTCTATACGACAAAAATTAATCTCCTTGAAAATATTGTATTTCATGACTTTTTCCCTCTGCAATGGTACTTATATTAAAAATAATGAGTCGGAATGGTAAAGTAACCGAAAACGCGATGCATAAAGAAACGCCAGTTTGATCAGCTGTTACTTGACAGAATTTAAAGAGCTTCAAAATTGGGTATTCGATAACGCCAATTAAGAATTCGATAAAGAGTGATCGATATTCAAAAATTTTCAATCACTTGAAAAACAGGTCAGTAAGCATTTCTTGGAAGGGGAAAGACAAGATCGTATCGGCTCCAATTTTCACTGGAGCGTATAGTCTATATGAGTGTATAATTCTAAGTTGATCCATTTAATTTCCATTCATATTTTTCCCTCTCGAAAATCAATAAATTTTCGATTATTACAATTTATCTTTAAGCAGAACTTGGATAATGTTCACCATTTTTTACAATTTTTTTTGAATTGTCACTGTCTAATGAAACACGTAGGATTTATTTTCAATTAATTTGACGATTGTTAATTAAAAAATAGCTATTTTTTTTTTGCTCCGAAATTGAAGATATTTTTTCAGACCGCTCCCAATTTTGCAAAAATTAATTTCTGCTTTTTCATATATATATATATACATTCAAAAGCATATATATATATATATATGTATAACAAAAGGCCAAAATTTGATTTCATTAGCCCCCCCCCCCCCCCCAATTTTTCGAAAGTATTTATTTCCTCTCCACGTATATATATATATATAGAAGTTATAGATATATCTATATATATATATTGACTGGTGGACTACAAAAAAAATTAGCACTCACTTTGTGGAGTAAAATGTAATTATTACAATTTGTTCCCTCAATGTTCTGGTAAGTTGAGGTTTAAAAAAAAAAATTAGACAAGTTGAGTGGGCAGTTAAACTCGCTTTGTTATTATTCTTGTGTGGAAATATTTAGATAACCCCTCATTATTGCACACTCAGTACAGATTTGACTTTATTCCTCGAGAAACTTTCATATACATTGGGTGGAAGGGAACTGGCTATAACTGGATCAACGAGTACCGGCTGTTTAGATATATTATTTTAAACCATATGATTATCAAATGTGAGGCAATGATTGTTGAGTAATGAGTGGACCAATGCATGTTGGCAATTGAGCCTTTTTACTCCAGTCATTGAATATGGGGAAAAAAATGAGGATATGTGGGTGTGACTCTTTACGGCGCAGTATCAATAACTTCTCGATGGGGGAAAACACTTGCGCGCTAGCCGCGCTCTACCCGCGAATAGTCAAGCCGCGATGTCGCCTTTTTTTTATACCCGTCCCCCGGTTTTTTTTAGTTTTGATTTCATAAAGTATATACTTTCTTAGTTTCGGTCAAAATTGTGGAAAGTCATTCAATTGCATTTTCAGCAATAAATTGGAGTCATTGGAGTCTGCAACCTTTTGTACTCACAACGTGAAACGTCAAGAAAATTTCGTGAAAACGGCCCTTCCAATTGTCGGAGTCCTTGCAATAACGTTCCCTATCGGGGAATTAATACTTGCACGTAGATACGGTTCATTGATCGTTGTTTCCGATCAGTAGTTAATCAATTTCCTCTGTTGATTGATTTGTGGCGTATCATATCCTTCCGTTGTGATTCGTATCAACGTGACTCACAGTGCAGTCAAAAGTACGAAATGCAATCAGTTCTTGCGTTGAAACAACAATCGTTTGTTAAAAAACATTTATTTCGAAATCATGCAGACATTTAACATGACCAAATATTTTTGCCTGGACTGAAAAAATATGATGAAGTATACTATATTATATTTGAAGTATACTATATTATATTATATATTGCCTTGTATTGAAATAATTAGAGGAGAAAATTGGGTTCTTCCTAAAAAAACGTTACAATATGGAGTGAAGAACAAAATAATAATAGAAGCAACTTTTGTGGAACAACTTCAGGTCTAGACCTATTAACTTCCAGATACAAATTTCATACATAAATATTCTCTCATGTCAGTCATTCACAGGGTCAAAAAATCTGAAAATTCTTTGTAAGAAAAGTCACATTGCAATTGAAACCAATTGATTAAATTTAATTCTTCAAGTTTGTTGCACTTAGAGAAAAACGTTAGTTTGAGTACCAGTGGAATTCAAGGGTTAAATAGCGCTTAAATTGACGTTGATCTGCCATACCTTGAGGGTTTAACAGAATTAATTTAAGGGATAGATGGGTCGTAGTAATGGTGAGGTTCCCGCTAGGTTCCGGCCTAGGGAGGGGCCGGATTAGGGCCTTTAAGGCGTGTGTGTGTGTTTTCTTTATCCGTCCTTCTCGTTTGTACCCCCCCCCCCACGGTAGCTGCAGTTTGAGCATTCCTTGAGGGGGAGTACTAGACACCCACCCCTGCGGCTGGAGCCGACTTTCGCCACTTTAGGTCATCGTATTTCGAAACACCGGGTAAACCTCCACAAACCCCTGTGCTATGGTGGCGGGTGCCTATGATGGACCCGTGGGTCGGGTTAGGTTCCCGACCGGCTGTCCGCAAAATGGGACTTTTGAGCCTCAACGGTCCGTGTGTGTGTGTGTGTGTAATCGCAAGCGTTCGTAAGCATTGGTCAGGCACCAATGATGCAAATGATACCCACGAACATTCCATGTGTGTCATTAGAGCGAAGGAAGGGAAGGGGGGGGGGGGAGGGGGAGGCTCCATCTTTGGCACCTAAGGGAGACTACTGGCAAGGGCTCGTGGCTAATCCTGTGGATGAATACAAATAAATACAATAATACAAATCAGGAAAAAATAAGGAGGTCCATGGTACTTCCTCCCGAAGGAATACTGACCAACAGCAACTGAGCAGAGTAAGAGAGATACCAGAGATGAGATGGAGCAAGAAAAACATATACTACAATTTTATCAAAAAACTATCTGAAAATGGTAACAATACCTCAAAGCATGGAGAAATGATCAATAATTGTTGTTTATATGATAGCACTAACTTGCTCTATCGCTATCAAAATGCATTTTTTGTTTCGCTCCATGAATTCATTGCATGTATAGATAATATGCCCCAGAAATTTCCATGAATTTTTCCTTCAATTGAGCTCTCCTTTTATTATGAAATATGCGACTTATTTCCACAAAATTATCAAGTTAATTAAACGAGGTCATGCGGCAGTCACCTCGTTAACAACTTACCAGTGACCATATTTCATTAAATATACAGTCCACTTTATTCACTAGGAACAAAGATTGTTCCGCCTAATCTTATCTCCGTGGCACTGATTCAGATACGCGTGGATGATCGGATCAAGGTACGAATGGATTCAGGAGTTTCCACACAATGATTAAATAACATTCAATCTTATGGCCAATGTAATAAACAATGTCAGCAGATTACGTGGCTAAATCAAGAGTAAACAGTTGGTGTGATCGCACGATCTATTTCCACAGCGTTCTCAAATGTACATCAACAACCGCAAATTGAAAACAGGAATATTGACAGGTTTTTCTCGTTATGCAATGCATCGAAAATAAATTGTTTGATGTAATCGTTTCAAGAAAAATCATCAAGAAAATTACATTATATAATATATATATATATAGTGTTCGCTCGATCGAGAAGTTATTGGTTCCACCCGTAAACGATCGTATTGTCGAATTTTTACAATCAGCAAAAATTGATAATTGGAAATGGGAGAAATTATATGGAAACAAACACACACACACACACACACGCAGAGTAATGTCTAAGAAAAATCGACACCTATCGAACTAGAATTTCGAAGCTTCCGCCTGAAAGCATCTCCGATAAATTTTCAGCTCTTCCTTAATTAAATTTCCATTATCTACAAATCACCATCAGCATGATAGCGTCAAAGCGATATCAACTTCTCTGTTCCAGTAATTCCCCTTACGTAATGCCCTTCTCAGTGACATGAGGATCAAAATTCATTTGGACTTATCTTTCGCAGAACGGACTAAGAAAGCCACGCAGAGCAAACGAGCCTCCTGAATTTTACGCCTCATCATAGTTTAATGAGCAATGAGACTAATTATCAGCTGTCGACTGCAGACACTAAGTGGACTACGGACTCTCACTATCTTGAGTTTTACTATGAAACTCGTGGGAAGCTTACACTCCTTGACCTCCAACTTCGTTTAGAAACGTAAAATGCAAAAAAAATGCGGTGGTAGAAAGGCTCAATTACTATCGCATATCTTTTCGATGTGTGTGTGTGTATGTATTTCGCCCATGAACCATGTAGATAGCATAGCATGTTTATTATAAAGAATTGGATTTCCAACAACAAATGTTGACATTGTTTTCCTGTCATCTGCTTCGCTCGTGCATTCAATTAGGAGATCGTCGTTTTTTTGAAGTGAAACTTTTTATGGGACTATCTGAAGGTGTTACGCTGTCCAGACACTTACGCTTAGATGTCATAGCAACGGACCATAGCAACGCGCCATAGCAACGGGCCATAGCAACGGGCCATAGCAACGGGCCATAGCAACGGGTCATAGCAACGGGCTATAGCAACGCGCCGTAGCAATGCGCCATAGCAACGGGGCATAGCAACGCGCCATAGCGTGAATGTATGTAGAATAAATAGTAGGAAAAAGCATTATTTACAATGAAACAAAATTAAATGCTGTTATCTCCTCCTTTCCTACCCAATGTCTTACCTTTCTACACATTCATCGTTTTACCCAAAGTGTTATTTCAAATGCATAAGAAAAGATTTGTATTTCTCTTCTGAAGTTTCACTTTTCTGGCCCGTCAGGAACTACACGTCTCTTTTTTATTTTAAATAATCAAAGAACTGGGACATGGAATTTTTACCAATAGTATATTACACCATAAGGGCAGAAAGTATGAAATTCCTGCACTGCGCGCGATGATGCCCGAGGCGAAGCCGAGGGCATCATGGCGCGCAGTTCAGGGCTTTCAAACTTCTGCCCGTGTGGTGTATACTATTTTTCTTTATAGCCGGTCGAAAGTACGAAAATTCATAATTTGTGTTATAGATACTGATGCCTGCCCCGACATTTGCAGCACGAGCGAAGCGAGTGCTGCTGGTCGGGGGCAGGCATAACATAAAAAAGAAAGGCAAAGAAAATTAACCTTCAAAATATGTTTTTATGATCAAAATCATACATTTTTTTTATCATCATCATTGAAATAATAATTATTCACAATGTTTCCATGGAATGTACAGTTTTCATATACGGTAAATGGATTAGGAGATGAAAATTCCCATTTTCGTTTATTCATGTGATCGGAAGTTCCACTTGAAGCAATTTGATTGTCATTTCGTGGTGGTTTATTTTCTGATTTTTTTGAAAAAACTGTAATGGGTGGTTTTGAGGTTACATTTGACATTATCGGAGATAGAGGTGATGACTAGTGACTGACAGCAGTCCCACGCACCGATGCGCGGAAAAAAAAATTTCGTCCCGCTGTTGTAGATGGCGTACGTGTCGTTTCATCGATGCACGAATCTTAGACTTTCTGCTTCGGAATCGATGACGAATATACGTACTTTCGACCGAGGTATAAAGAAAAATATTTTTTGCGTCAGATAGCGTATTCGCGAGCTGAAAACATTTATTGTACGGGGTCATATATCGAACACCACGGCGCGACTTTTTCTGTGGATGAATAGCTGGAAGAAAGGCTAAGTTAAAAAAACTCGCTGCCGGTCGCACTCATGTAAGGAGAATGTAAGGCCGGGCAGGAACCTACAGCAACGCGGGGGGGGGGAGGGTTCCATCGCAGGTGCCTGCCATCGTAGCATAGGAGTCTCTGGGGATTTACCCCGTCGGGAAATGGACCAACAGGAATTTAGTTGGAGATATAGGATGCACTGATCTTGATTCAAGGGCACTTGGATTAAGGATGTTCGACCGCTATTTCTCACTTTTGTCAATTTTTTACTAATTTATCCCAAATTATAGGTTCAATAGGCGGGAAAAAATGTACAATTTTCCTGTAGCTTTATTCTCTATCGACACCTAAAATTTCATTGTCGTAGACCCATTTTTCAGCGTTTGTCTAAAGTGTTATGAATTTTCATACAAGCGTAGAGACAAAACTCGAAAATAAGTTTACGGTGATAAAATTTTGAGAGTCCATGAATAATTATGCACAATTTGTGCATTTTTTCCCGCCAAGAAAACCCAAAAGTTGGAGTAAATCGTCAAAAGATTGAAAAAAATGACGAATAGCGGTTGAACATCCTTAACAACCATTGATGAACGTTATAAAAAACCATGAATGTTAATTAGGAAACGCAACATATTTATGACACAGTTTGTGGGTGAAGTCCTAATGGTACTGAGATACGAAATTAAAGTCGATATCGACAATGAGAACTTAAAAACTCGAATCAGAATGACCTCATTAAAAATGAGTTTCGAAGCAGCGTATTGAAACCAGGAATGTCAGAAAACAAGGGGATTTTTGTCATTGCTGTTAATTACACGAAATCATGAAATACTAAATCTCAATGGAAAACACATAACCGAAAAAACGTCTCGGTTTTTCCCGGCGAATTTTGTTACGATGATGTTTCTCTATGAGACGTGTTTTCCAAGTTGTCCAAAATTCATCATTATAGTCAGAGTAATGGTAAAAAGTACTGATCCATCCAGCTTCAATTTTCCAAAAAGTTGAAGCGTGTTTGTGTTGCCCTAGCAAGGTCCAGGAAGACATATGTGATATGGTAAAATTTGTTCCACTGTCACAAAACCTTGTGTAATTCATCAGTAGTTGGAAAATATTTGCGCTACGAGAAGGAAAAAACCCTCAAATTTTCTGACAAATCAGAAGCTATTCACCAAATCACCCAATCATAATTGTCAAAATGTGCAGTACATTCCAACAACGGAAAGAAGGGGACAAAAATACGGCAAACACCCACAAGCCATTAAATCCTAACATCGATTGACTCTCCTTCTAACCCTCAAACGGGGAAAAACTTAAAACACCAAGTCCAGTTCGAAAGTTCATGGACCTTGCATTCCCCTTTCCCGATACGACGAAACACATTGAGCAAAAAAAAACAAAGCGTATCACTGATAAGCCCAAGAGTAGGCTACATGCGCGGGTCCAAAACGATCAACACTGTCTACCGGTTTCTACTCCTCCCTTTCCAACGACTACCGACATAGCAATGACAGCATTTCAAGAATTAAGTACGGCGGATTCCCTCGTGACAGCTACACGAACCATGTCACAACTGATCTACAGCTTCAAACACTGCTTCTACCAATTGATAACACGTAAAAAACCTGCCCATTTCACGCTCATCAATTCCCACAAATTTGCTTCGTCAACCACCTCCAACATCACCATTAACCGATTACTCTCTCAAGAAATGTCATAAAATTCGTTCACACTGCGAGAAAAATCTGGCAGGATGCGCTGTCGATGGTGCAATAAAATCCGAACAAATCAGCTGGAAAGAAGCTGACCACTGACGTAATGAAAAACGATTCCAAATATGCGAGACCTTCACAATCAGACCCGGCTGCCCGATCAAATTTCTCCTTCATCACCACCAACTGAAAATACCTCAATTTGATAAAGAAAAAATGCTTAGACCAACAGAACAATCAAAAGTAAAAGATAATGATGAATGCTACTGATGCGCGGAGCTCTCGAATTCGATCCGCCTGCAAAAATAGAAGAGAGCGAGGGGGCCAACGCTTTCGTATAAAACCGGGACGACCGATACACTTATTTACTGTGTTGAAAGCGCGGATCAAGCAGTGCGCTGGCAAACGTAGTCATCGTTTCACGTTCGTAGCGTGCGTGACAGTTTCATCCAAGAGTAACATTGTAACAAGGGGAGCCGTTGCCCACCGTGGATTCACAGTAAATGGGTTGTCGGAGAAAAGGTGGCTGGAAGGTGCTAGAGAAGCAATACTCTTGCTACGTAAACAAGAAGACCTATTTCATCAGCTGTGAGTAGTCTAAACTCGACAACAACTTGACTAATTCAGCCCCACATGTGCGTTAAGTTTTACTCCTACTCGACTTTTTGTGCTTGACTAATCTAATCTCCGGAAATCAAAACTATTTGTGACGTGTACCAATAACAACCAATCAGCTGGGAGATTTTTGAGGGGCTCGTCGTACGATTGGGAGTGGAAGGAGTAGTGTGAGAAGGAAAATAAAGAGAGAAGACAGGGATTCTCCACGAACCTCGGACTCTGTCCCCGTAGGCGACGTGTATAAAAGAGCAGGAGGTTTGGTAGCCAAAATGCCGACCATCGGGTGGATCATTGCCAGACAACCAACAGCCATTGGTGCAAGTGGATGTCTCAGGGATTCTAAGATAAGGGAACTTTCCACAATCATTGGCAGGAGCAATTGGAAGAATACAAACAAATGTGCTAAACTTAAGTCTACTGAATACGGTGTTTGGGGATCGGTTGCTAAACCACAGAGATTTTCCATTTTTACGTATCGAGTTGCTGACAAGTACAACAAATCATACAGAATGCCGTACCTAGTTGACAAACTGTATCCACAGTAAGTAGAACGGGATTTATTTATTTATTTTTTTGTTTTTATTTGGTTGTAACTTTTACCGGTGGGAAGCGGAACGTGTCATTGCAACTTGTCACTTTCATTTGGCTTTTTCTATCTTGGCTAATTTAGTAGTCTTCATAATGTGGAATGGATTGAGCTGCGATTATTGGAGATTTATCATGCATTGCTGCCGAATATATCAATGTGAATGATGTATTTCTGGTAATGAGGGGGCTCGTCCATATCGTGGCATTGGAAGATACTAAATGGCTTCGCTTTCACTCGCCCAATGATCTAAGAACGTGCGCGAAGCCTGTCATTACCTATTCGAGAAGTCCTAGGAAAGTTTTTAATCAAGGCGTGATTATGCGGTGATAAAATACCAGTTGTGGACTAAACTAGATGCTAGATTAATCCAATTAAATTTCAATTTTTATTTTAAGCTCTTACGATATTGTGGGATACGATTGGATTGAGTTTGAAATTTTGTTTTCCTTCACAGTTTTTATGAATTAAATTTTTTGTTTGGACAACCCAAAAATTTCATTGGACTTAAATCGGGGTGATGTAATGCCAGCTGCCTTTCCCCGAACGCTTAAGCCTCGTCCTTGATTGCTTCTAGAGTATCTTTTCAATTTTTGTTCAATGCATGGGCCCCCAGCCCCACCAGCAATTCCAACCAATTGCCGGAAAATGTAACTATATAAAATCTTCCTTCAATTCGACTGAACTGTCAAAGTGTCTCAATGTCAAAAATTGATTATGTAACTGACACCATACCTAAAATATTGCGGCATAAGTTAGTCTCTTGGCCAACACAATTCCCTACATTCCAATCCCTAAACAAACCAAAACAAATTCAATGCCAGAGAAGCTGATGCAATGATATTGTGTATTGCAGGGTGACGAACTTCATGGCGACCCAGGCCGCCAAGAGTGCTAGCTCCATATATGATATTGAGGAGCATATCGCCGGCGCTCCCCTCGTGAATAAATTAACAATTCCATTGGCCCCTAAGGTACGAGCCTACGTCGAGGAATGCGTGAAACTCTGTAAACCTGATGAGGTTTACATTTGCGATGGTAGCGAGATGGAGAACAGTATTTTGCTGAAGATGTTGGAGAAGAAGGGAAGTGTTGAACGTCTTCCGAAATATGAAAATTGGTGAGTGATTGTCATAGTCCTGAACTGTCCTTCACCTATATTCCGTACATATTAGCATGCCTGGATCACTATTAGGTCCTCTAGTCAATTTATATCCAAAACTGAAGAACTTTTTTACCCCTGCCTTCAGCTGGTTAGCGAGAACGAATCCTGCGGATGTTGCGCGTGTGGAAAGTCGCACTTTCATCAGTACAGACTCAAAAAGTCAGACAATTCCAACCCCTCGGGAAGGTGTTAAAGGTACCCTAGGCAACTGGATTAGTCCCCAAAATATGGACCAAGCAATTGTAGAGCGTTTTCCCGGCTGCATGAAAGGTACTATGATCAAATGAATCATTCATTGTCTCTTTGTAACCCACTTTTCTTTATCACAGGTCGTACCATGTATGTTATTCCCTTCAGTATGGGTCCAATAGGCTCACCGTTATCCAAAATTGGAATAGAAATCACTGATTCAGCTTACGTTGTGTGTTCAATGAAAATTATGACACGTATGGGTTCACGTGTTCTTGATGTCCTTGGCAAAGACGACTTCGTTAAGTGTTTGCATTCAGTTGGTGTACCGAATAATGATTCGAAAGTGCTAATTAAGCCCTCATGGCCCTGCGATCCTGAAAGAACCATTATACTGCATAAGCCAGCTAAGAATGAAATTGTTTCTTATGGCAGTGGATATGGGGGAAATTCATTACTTGGCAAAAAGTGTTTTGCCTTGAGAATTGGATCTACAATTGCCAAGAAAGAGGGATGGCTTGCTGAGCATATGCTGGTACGTACTCATTGCTACCTTAAGTCAATAAATTATGCGAGAAATCAAATATTCCATTCGATACAAAGACACGAAAATAAGTGGTGATGTTTACAAACAAACCAACCGATTGGGTAGATCAAGGTCAGAAGACACTTTGTTTTGTTATGCTCTTTATCTATCGTCGAAGGTGTTTACACGGAGCTACGAGTCACATCTACCTTTTACGGTTGTTTTGATCCCATTCTTGGTATTTTCAAAACAATGCAGAATTCTCGGGAAATGGGAACTATATAAATTTTGACAGTTTTATATTATAGTTCCTTATCAGTGTCTATGAGCAATTTGCTTCTTATCTTGTCGGATTAGGCGAAACCTTCCTATGAATTGACTGACCATGATTTTATCAATGATTTTCATCACTATTATTATGTTGTATTTATGCATATGACTTATGTATGTATTTCAATTGGAAGGACAAATGGAGTTTTGTTAAACAAACTTGCTAAACAAATTTTTTGCTGATGGAAAATCTGTTTGATTCTACAATGCAGGATTTCTATATTTACAGATATTGGGTATAACGAATCCAAAGGGAAAAAAAAGATATATAGCAGCAGCATTTCCAAGTGCCTGTGGCAAGACAAATCTTGCAATGATGCAGCCGACTTTGCCGGGTTACAAAATCGAATGTGTTGGCGATGATATAGCCTGGATGAGATTCGATAAGAAGGGACGACTCAGAGCAATCAATCCGGAGAATGGATTTTTCGGTGTTGCGCCTGGCACAGCATCAGCCACTAATCCCAATGCGATGAAGACTATTTTCAAGAATACACTGTTTACTAATGTGGCACGTACGAGTGACGGCGGTGTCTTCTGGGAGGGTATGGAGAAGGAGATAGCAAATGACGTTGAAGTTATCGATTGGCATGGTAATGCCTGGTCAAGGGATTCTAAAACACCTGCTGCTCATCCAAACTCAAGATTCTGCACTCCAGCTAATCAGTGTCCAATAATCGATTCGGCTTGGGAAAATCCAGAGGGTGTACCAATTGATGCTATTCTCTTTGGTGGTCGTAGGCCCAAGGGAGTTCCACTTGTATATCAGGCAAGAAATTGGCAGCATGGGGTGTTCATTGGTGCTACTATGAGATCCGAGGCGACTGCTGCTGCTGAACACAAGGTAAAAGTCAATTATCATTAGGGAATTACACTGCTCGAAATTCTCAGCCAAATGGCAAGTTCCCAGCGACCCTTTGACGCTGATGTTTTACCTAGATGTTGAAAAAAAGCTTGGGCAAAGATTTTTCAAATGGACTTTCATAATCCGTTTAATCATTATCAATATTTTATTTTTAGGCTAAAGTAATTATGAATGACCCCTTTGCTATGAGGCCATTCTTCGGTTACAACTTCGGTCACTACCTGGGACACTGGTTGAGCATGGAACGAGTTCAAGATGCTAAACTCCCCGCAATATTCCACGTAAACTGGTTTAGGAAAGGCCCTGATAACAAATTCCTGTGGCCAGGATTTGGGGAAAATTCTCGTGTTCTCGATTGGGTTTTGCGTAGAATTGAGGGGGAGGACATTGCCGAGGAATCGCCCATTGGTTTACTACCAAAAGAGGGCTCCCTCAATCTCACTGGTCTCCAAGAGAATGTCGATCTGCAGGAGCTATTCAGATTACCCAAAGACTTCTGGAAGCAGGAAGCTGCAGAGCTAAGGGATTACCTTGATGCCCAAGTTGGCCGAGATCTCCCCAAAGCCATTATCGAAGAGCTTAATAACCTCGAAAAGAATGTCTCGAAACTTGACTAAATCATTCGTTTCTGGTACACCCATAAAGTCGAATCTAATTTGAGATTTAATTTTTTTTTTAAAATTGAGTATTTCAAAACCGGATTTTGGGACCTCATTTGCTCTACTTAATTGGCAAACTCTAATTCCATTTGAGTGTTTTAACTTGCGTTATCGAGAATTCAGTTTTCGTGGGTCTTAACACACATCGTATAACGCAAAATAAATTTATCCTTGGGTGTACTTTCATAGAACAACTTCGCAATGTGATAAGCTGCAAAATTCGGTTTGTACGTTCGGAAATAATATCCCAATTTCAAGGAGCCCTTATATACCATTTCTTAAGTATGCCATCATCAAAACTCTGAATTTTCTTTACATTTCTTACGATGTAGATCGAAAATGGTCTGGCCGGGATACTTGCAAAATTTGGTAACTTATTTCTAAATGCACTCATCAACATATGGAAATTGTTTACAATTTTTTTTTACTTAGATAATGAAATCGCAAAATTGCTTCATCTAAACATTCCATGTAAAACGATCACGAAACTGCGTGTATATTTGTATATAGTATTATTATAGTAATTTTTGCGACAAGGGGAGGAGAAAATTGTTTGGTAATTTTTTTCACCTCGACTTGCAAACGAAGTTTTGTGTCGTTCGGGTCGAGAACCGCGATCCAACTGCGCGAAGCGAAGTTGGCGATCGCGCTTTTTTCACCCGAATAACATTAAATCAATTTACACCTGTGGCTGAGACAATACTCCTCCGTCAACCGACTTAACACGATCCAATTGTGAGGTCTTCCAAAAGAACAAAATAACTAGATTGTTAATGTAAACACGTGATACAAAACTACTGTGACCGTCGAGCTTTATGTTTATATTTATTGATAGAATTCCCATCAGTAAATCTCCATTGTATTTTCAGATTGTAACTATTATTTATAAAAAAAAATACAAACGTTTAAGAAATCTAAGCAACTTATTAATATTATCAGTTTTTCCCATTTATATATAGATATAGAGTTCCATATGTAGATATACGAGCCCGGGTGCGCGCTTGACGCGCTGAAATCCAGTTTGAAATTTGAAGTGCAATATCTTTTCCGAAGTTGAATATACTGTTCATCATTGATGCCGAAAAAATGAGAGCTTTCAATTTTCCAATTTGAAGCAACCATCTTTTGATTTTTGTGTAACGAGATCGGTGGCGCGTGCACCGTACACGCATTTCCTTTTTCCGCCGCACTGACTGGTGTCGCGTCGATTTCACCTTACGGTTTTCCAGACATTTCGTCTTACACGATATCGAGATATGTTCGAGATGTCAAGTTTACGGTCATTCGATTGCATTTCGAGCTTTTTCTTCACTTCTCCTTTTTACCATAGGATTATTGCATACAGCTAAAAATTTCAACATTGGACAGAATATGTAGAAAACTGGGAACTTAATAAATTAACAGAGCCTGAAAAAACATTCTGTGTATATAATTTTCAATAACTACATAAGCTATGACAATTTCCCTGCCGATTGACTATCCACGTAATAGCTTAGATATTGCGTGGATAGTGCATGGATATATTTTTTTGTTCGGAAAGGAACCAAAAAAGCTGAAATATAATCCGCTAATAATTAAAACTAGTTACAGATGAGTAGTTATAGGTGAGATGCGCCCCAGATCTAATTACAATTAATTTGAACATAAGTATATCAATGGCGCAATTTACCTGCAATTACTCACCTGTCACCAGTTTTCATTATTAGCGGATCATATTTCATTTTTTTTACGTCTTTTCCAAAAAAAAATCACATCCACATACTATCCACGCTAATGCGTGGATACTACTTTGTCTGGATTGAACAATTATCAAGCCGAATCGATACCCCAAATAGCGATGTTTATCGACGCAAGCGCCATTACCAACCAACTTCACGATGTTATCGGACTAATCTGATCAACCAATGCGAGCATCACGATTCAAAAATGAATTATGACGGACCAATGAGGAATCATCGTGGACTGTCGACTCTGACGATGTTCACGTTAGTACTTTCTTGAATAGGCGCTAGTGAATTCCACTGAATTGTGTCATGCAATTGTTCAGAGGCTCCCAGAATTATCTAGAGCTCCCCCGTATTCTCTGCAATCAGCGACATCGCAAATCTTCCAATAACGTTCATACATCTTTCTAGAACTTGTTGGAATTGCCTAGCATTTCCAGAGATTTCTAGAACCTATCATTTGCCGCAGCCGGTAACATACCGATTATTCCTTATCTCAAGTTCCACTGAAAATTTATCGACTCTGGGTCACTTACCGACAGTGGAGAAATGCTGTCCCACTATCGGTACCTTACCTAACCCCAAAAACGTTCCATAAATTTTCAAGATGGCGCTGGACCAACCGGGAGAGATCCATTTGATTTATTGATCTCGCATCCAGTATTTAAACCTATGAATAATAATAATTATTATTAAATTTTGAATTCCCGCCAAAAAAATATCACACTTGAATTTGATGACTTTTTTGAATTGTTAACCTTTTTTCCACAAAAATAGAAGGGTGACAGGTACTGATAATTCCAGAAAGATGCGGGTGCGATCGGTCATGAGCCCCGTTGTAAATACACGTGTGTACCAAAAAGATCCGGGGATATAGTCACACATGTGCCTTCCTGAGTCCCTATCGTCACAGCTGCACCGGGAAGTACTTAACTATTCACATGGAGAAGTCAAGATGGCGTGAGGTGCGGTAGGGGTATTACAATTGTATATGAAAGAGCTACAGAAGCTCAGTAACGTCGACTAAGATCGGTATTTACGATTCAAGAGAAATCCTTCTCCCGGTTACCGTCAATCCGTTATAATTTCTCCGCTAATAGAATCCAAGATTTTGTCGCTGATCGTGCGACGCATCCTCAACGCATTCCATTTAGAAATCAAGTCAAAGATACATTTTGTTTAGCAAATTTATTTCAGTTATATACGATTTCTTGCCATTTTTTTAAAAGTTTTTTATTTTTGCTAATTTTTTTTTAATTTCCTGCACTGTTGATTTTTTTTCATTTTTTTTTCTTCTAATTTTTCGTTCAGCAAACTTTTACCTCGGAATTCGGGCGCATTTAATTTCCAAAAACAATGTCCCCAGAATGTACTCTTGACTACAGCCGAGCCAAGTAAGCATCGCACTTGTACCAAGTATCGAAATGGACCTTGGACTAGCATCGATTTTATACTTGTGAAAAGTCAAAAATAGACTGACGAGTAGTATTTTGCTTCAAAGACTTCAGAACTTTAAAGTACTTACCCGACGTGTATTAAGTAAAACAGAGTACTTTTCATTAGTGTCGACAAGTAGTACTCAGAAGCTCCAAAAATACTATTCTAAGGTACCGAAACCGAATTTTCAAATATACGTTTCAAAAGTCTTCAGACTACTTTTGGAAAGTACATAGCATACTTTGCAAAAAAACGCCGTATTCTTATCAAAAGTAGCTTAAATACTTTTCAACAGCGCATCGGAAAATTAGAGACGATACTCGCACAATTTGAACAAAATAAAACATTACCCTAAGAGCTTGTACTTGGCTACCAATAGTCCGTACTTGAGGTACTGAACAAGTCTGGCAAAGATTTGAATAGCCTATTCGTTTTACTACATAAATCCTTTTTTCAGAGCGCAATCTGGTGAATTTGGCTTTGGTTTTTCGTGTAATTAAACCCGATGAAATTTCTACAAGACTCGTATTGATATTTCGTCATCATTCACCGCTCTCGCATTCTAATTAATCACATCACACCTGGAAGAATGTTATCATCGATTTCACCTATTGCTATGAATTTAATATGTCGGTAGAGGAAAAAAAGCCCGATCGCAATTTAGACGCGACTCGCGTGGATCTTCGATCGTGGCCAGTGGTGCAATAGGTAATTCCACGAAGGAGACCATAATGGCGGCAGTAGCGCCATTTAGCCCATCGTGCGCATACACGCCAATACACGCGTGGGAGTGCGACTGCTGCGCATCAGTTTGTACCAGTAAAAAAATCCTATATCCTCGGTAGAAATCCCGCCGTGATAATCCTATATAATGCTATGTCACTCCACGGTGGAGACAGTCGGAAGCGCATGTCCTGGAGGAAATTACGTTTGCTGAAAAGAGGGCTACTAACGGAATACAAAATATATTTTTTTTTCTCGACACTTGAAATTGTCCTCTATAGGAAATTTTTAAAATTGTAATGGACTTGCAGGACCACTCGGTGAAAGAAGCGCAACCTACAATTTACATTAATTTTTTTAAACACTCGCATGAGAGCTTGGACTAAAAAAACAAATCGATTATCGAATTCGAAAATTCCAAAGCGGAAGAAAAAAATTTCGATTATCGGTGACCGGCAAGGCACTAGTCCTCTGGTAAAAAGGAAAACCGAAAGAAACCTATCGAAAAATCTCTATATTATATCGATATTAGCGTAAGAGACCGATATCGATATTACCGTAAGACTGAAACCGACCCGCCACCAGTCAGTGCGGCGGAAGAAGGAAATACGCGTGCGAAGCACGCGCTGCCGCACTCGTCTCTATAGTAAAAAGAAGAGACTCAAGAGAAGATCGGTATATATCGGAATTATCGAACAGTGTAAGACCGAAGCTGAAGCGACACCAGTCAGCGCGGCGGAAAAAGGAAGTGCGCGTGCGATGCACGCGCAACTGGACTCGGATATTATATTAAAAATCGAACCCACATAATGTCCACTCAGACCACTCAGATTAAAAAAAAAACAACAAAGCGCATAGGTGAAAACGTCGATGGAGTGGCCAGGTTACGACGCCTCGCTGAATCGCTGGATTACGAAATCGTTTCTCCCCGGTAGAAAGAAAGAGGAATTGCGTGGGTGCTTACTCGAATTTTAATCGAAATGAAAGGACTTTCGGTACGATAGACATAATGGCCAGATAAATTTGTTCCTCACTCGCAATTGTAATTCCAAATGTCAGGAATTATTGCCGTGAGGCCCGAGAATAAATTCTGAAATAATGTTGGTATATTTTGCCCAAGAGGTTCATTAATGTCCCTCAATTTTGTTGGAATTTTTTTCCCCACTAAATTCATCTCTCGTCTTGGGACAATCTCCATTCCACAATTGGAAGTTGTTTATTCTTGAGAAGCCGTCTATTTACGGGCCTCTCTCGTTATGGAAACTAAAAGGCCAGACTCATTGTTTCTCATTCATATTGACTATTATCAGTGAATCCGCTTTACCATACCAGTCAGCAATATCCCTGGTGTCACGTCCATATTGGCTGGATTATATTCGTCGTTGGTCATCCGAATCATCTTTCTTGGGTGTCCAAGTTTGGTGGTGTCCACCCCAGTTGACGATGCCAGTCGCATAACTAAAATTTGTCGTCCATAGGACCACCACACCTTTATTTTATTCTTTATATATATATATATATATATATATAAATTGCAGGTTTTTAAAATGGAATGAAATTCATGGGATATCAGGAATCAGTGCAGCAATTTTAGGGAAATTAGAAAAAAAATACTGGAGAAGAGTGGGTAATGATGGGACAGAAGACATAATTGGACACTCCTCATACCGCTGGCCGCCATGTTCCATTATGCCCCCCCCCCCATGTGATGTTTAATAGGACACCTACATAATTTACTATTTTTTTTAAGGATGAAAATTAATGAATAATTAAGAAAAATTTAATTGTTTGTCATGTTCAAAAATTGGTTCTGAGGAATAACATAGACGGTGTTTATGGAGGACTGTGTTTCAGACAAGGATCACGTGGACTGTGTTTTTTCAATCAACCGTCCCATTTTTTAGATGAATGTGCAATTGTTTTGTTGGGATGGTAAAGAACAAAAATAGGAAAATTTTCAGCGCATTTCGAACCTAATCAGGTCAAAGTTATGTGAAGCTGATCGCTTACACAATATCGGGTTGCATAATTGGTTCGGAAGATATTATTGACGGAAAATTAACACAGGGATACAGACAGACACACACACACACACGCACGGTGGGTTTCTGGAGGTTTACCCTGTGATTAGAAATACGATGAGCTGAAATGGCGAAGTCGGCCCCAGCCGCAATGGGTGGGTACTCTGATTCGTAGTATTGCCCATGAAGTAATGCCTACCAGCGGTTACGTGGGTGAATACGAATAGAGAAAGAGTGAAAAAAAAAAAAAACACACACGCACAGTCGGGGCTTTGGCGTAGTGGTAGAGTATCTGCCTACTACTCCGAAGGTCCTAGGTTCGCCCCCGGCCGCCGTAGAATATTTTCTCAAAATATTTTCTCATGGATTGAGACCGATGCAGGAACTTCCGTGTGTGCTCTCGGCGGTACCCATAAAATGAGACCGCCCGGCCGAGCGGGAACCTAACCCGACGCAGGGGGGGGGGGTGGGTTCCATCATAGGCGCCAGCCATCCTAGCACAGGGGTTTCTGGAGGTTTACCCTGTGTTTAGAAATACGATCGCCTAAAATGGCGAAAGTCGGCCCCAGTTGCATGGGTGGGTGTCCGGCACGCCCCCTGAAGGAATGCTTAACGGCCGCTACCCGGGGCGTACAAATGAGAAGGACGGAGAAAAAAACCCACACACACACATGCACACTCGCAGTCACACACACGCCCCATGAAGGAATGCTTAAACGGCCGCTACCCAGGGCGTACAAATGAGAGGGACGGAGACAACAAAAAATAAAAAAAAAACGCATGGAGATCATGTTAACATGCCCTCAGGGTGAGAAATACCTTGAACTGTGGAGATTTAATGGCAAATCGATTTTCCATTTTCGAGGGCACAACAATAACTTCCTCCAGCGCAAACTCAATAATTACCTGAAATATTGGTGAACGCCAACATGTTTTAGACGTTAGTTATAGAGCTCGAAAAAAATGGCCGACCGACAAAAAAATCCAAAAACAAAAACAAACAAGCGAATGGATGCTGAGTCCGACTTATGAGATCTGTACAAAAAAAAATCCGATTTATAACTTTGCCTCTGCTCGATGGAATTGAATAGGGAAGACATAGAACATCCGTAGACAGAACATCCGTAGACAAAACATACGTAGATATAAAACATACGTTACTTAGTGGCGGATCATCCCGATTTATCGGATAATAGCAATATCTGTAATACTTCTTGAAGAAATGGGGGTTGAAGGTCAAATGAAATCTCCGCAAAACTCGCTTCACCTCGGCGCACATGAATTGTAATGAATTGTGATGGATGAAATTTTCATAATATTTGATGTAATGTTTTTTAACCCTTAGCTGCCACTGGGGGTGACTTATCACCCCAGGCTGGGGAAAAGTGAACCTAGAGGCCTACAATCGTTGAAATTAATACAAATATCGATATTTTTCATTAGTAGATAGATGTAAGATGTGATTCCATGACATAGCAAGTCACCCCGGTGTGGCAGCATCCGCTGCTTGGCAAAGATTTTTTTTTTTTTAACTTCTTGAAAGATCGACGTATACTGTTAATTTCTTATGATAGTAGTGTATCTTGGGCGTACAATCCTAAAATGTTGACCCTTAATATTAAAAAATGGCGGAGTAATGAATTTTTTTCTGAAAAACTTCATTTTTTAATTTTCACATATATGACCACTTTTTGAAGCGCCATCTATAAATTTATTAATGTAAATCATTGGAAAGGTTGAATATATGTTCAATAAACATGACCCAATCGATTAAAAGTTTTAAAACCCTCATACGTATTTTACCACTCATTTTTTTTACGCGGGGTGAGAAGTCACTCCCGGTATGGCAGCTACGTCGCCGGACTGAGATGTGGCACCTAAGGGTTAATCTCCCGATGTAGGGGAAGTTATTGTAATCACCCCGAAAATGAAAAGTGAAATTTTCACGACATTTTCACTTTTCTCGATGTTTGACACCATGCTGACACGTTTTCTGAAAGATGTTCGTGTCTGTGTGAGTGTGTGTCTGTGGACATGAAAACTTTGTCGAACGTTTCCTGAAGACCTAATGGACCAATTTGAGTTGTTTTTTTTTATCGATGCATCTCCATGGTGATCAGGCCGAAAAGGAGTGTCAAAGCGAAATAACAATTATTTCTATTGTTAACAATTCCAACTGTTTATAACGCTGTATCTCACGAAATATTATAGATACGCAATAGTCTCCTCAATAAATGTTGTTCCTTATGAAAAAATACATATTTTGTGTTGTTTGACATTTTTCGTATCTTCAACCGTTTCGCCGTTAGAGCGTTATAAACAACTGAAATAGTTTAGAACGCTCTATGGTGAGAAAAATGAGAGATTGGAAAGGAAGTACACTCACACACGCAGATATCGGGAAGTTATAATTTTGGCCGGCGGAGGGTCCACATTCCATTTATCTCCCCTAGGATTCCTCTCAAGAAATGCTGCAAAGATCACTAGCACACGTAGAGTTCGCAAAGTATGAGCTCGATGCTGTTCCTGCTTAGAGAACCAGACTTTGGCACTCGAAGTCTCAGGATCTTGTGGACCTATCCAGGTTCTAATCCATGCGAACTCATCGTCGAACGAAATTTTCGGAAACAAAACCGCAGAACAGCAAACATTGAAGTTCTCCAAGTGATTCCCGTTCACACCTGTAAAAAAAAAATTACCTAATCCTCATTAGTATAGTGAACCACGTACGGATCTCTAATTTTAATTTCATATTATTTTTTGTAAAATTGGGAAAATTTTGAGCAAATGTCTTCAATGTCAGTGAAAAAAATAGGTAGTTATTTTTCAATTAAAAATCGCCAAATCAATTTTTAAAAAATCCGTTCGTGTTTCACTGGGGAAGTCCATCCCGACATATTGTAAAACCTTTTGAATGAAAATCGTCTACATTATTCACGTTCCTATTTTGAGCACCGCATTTCGATAAAAATACGATCGAACTTTTCGAGAGAAAAACTCGCAAATTGTTATGAAAAATTTTTTTTTTCGGCATTAAAGTTTTTTCCTCAATTCTAAAGTCGATTTTTTGTACCTGAAAAACTCCTCAAACTATATATCTATATGGTATATTTATAACAAAAAAGTGAAAGGAAAGCAAGGAAAGCAAGTACATGTACATTTATGTGACACAGATATCTCAGGCTTGATGAAGAAATTGTCTTCGTGGTAATAGTGGTTTTTTAAAAACACCTCGGTATTTAACGATACGGACAAACCCAATATGCCGATAACCTGCACATATACAACGAGTTGCGTTTGAATCAATTGGTTACACGACGACGAAATGCGACGTGTCGGTGGCTCTCCAACAATCCCAAGAAGAGAAGATGTTACGTGCTCGCACGTTGAGCCGTGATTCGAATTTTTTATCAGGACATTTGGCTTTTCTCTCCTCCTATTGCATGTTACCTCTCGAAAGGATTTAGGGGAAGGGGGAGAAAAGAAGTGTTCTCTCATTGTCCACCTCCAATCGATTCGATAAATTCGTGATGGGGGGCGGGAGGGGGGGGGGGGAGGGGTCACCGCGGAAGAGAGACTCTTATCCCCCTCCTGGATGTTCGATTGTTCACAGAACACGTACGTGTCCCCATACACGTAGCAATGGAGACGAATGAGAGTTCTTTTGCTTTAGCGAAATTCATATGGCTGTCTGTCATCTCTCAGAATATTGATTTTCATTTTTTCAAATTTTTTTAGCGCATGTAATGCACTATGCCGAAAAGTGGGTTTGCCTAACCTAGATCACTGGCCTATTGAATGAGCGATTGTTCCAAATTGTACACTGCACATATTAAAAATAATTTTCAGACTCGATTAAGCACAAAAATGTGATCCAGACTTTTAGATTGAGCTTAGTCACTTATCATGCAGATCTGTTTGAACCCTTGAGTGGTGACGCCGTATGCGCGACGTCGACGGATTCATGGACGGTGCGGGAGTAAGGGCAAGCACAGGAGGGTTGAACCCATGATACTTCCTGATTTATGCAAATTAGCAGTGAACTCAGTCGACATCAAATGTGTATTTTTGCATGAGGCATTCCTGTACCGAGTTGACTCGATTGGATTAAGTCAATGCCAAATTGTATCAAGCCAGTGAAAGAATCGACTGCCTCCAAATCCGGATTGATCCACTTCTCCTTAGTTACTTCGAACACTTCCGGTCTCCAATTGATCTAAAACGATTTCTTTCAACTCGCGAAAAGATCGTGAATCAATCTATTGTCTGTGTATACTTAGCACCATATGATTTCTTATCTGAATGATATACTGATGTCCAGAAGGCTCATGAAGAAACTGTGGAAAAAAATGTTGAAAAAAGAATGGCTATCGAAAGCCATCCTTGTGGCATTCTGTTGAAAAACAGAGCAGATGGTACGAATCAATTACTCGTCCCTTCTTACAATGTCCCTTCTGCATGACAATTGAAACCTCGATATTTAGGGAAAATTTTGTATTCAAATTTTGACGATCTTTTAAAACGTTGATTTCCAATTTTCAAATTTCTTTATTTCATGACCAGCCTGGGGATAGTTGGCTTGTGCATGTACATTACGATGCGTAGATTGCGTGATTTTCGGCGTCCGAATTCGTTGAACATACTTCGATGTGATTCACACTCTCGCATTTATGAGAGAAACCGTCCCATTTCATTGGAATATGTTGTCGGTCCTGAATGAGAATTAAATTGAAATTGCGCTCGACCTTAGATGCCCAACATAAAGGTTAGTGAAGTATGTGTGAGGCTGTAGTTTCTGCTTCATCAAAGCAGCAATGAACAAATCATCATTTCTCTAATCTATCAGCATGAGAGAGCCCCTACGCTATTGGCCACCGGAATGTCAGAATGACATCGCAGCGACGTCACTGCGCCCTCTATCTGAGCTCGTACAGCAAGTTGGTAGCGGCGAACCCTGCGCAAGCTCGTACAGCAAGCCCGTCGCGGCGAATACAAGTTCATGCAGCAGGTTGGTTGCGGAAGACTGTGTACAAGGTCATGCAGCAAGTTGATGGTGGTTACATCTGCACAAGTCCATGCAGCAAGCGGATCGCGACGTAGCCTGTGCAAGTTGATCGTGGTGATCTCTGCATCAGTCCGTGCAGCGAGTGTATCGCAGCGACCTCAAGTTCATGCAGCAAGTGTGCCGCGCAGAGCTCTGCAGGAATCCATACAGCAAGGTGACCGCGGAAGACTGTTCACAAGGTCATGCAGCAAGTGAATCGCGACGTAGCCTGTGCAAGTTTATGCAGCAAGTTGATCGCGCTGATCTCTGCACCAGTTCATGCAGCGCGTTTACCGCAGCCACCTCTGTGCAAATTCATGCAGCAAGTACGTCGCGGAGAACTGTGTACAAGGCCATGCAACAAGTTGATCGCAGTGACCTCTGTACAAGTTCGTGCAGCGAGTGTGCCGCGGAGAACTCTATACAAATCCATACAGCAAGGTGACCGCGGAAGGCGGTGTACAAGGTCATACAGCAAGTGGATCGCAGTGGCCTCTGCACAAGTTCATGCAGCAAGTCGATCGTAGTGATCTCTGTACAATTCCGTGCCGCGAGTGTATCGCAGCAATCTCTTCACAAGTTCATACGGCAAGTTTGTCGCGGTAAATGCCGTACAATATTATGCCGCAAGTTGGTCGCGGCGATCTCTGTCCAAGTTCACGCAGCAAGTTGGTCGCCGAGACTTCTGTCCAAGTTCATGCAGCCGAGTGATCGCCGCGACCAACTTGCTGCATGGCCTGCTTGGCCAGAGGTTGCCGCGACATCGCTGCGACATTCTACTAGGCCTGTAGAAAAAAATACATCAGTTAATGTATCTTAATTCCGATACTGGTGTCTTGATATCCCCTTAAGTAAGAAGCATGCAAACAATTTCAGAATCTACGGACTTGTAATTTGCATGCCACATAGCGGAATACACCATAAAAGCGATCTCAAAATTTCAAGTCCCTTTACCACATTATTCATGAGATATATGGAACGTGAAACAGTAAACAGTGGATAATAATTTCTGTTTTCGAAATATTATATATGAGAACCAGCTTGGTTTTTCGGTTTGAAACCATTTGTTACCATGCATGTTTAATGCGGCTGAAGTGTTACTATGTTGTCGCTTTAGTGATAGAGAGACGTAGGTTTCAAAATGTGAAAAAATATCCGAGAGTGAAAAAGAGAATTGATCTGAGAATTTGATTCCTCAGTGGGAATAACTCGGAGTATGGTTCTTTCTTGAGAGAGGAAAAAGTTGTGTCTGGCCGGATCTCCTCTTAACTGCGTTGAGAAATTCGGAAACGCAATTGACACTATCAGTGATGACGCAAAAAAATTTGATCGATGGCTTGATGTACTGAGGCGAAATTAAAGCATGTTACGGGGCCACCTGTGGAACCATCGTCATAACTGTCCTCTGAGATATGCCAATAGAACCCACGTTGCACTCATTCACCTTGGGAATTGTCCAGAACCTGGAGAGAAAAAACATGGGCCACCTGCTACTTTTATTTCTTTTCTCTTCTGCACTCGACAAAGATCCCATGAAACTGCTGAATCCCATGAAAATAATGGGTAAAAGGAAGGGAGGATTTTTGGTCCTTGAATGAGCCCGCGGCATCCGGATGTGAAATCTCGGCTTGAGGTGGACCAAATTTCTCCCTCGGGCAATCGACTGCGCATCCGCCTTTGGCAGTCATCAGTGAATACATACACGCATGGAACACCCGCGCGGTGTAATAAAAATGTGCGCGTAGTAGTCAGGCGTGACAGAAGTGAAACTTGGACTCATACTCTTCATTGAACTTTTAATTTTTTTTGTTATTCAATTTTTGAAATTTTTGAAATTTTTGAAATTTTTGAAATTTTTGAAATTTTTGAAATTTTTGAAATTTTTGAAATTTTTGAAATTTTTGAAATTTTTGAAATTTTTGAAATTTTTGAAATTTTTGAAATTTTTGAAATTTTTGAAATTTTTGAAATTTTTGAAATTTTTGAAATTTTTGAAATTTTTGAAATTTTTGAAATTTTTGAAATTTTTGAAATTTTTGAAATTTTTGAAATTTTTGAAATTTTTGAAATTTTTGAAATTTTTGAAATTTTTGAAATTTTTGAAATTTTTGAAATTTTTGAAATTTTTGAAATTTTTGAAATTTTTTCAGAGTAGAAAGTTTTTGACGTCCTCAAATGTGTTATTTGTTGCCAAATTGCTCCGCCGACACCCAATTCCCTTCAGTTTGATGGATGTGGATGGGGATGGGGAAAAAGGGGTCTGCAATGAATATTGTTTCAGATGAATTTTATCCCCAGCATCCATCATTAAGGTGGTTGAATGCTATATTGAAGGTTGAAAGTATTATTGCCATCGGTTTTATCTCGTAAAAAAATCCGTTGAGAGAAAAATCCTGGAAAAGAACTTCTTCGTCAGGAATTAGATTTTCTAGATAAAATATTTCACGACAGTTTTCTCTAAACTCTTCCGCTTAGGTATTAGGCGAAAGAAGGCAATTATTGAACTTTTTTTGTAAAACCGTGTCGTACGCAGGTTGCTTTAGACGAAATTGGTATAGAAGATTTTTCTTGGAAAATCAAATTTTCTACAAAAAATGTTGTATATAAAATTTTGGGGTAAAATCGCTTATCAAAGAGGTGATAATTCACCAAAGGAATCTTGACAATCTTTTCAATTTCTATCAGCAAATTACTGGTGTGATCCTTCGAGCATAACGCTGACATTCCCACTTATTCGTTTGATATTTCTCCTGAAAATTTGTTTTCAATTTATTTTGCTGCAATAAGTTTTGGCACTGCAGAATGAAAGACCGAAAAAAAATACGCAAAATTTGCAATACTAATTTCGCTCCTCACAGATGGAAAATTTACGATATGCAATTTCTTATATAAAAGGCCTCTTAAAGTCAACATTGACCCCTTTCAGGCCAACATTTTTTTAAATCTGTCGTATGCATTCTATATGATATATTCCACATCCTGCAACTTCATTATGTAAAAAATGCACGACATGTACCGTATGTAACTGTACGTCAGCGCGAGAGGAATCAAAATTCGATGAGTAATGGCTGTCGTCTAGCTTCATTAGAATAACCTAACAAAAACACTCCTTGCAGGTTAAAGAAAACATTTTCTATTTGCAACTAAACGGGACAAATGCCAGGAGTGTTTTGCAATTTTATTGAATAACACAGAAATGAACATAATTGAATTTTAAATATTCAA
Source organism: Asobara japonica (assembly GCA_026005395.1). Taxonomy (NCBI): domain Eukaryota; kingdom Metazoa; phylum Arthropoda; class Insecta; order Hymenoptera; family Braconidae; genus Asobara; species Asobara japonica. Next base: position 219,126 of record BQMI01000488.1, on the reverse strand, counting down.
ATTTTTGAATATTGTGTATTGTTAACATCGAATATCTGCGTACTTTCTTGACTTGCAGTTTCTCAATTTATTTGAAGCTTATCTATATTACTGTATGAAAATTGTAGAGTCCGTAGTTCATATCTCACGACAAAAAAAAATTCTGTCATAAAAGGGAACGTATACCTGCATGTGTGTATACTACACACATTATTCGTAGGAAGTTATTCATTTATGAAAAAAGCAATATAATCTTGAATTTGTAACCAATAGTGGAGAGATATCTTCAGACTTGGAGGAGATGTGAGATTTTGGATGATGTTGGTCCAGTATATCGGATTGACCTCGAAATTTTTTCTTTATCTTGTGGCTCGTGTGTTTGTGTGTGCGTGGGTGTATGTGTATGGGTGGGTGGGTGTATGTGTGTGCATGGGTGGGTGGATGTATGTGTGTATATGTGTAATTATGATCACCGAAATGTTGATAATAGGCTCCACGAACCAGGATACCATCTCATTCATTGGATTCAGCTTACAAGCGGCAGAAGAGTTGCATATATTCTTGTATTGAAATGCATTATGTTGAATATAGCTGTCTACCCCGACGTGGAAAATTTACAGTAGTCTCTCCTAAAGACCTTCGAATTCTGAAAATTTCGCAATAAAATCCAGAACCAGCTCGGAGTAAGCAGCTGGACCGTGACTGGTTATTTTTATTATTCTCATACCTCGACTGCACATGTAGGCGCGTGCCGGCTTCAAAGATGATCGGATGTGGCCAGCTGTCGAGCCATCAGACGAAGATCTCCACTTATCATCGGCTCCTCATTATATTGCCCCTTTTTATTAAAAACAAGGTCAATCGAGTCATCAAAAATCCCTCGAGAGATACCAATTCAGTATTGACTGCCAAAATCGCTCACCAATTTAAGGGTGTTCATCTACTATTGTAAAGGGGGAAAAAATAATAAAAATCAAAGAACACATATCGAGCGAGTTCGCACCTTGAATGTATTCACAACATTTCCAATTGTTCGTTCTAATCGCAATTAGTGTATCACTAATTTCAAGCTGTTATATCGACATCCGGATTATAAACAGAACCACTCCATTGCGTATCTGTGAACGAAGAGTGTATATTAGGGACGAAGTGGGCTAGCGAGTTGAGTCGAGCTATTAAATTATACATAGCTCCAATAATTCTACCGATTTGGTAACCAAAGAGATTTGCCGTACATAATGCGTCTAAATATGGCCGGGTATGATAGCGGTTCGATGTTTCGATGCCGTTGTACTACATTTCAGAGGTATAGACACCCTGAGTACACCATCCGCGGTCTCGGTCTATATTTTCGGCGATCGCCTATACTATAACACAACCTGCGCGGAGGGAAATATAAAAAACGATCATAATATACTATGACGTGGTGTGTTAACTGCCTTTAACCACATTGTTGTGTGTGTGTTTTCTTCTTTTTCACCGTACCTCTGTATCCCTTCCCCCCCCCCCTTCCCTCGGGAGCCGCTCTTCAGCATGTTCATCGTAAGGCGGGGACACCCACCCATGTGGCTGGTGCCCAGTTTCGTCATCCTGGCCATCGTATTCGTAAACACGGGTAAACCACCAGGAACTCCTATGCTACGGCGGGGGCGCCGGTCCACCCCCCCCCCCTCCCGGCGGGTTGGGCTCCCGTCCGGCGTAGTGTTTCCATCTTATGATTACCGCCGATAACACCCACATAATAGTGTTCGAGAAAATTTATAAGAATATATAGATCAAAAATTTTCCGGAGACCGGGTGCGGACCCAGCATCTTCATAGCCAGCAGAAATGCTATATATAACACCAAATCCGTGACTAGAAGTGATATGGACCAATTAGGTCTATTATGCATATATGCATGTTTTTCCATGCAGCGAATCTATCTTGGAAACTTGTATTTCCCTTTAAGTTTGTAGAATTTTCTAACATTGCACTTTCTTCCTATCCGAATAAATTGGGACTCTGCAAGCGTCAAACTTATTCATCCGTTTCGGATGTATGTCCGATACCTGGGATGTGGTTTGCGGCTTATATCACAACCAGTATCACTCATATCGGATATTCCGTATGATTCGTGTCTAGCGTGTGCGCGTTAGTCTCGTGTATGTGTGTCTTGATACACTTGGATCGATCGGCAGTCGGCTCAGGTGCACGCTGAATTCTTATGCTAATGCGAGAAAGGAACCGAGAAAACAATACAATCCAAGTGTCTTCTCTCTTCTTTTCTTTTCTCCTGACTTCTTTTATCCAGCCTTAGTTTTTAACATGGTGTTCTGTATTCCGTGCTTTATGTGGTGGGTATTAAAGACTTCGTTGGGGGACAAGTGACCGAGAAGGATGAGGAGCAAGAGTATCAAGGGTCGTGAGATCGGTTGCAGGCAGATGGGAGAGTTACCTTCAACTTTTGTGTTAAATTTTTTTATTTGGACTTTATGCTGTAGTACATACATTTTTATGCAATTTTTTACATGCTCCTTTATTTTTCAGCTCTTCCTGACTACAAATGCACTTGCGCTAGTTTACCACTACGTTAATGTCTGGCACTTTTGAAGGGGTCAAATGAAAAGCCTTTTTGAAGTGAAACTTCTTATGGGACTATCTGAAGGTGTTATGCTGTCCGGACACTTACAATTAGATGCCATAGTAACGGGCCATAGCAACGGGCCATAGCAACAGGCCATAGTAACGGGCCATAGCAACGCGCCATAGCAACGCGCCATAGCAACGCGCCATAGCAACGCGCCATAGCAACGCGCCATAGCAACGCGCCATAGCAACGCGCCATAGCAACGCGCCATAGCAACGCGCCATAGCAACGCGCCATAGCAACGTGCCATAGCGTGAATATATGTAGAATAAATAGTGGAAAAAGGCATTATTTACAATGAAACAAAATCAAATGTTCTTATCTCCTCCTGTCCTACCCAATGTTTTACCTTTCTACACTTTCATCGTTTTACCCAAAGTATTATTTCAAATGCATAAGAAAGGATTTCTATTTCTCTTCTGAAGGTTTACTTTTCTGGCGCGTCAGGAACTACACGTCTATTTTTTTTTAATAGCAACTGGCCGCAGATGCCAGTGAAATCAAACCTATTAACAATAACAACGGTCAATTAACGGGTGCCTGTGATGGACCGCCTCCCCCCTTTCGCCTCAGGGTTCCCATCCGGCCTAGAGTTCCCATTTGATGGCTACCGCCGACAACACACTCCGAATATTTCTGCTATTGGTCGGAATCCATGAGAAAATATTTTTGATGAATATTCTCCCGGCCGGGTGCGAATCCGACACCTGTGACGCGGTGGGCAGCAATAGCACCCACTACATCAAATCCCCGGGATCCTATACACGCGTTGGTGATCAATCATGTCGGCATTTAAAAAACTTTCTACCGAAAATACTTACCAGGCAACTGGGTGAGAATCGAAATTGTGTTTTTAATTCCTAGGATAATGCCGAGAAGATATTGTAATCACCCTTAAATCGTTCATCAACGTTGCTGATGTTAGAGTTGATGCATGCGTTGGAGATCATGGCGGTCGAAATTGGAGCATTTGTGTAACACTCAGACTTGATGAATTCCAGATGAATTTGTTTGAGTCAATTACAATGCATTATTAAACAACAAACTAGGCTGGTGTCGAATAAATTGTACCTGTTCACTGAATCCACATATGATTATTTGCTTGCGAATCGTATCAGTTGTCCTCTTAAATTGCACTTACGTGTTGGGGGTTGCCTCATTGCAACTACATCGTCCATTCATAGTGACCCATTGGATTAGTTGGAATTCCGATGGCTTGAAACAGTGCCCATCGAACTTGGGAGCCCTAGTAGAAATGCAGAACCTCGCCGCGGCGTTGCAATGCGGTGTTGGACGGCGCGGCGGCATTGGCATTTCACGCTGCGTAGACCTCGCCGCGCACTATCCTCGCAACGTTCTCCGGACCCAGCGCAGCGATGTCCTCAGAACGCTGCGAAATAACGCTGATGCGCGATGAAGAAAATACGGAGTATGATAGATTATCATCTTGAGATTAGCGATTTAGTTTTTAGTTATGATTTAGTACTAAGTTTTAGTGATTAGTGAGTATTAGAAAAGTAATTTTATGATGAATGTCAATTCCATCGTGATCATATGTGTGAGAAACTAATTCTCGAGACAAATTACTCAGTTTTTTGTCTGTAGATGACAGAACCATATGTTACCCGAAGTGAGGTTAGAATAACTGCTTCATGCCCCTAATGACATAAACGTTCATCATTTTGGAATAAATCGAAGAAAAAATACACGAATCATGAGTGCAGTGATTTTGCACAAAAAAAAACTAATTTGTACTTTTTTTTATAACCCAAGTTGTTCATGAGATCAGTTTTTTTAAAATACTTGCCATTCATCACATATGAATGACGAGTAACTAATATGCATTCCCCCGAACCATATTTCACCATAACCTCAGAAATCATGAGTTGAATGAAGTGCCTGACAACATGCGCATCAAACGTTGCGGGGCAGTCGCCGCGGTACATGTTAGCAACGTCCCCGCGGCAAACCGCCGGAGCGTTGCGGCGCTCCATGCGCACAACGTTGCAGTCCCAACACCGCGGCACCGTTCAACCTCGCAGAGTCCCGGATGCAAATCCTAGCTGGAATCATCAAGATAATTTCTTCTCTAAATTCGATTTATCTTTGATTTATTCAATCCATTCTTTGGACGGTGGACGGTGAACTGTTAATTCAGCAGCCAAAGTTTGCTTACCAAACAACACTTACCAACAGCACAACCACTGCCCTTCACATGTCTAAGTAGGTCACAATATGTCGACCAAATACAATTTACTCTCCCTTTCACGCATCTTTTCCATTGTTTTGTCTGCCATTATACTATATAATCGCTATACTCTGAGCCAATTCAGGCAAGGAGTATGCACAAGTATTTCTCTCGGATGTGAGTTGAGAACTGAGGGACCAACGTCATGGAAGAAAATTCTTGTATTTTTTTTGAAGGACACCTCTTCCGTTTTTTAAAGACAAATTGACGTATCTATAGATGTTGCGAGAGATGAATGTGCCAAAAATGATCCGTGATGCACATGACACTATCCGCTCATCATATCTGACAAGAATTGTGGATAATTCCCGATGGAATATCCTTGAAACGAGTACACGTTTCAAACCAGCTCAAACCAACGAGGAGAGTGCCGCATGGACATTATATTCTTTGGCTTATCCATTGATTGAAGGAAACCCATGAGAGACCGCAATTTGTATACCCGAATTTCATTGACGAAACTCCCGTTTGACGATGAATGAGGTAGAGCCTGGACAATCCCATTCTGGTGAGGATTGACAACTGGACCAGGCCTGGCCCAGGCTGGTCCCTAGCTTCGCCTGGTCCGACGTAGTCTTGACGGATGAGCCGGTGCCAGTCCTGTTTGGAACATTGGGCCAAGTTAGACCTAAGCGCGAACTAGACCTGGTTATAAGCTGAACCAATACTGGTGAGAAAGCTTCAACATGAAATATAATGAAGGAGGGTTGGCATCAGTCTTGGATACAGCCTGTGCTAAGGTCGACACAACCTTGACTTCCCAGACCTCGTTTTAGACTGTACCAAGGCTGGCAAGCAAGCTTTAAAGTGAAACGTAATACATGGCACTGTTGAGGATTGGTACCAACCTTGGTACAGGCTGGTACTGATACGGCAATACCCTTGGATACCAGCTGTGTGTCAGTACTGATCCATGGTTGGCATCCATGGTTTTGGTTGCCAACCTTGGCATAATACTGCTATTACTACTGGTACAAGCACAGCCCAACCTAGGATGGTTGGTGACACAAGACTGTTCCAAGCTTGGGCTGATTGGTGAAGCTTGGCTCTTCCCATCTGGGTTGGTGCAGACAGTGTGAAACGCAAAACTTTTTTTGTTCCACGGCCTTTTTGCTCTGGTGTGTTCATAGACAGAGGTGAAGCCGAAACTCGCCAGAGAAGCTTTTTACAGCCTTGTAACTAAAATAGCTGTTGTGTGCCAAGACCTGTACCTGGAGGTTTGTGATGAATGAAGTCAGCAGCACCGTACGTCGTAAGGCAGTGACGAGTCTCACAATGAAAAGCACAGTTATAAAAAAAAAGAAATGACCGGTTGAATGGAATTCGTTCAAATGAAGTGAGTGGCAAATACACAGCCCTAGACCGCATGAAACCAGCCCTAGTTGTCGAAGTGGAGTTATGCATATGCCCATGTTCCTGACATCATTCTTGAAGTTTTGAGCCCAAACAAACACCTTCGAGTTGAAAATTCGCAAAGTTGTGCACGTTTGAAGTCGAAGCCCCAAAAAATACAGTTTTGAGAAAAATGAACTTGAAGTTGCAAATCGCATTTATAAGCGCTCTACTTGGCACTAAGTAGGATTTCGGTCTTATTTGATTGGGAGGGTCATGTAGATGAAAAAAAACTGACTGGTCATTACTTTACATAAACAGTAATAAAAAATTTGCTGTACTATAGACATAGCGTAGTGCAAAGCTACGTAATCAATTTCCAGTTTTGAAGAGTTTTGACAATTATATGACAGTATTTGCTATTCTAGTATGACTTTGCGGTAGATAGTAATTGGAAGACATGAACGAACTGGCATTTCAGGTCTGTATGGTCATATTTATCGATGGTCAGTTTTATCTATTTTGAATTCATTTTCAACATGAATTTTACTTCTGTCACATAATTCTACTATGAAACCAAACTTCAGATGTAGTTGAAGATCGGTATACACTATGGAACCAATATTTGTGCCTGTAATAACTGCGCCAGCCACTGAATGCGGGGTAATAATTCAAAAAGTTAATTGTTTGGAGTGAGCGACAACAAGGGCTCGTTTTCCGTTTTTCTTTCGAAGGGAAAATTTCTGACTTATACTTATGACAATGAGATTCAATAGGTCTCATTCGACGCGGGAAGCGTGCTAGTTGTGAATGGGCTGATAAAAAAAAATGGCATTTTTGTCGAGATTTCAGTCAAATGCCAATATCTCGGTAGGAGCGACAACAAGCGCTGGTTTCATGCAGACGGCCACATATATATACAAAATCTATTGGCTGAAAATTGGATGTGAAAAATGGTGATTGGAATCCTTGAGCTCTTCTTTCTTTTCGGGTAAATTTGATATGGTCGAGACAACCAGAGACGATACGGTGATCCATGACGCCTCCGGAGTTGACCGGAAGTTCACCGATACCGTAATGTTCGACTCTTCCCGTACCTAAAGCGCCATAGGCCGGAAGCAGCGTACCACGTTATATGCAGCAACGTTGTCTTTCAGTTTTCAAAGAGAAGAAGTGGAGGAAGGGAACGATGCTTAAACTCCTTTCCCACCCGATGCAGAGATAATTATCCAAGTGAAGACCGTCCTGGAGAAAAATGAAGAGTATTTTTTTTTTTGCAACGGAGTTATTACGATTTTCTGGAAGAACTGGACAATGTGAAATGACTAATGCTTTTCCCACTAGAATGACGTAATGAGTTTGGCCATGTAGGGCCGTTGGTCCAGTTGTTGGAATGTATTGTGAGTATTGGCAAAAGTTTTAAAATCGTGAACATTCGGTAAATGATAAAAATGCTCAAAATTATCAGCAATATTTATTTACGAGACATGCCGCGAGAGACAAAAAATTCAAGACGAGATGAGAATGACGAGATGAGAATGACGAGACGAGAATGACGAGATGAGAATGACGAGACGAGAATGACGAGATGAGAATGACGAGACGAGCATGACGAGACGAGAATAACGAGACGACAATGACGAGACGACAATGAAGAGACCACAATGACGAGTCGAGAATGCCGAGATGAGACGAGACGAGACGAGAAATTTGCTTCAATTGATGGCTTTTTAAAATGTGAAAATTTATTGGAAAAGACGAGACAAGACGAGACAAGACGAGACAAGACGAGACAAGACGAGACAAGACGAGACAAGACGAGACAAGACGAGACAAGACGAGACAAGACGAGACAAGACGAGACAAGACGAGACAAGACGAGACAAGACGAGACAAGACGAGACAAGACGAGACAAGACGAGACAAGACGAGACAAGACGAGACAAGACGAGACAAGACGAGACAAGACGAGACAAGACGAGACAAGACGAGACAAGACGAGACAAGACGAGACAAGACGAGACAAGACGAGACAAGACGAGACAAGACGAGACAAGACGAGACAAGACGAGACAAGACGAGACAAGACGAGACGTGACGAGACAAGACGAAACAAGTCAAGACGAGACAAGACGAAACAAGACGAGACAAGACGAAACAAGACGAGACAAGACGAAACAAGTCAAGACGAGGCAAGACGAGACTATTTCATGTTTTGCCCTCTATCGGATTGCTCCCACGTAACTAGCCCTTTACGTAACTAGCCCGTAAACATTACGATATTTTGTCTAGATTCGTAGATATGTATCGAAAAATCCAGCCGTCACTGAACTACACTTACCTTCCAAAACGTTCCTCCAAATTTACAAAAAATTGATCGTTCTGGAGGCTTTGACGACGCAGTGGAGTAATTTTTCCGCATAATTACAAAAATTACAATTGTGGATGAACATCGTACATTCGTTGACTCTCCCTTCTTCCAATTGAATGAATAGGAAACTATTTTCCCCGGTAATCGGACCAAATCGGCAATGATATTCACAGGGAAAGGATCAAAGTAGCGAGAGGCACAACCCATCCCAACGTAACGGTCGTTCTGCCTGGCCAGAATAGATGAGTGTAGCATTTCCCATATTGTCATCGTAACTCGCAGCTATCCGCTAAATGAACTATCGAATCAGTGACTATCACTCCAGACAGTTTCACACAACGAATTCAATTAGTTCTCTGGGTAAAAAATGGAACGCCTAAAAATGTACATGTAATAAGATGAAATAGAAGCCATATTGAGTTAGGGATATTCATCCGAAATGAAACCTGTAAAAAATTGTGATCAGGCCGATAGGTGTAGTACGTTGATACATTGTTGTATTTAGTGTATAACATGCACATTCCACGTATGTGCGCGCTCGTTAGTGCACTATTTAGTTAGTTTTTAAAAAAATTTGGAATTTTAAAAAAATTTTGAGATTTTTGAAATTTTTGAAATTGTTGAAATTTTTAAAATTTTTGAAATTTTCGAAATTTTTGAAATTTTTGAAATTTTTGAAATTTTTGAAATTTTTGAAATTTTTGAAATTTTTGAAATTTTTGAAATTTTTGAAATTTTTGAAATTTTTGAAATTTTTGAAATTTTTGAAATTTTTGAAATTTTTGAAATTTTTGAAATTTTTGAAATTTTTGAAATTTTTGAAATTTTTGAAATTTTTGAAATTTTTGAAATTTTTGAAATTTTTGAAATTTTTGAAATTTTTGAAATTTTTGAAATTTTTGAAATTTTTGAAATTTTTGAAATTTTTGAAATTTTTGAAAATTCCGTAAATTCCTAAAAAAAATATTTTTTTTTAAATATTCAGAGATTTACAATTTTGCAATCTTTCTTTCAAATTTTGAAAATCTTCATCCATCTCCTGATTATCCTCGTAAGATTAGCCGTAATTGTCGATTTCCGCTAACTGGACGAGAGATATGCGCCATCCACCAATGCTATTACTTTAAATCAAGCCTCCATACATACTTGCATCCACAATTTTTTTTCCACATTGTTGAATTTTCCCCAGAATTTTGTGGTCAAATGAGAACCATTGTCGCACTGGATGGCTACCGCACATTCAGGCAATGAAGGAACGATGCCAAGACTCCAGGCGAAACGTATGAGCGAACAGGCTATGTGGGCGTAGCCCTCCACCGCCCGGGCACACACGAAATTACATATTTCTCCGGTTTTTTTTCCTTTATCTCTCTTTTTCTCCCCCGCTTGCATTTTTTTACACAGGGAAGGAAATAATAGAATTGCGTATTCTATGTGGGATGCACACATTGGTTGGGTGTAGTGGAGCGTGCGTTAGAAAATCGAGGCAACCGAGAGCGCATTTACGTTTCACCTGACGATTTTTTCAGGCTTTTATCAAGATGATTGATTGTCATTAACAAGAAAGATCGGTAATACCGTATTTCTACTCTTCCGATGAAATGTGAAAATCTTGTGAAGAAACATGAAAGGAATTTACTAATTGATTCATCATTTTGCGTACTAGCTCATTCATTGATCTTTCCATTGATTCCCGGACCTAATTAAAACTTGCTAATTCTCCCCCTTGAAAAAAGTCGATTTGAAATGGAAAACTAGTGGTGTGTGCCCCACTCGGGGCACAAACAAGACTTGCCGATTTGGTTTTTCAGCACAACCTACTAAGTTTATTTTTCTCCAATATACTACGGGTGATCAGTGTGACCCCTGTTATTATCATAACGAAAACATGCCTATTTGAGAATTCCAAACTGACTCATTTATGAAGCAGATAATTATGAATACTTGAGTAGACGCATGGTGAGCATGAGGATGAGACTTATGCGTGTTACTTGAGTGAGAGTGAGACGCCAATGAGGATGCGGCTGCAAAACAAAAACTTTAATATTTTACCCAGTGGAACAGTATAAACAATTCAATTGCTAATAACATTGCATATACTGCACAAATGCTATCCAAAATGTGATCCGCTCGATTTTGCCTGAAAACGCTTCGACTGGGACCGTCATGACAGCGCTGGGTCCATTCGTTCACTTATTACATACATAATTGTGGAGAGTGCTATACCTTCTTAATTATGCGAATTATCGAAAAAAGGCATTCTACATAAAATACGTATTTTTATATGGCAAACACCTTTTCTTATATGAATTTTGCGCAAACTCTAATAGTTTATGCAGTAGAACATTATTAACAATTGAAATTGTTAATAACAATATAAGTACTGAACCAAATAAGTACTTTTACTCAAAATTTAATCACTTATAAAATATGCTTATATCTTTCAACTTTGACATTGAGTACCTGGATTACAACATTTTTGTGTAAATGAACGTTCATTATTACTATTTTCGTTTTTTACTCAACATGAATTTCTCAAAAACAGGGGAACTCCTCGATGGATTCGATCAAAAATCTAATCTGTTCTAAGTTACACGGAGACGCAACGATTGGAAAAAAATTAATCGAATCGCTCGATCCGTTTCCGAGAAAACGTAAACGAAAAATTTTGCCACATACAGACGAACACACACACACACACATAGAGACACTTCTCTGAAATCACTTCAGGATGATGCAAAACGTCGAGAAACGTGAAAATTTCATCGATCTGGCACTTCTCTTTTTCGGGGTGATTACAATAACTTCCCTAGATCGGGAAGTTAATACATAAATTTGGTATAGAAGTGGTAAAAGGAGATAAGTGTCGAAAAATTAATCCCATTGGGGTCTGATGATCAAAGATCTTTAAATTGGATTTTTATTTCTCAACAAATTTTCTAAATTGTCTACATTTTTAAATTAGCCAAATTTCCCGTAATCAAAATCTTCGGTAGTATATTTTCCTCTGATTTTGTATTTTTTAATATTGCTCCTCTGTTCTGTCAATCATCAAATTGAAGACTGATGGAAACCAAAGAATAGTCGCAGAGCATTAAAACATTGGAAAAAAATGTGAGTAAGATAGATGATGAGATGGCAGAGAGGTAAATGTTAATTCCAAGCTGGGACTCGAGAGCAACCGAGAGGTTTCCCACCTTTTACGGTTTCCCTTCGTAGCCGACCAAGCCAAGCCGAACGTCCGCTTCTCAGAGGAGTTTGTTGTGTCCGTCAGAGAGGACAAGGGATGTCACGAGGGGGAACCAATCTCATGACCTTGTGAAGTCATCTTTAAACATATAACACCGGGTTTCACGAGTTAAGAACGTAATGGCGGGTCTGTACGAATGTCAGCGAATAATTGAACTTTTTTCTTCTAGTGGAGAGATCATATGTGGTTCTTGAAGATGGATGTTCATGGGACCAGAGACCATTTGGTTGAATTTTATTTAGGATTTTTGGGTTTTTCTTGTGACAACTTCCATCTAACCCAATGTTAAATTATTTAAGATAATATGAGGGGATTTTTCGATGAATTTGTGCGCAAGATAGTTATATACATCTTGCAGTATACATAACTCAACATCATCAAAAATTGTACCGCTTCATATGAACGCATAGGGTTCTCTAACGAAAGCAGTAATTGACATGGCAATTCGGACACATATGCTTGAATAGAGACATATTAAGTAATTTTTTCTCAGACAGATACGGAGAATGGTATGGAGCGCTCATCATTCGGAACGACAATGTGGAAATAAATTTTGGCCAATTGGTTGACTGAGGAGAGAAATATATGTTTGTAATGGTAAAGTTTGACGATAATTTTAGGTAGGGTAACAAAACTTTTGGAAACTTCATAAAACTGACAATTTTGGAAAAATTAAAAAATTTAGTAAAATTGCAGAAACTTTACAGAATCTGGAAAAAATTTCAAAAATTTCCAAAATTTCCAAATTTTCAAAAATTTCAAAAATTGCAAAAATTGCAAAAATTGCAAAAATTGCAAAAATTGCAAAAATTTCAAAAATTTCAAAAATTTCAAAAATTTCAAAATTTTCAAAAACTTGAAAAGTTTCAAAAATTTCAAAAATTTCAAACATTCCAAACATTCCAGAAATTTCAAAAATTTAAAAAATTGCAAACATTTCAAAAATTCTAAAAAATTCGAAGATTTTCAAAAATTTCAAACTTCCAGCAATTTTGAAAGATTTTGACAATTTTGACAAAAGTCGAAAGAGTTTCAAAAAATTGAACATTTTGGGAATTGAAAGGGTTATTTTCAATAACTCAGAAAATAAACTGCTTATTATAATGAGAATGGAGTTGTGTTTATGGTATGTTTTTCCCATATTCAGAAGTTAAAAAAAGTTCTGATTTTTTTTTCAAATTTCGTCGTACGAAGGGGGTACCGCTCATTTGGTCCGAATTTTTCCTGGCATTTCATCACTCAGAAAGTCCATCAACAGAATCCCATATGTGAAGTCAATTTCGGTCATACATGTTCACTACCACGCGCCTATTTCAGGGTCGAGTGTTATGCAAAGCTCAACCATGAGCGGTAACCGCGGCGGGGCATGAGAGGGTAGAGAGGATGCACAGTCTGACGATCTCTTCATCCGATTAACTCCCACCTCTTTTCCAGCTGTTTTTTTTCGTTATTTGTATGTACCCACGTACTCCATCCGACAGTTCTCGTTCTTTCCTCTCGGTCATGTCCTTCGGGCTTCCCCACGCGCACCGGCACGCCCCTCGCCCGACGAAGATATATAGATATGTGTACGTAATGAAGCTTCTGCAAGCTTCAGTTCGTTTCTCAGGTATTGAACAACAATTACGCAACTTCTCAACTTCCCAATCGGGAACGTTATTGCGATCACTCCGAAAATCAAAAGTTTCCATGAAATTTCCCCATTCCTCCCCGTTTGGTATGCTGATACCTTATCGTAAGTATATGTATGTGTATCTATGTATGCATGGGTGCTTTTTTTATGTTTTCTGTTTCATACTTGCTCTTCCGCTATTCGTATTCACCCACGGGAACCGCCTGGAGGCCTTACTTCATGGGTACCAAATACAACTGGGGTCCATTTTCACCATGCACTAACCTATGATATTTTTCAATCGTAGAGGAAAATACATGATCCCCCTGTCATACGATAGCAGACGCTTATGATGGAACCTACCCCCCACGCCCCGTGTCAGGTTAGGGTCCCGCCCGGCCTTTCGGGCTCGTTTGATGGGTCCTGCCTATAGGTATACACACAATGCTCCTGCTATAAGCCAGAATAGGGAGAAATAAAACAGCAATGTGTGTGTGTGTGTGTGTGTGAGTGTATTTCTGGTAGGACATGACCAATGCAATTGACATGCAAAGCTTCATATTGACCCAACTTCACTCGACTTAACTCAAATTGCGGTCCAAATCCGTTCAATGTTTCTTTTTTAATTCTGCCATCAATTTAAAAGACCACTTAATTTATACAAATGGATAAACTATTTTCTATTACAAATCGAGTTTCATCGAAAAATTTTATGATTTTTTTTTGTAAAAGAATTTTTAACGAAGCGATTGGATTTTTACGAGCATTCTGATTGACCAATACCGTTGCTGCTTCCCACCAGGAAGTTGATTGGGGGACCAGTTCGGCCCGACTACTGTACTTGTTTTTTCTACTTAACGCCATTTTTATTTTTTTGTGATTTTCAATTATGTTATGTTGTACCAAAAGTGTGTTGGCTCAGTTTCAAGTGGAGACTACTATTATATGGCTTTCAGAATTCACGTCATATTTACATAACATTTAATACGTTGAATTGATGGGTGGGTGGAGGGGGTGAGAAAATTATTAATTTGTCGTTTCACCTTCAGACCTCAGAACTAAAAATTATTTCTGTGTGCTCAATGCTCGAGATAGGAATTTATTATTTTTCTTGAGTTCAAGGGTCAGTGGTTAGACTGACAATTATCAAAATAACTTTTCTGGAGTTCCCATTTATCCACAGTTCCATTTATCCTCATTATTTCTATTGTACTACGGAGTAAATTTTCATCTGAAAAATTGTCATTTTGATTGAAAATGAATTAATAATTCAAATGAAAAAAAAAATAATAATAATTCATCGACAAAGTCGATAGTGATGACGCGAGACGAGAGAATGGCTTTTCTCGTCTCGTCACGCCTTCTCGCATCTCTCGTCCCGTCTCGTCTCCTTTATCCTCATCTCAAACTAAATTTTTATGTCATCAATTAAAAATTGGCGTGATTTACTAAGAAACACATTTTTGTACCTAGTAAATCCATTGCAATAAAAATTTACTTGGAACACATAAATATTTCACTGATACTCCACTGAGGGACACTTTTAATAGACATAGAACTTGACCGCCTGCAAGAGCAATTTTTTATCAAACTTTTCTTCCCCATAAAAGTTCATTTGTCTTTGGTTGAACTGGAAACTTTCACCCCCAACCCCAATCGCCGAAAAAAAATCTGCATCTTCACAATCGATTAAACATCGATTAGTGCATCAAATTTTATGATTTCCAGCGTGGAAACGGTCGTGCGTGGCAGGTGGTATGGTATTCTATCTCCATGCACGACGCAGGTGATAGCAAAGAGGAAGGTAAAAATGGGGAGGGGGAAGGGTGGGAGGAGGGGGTGAAGCTCTCAAGGGTTGAGGTGTGTGTGCGTGCACGGGAGGGGACAGACCGACAGAGATAAAGAGCACTTCCGGACAAAAGCCGCGGGGCAAAAAAAGACAGAGCCCGCTTACACGGGGCGGAAGAGGGGAGCGGGGGGTGTAGAGCAAGAGGTGAGACGTAGAGCCAAAAGGTTCGTGCATCTATCGTTGCGAACGAGGGCAGTGTTGGTACCCCGCGGGAGGGTCACACCCGAGTGCCCACGCTTCCTCTTATCCGTTGCCTTCTGTCTCTCCGCCATCCCGCGTACTCATTCCGCCCCTCTCGCCCCCCCCCCATCAAGCACCTTCACTCTCTCGCCCCTCTATGTACTTTTCTCCCCCCGATATTTTCTGAGTTTATTCCCCGGCATAACGCACCATCCAACTGCTGACGAAATTGTCAAAGTTAATTGAATTGCTCTTTAGATGGATGTGAGAGGCTAGAGTGAATTCAATGCCCTGGGAATTAATCTGGAAAATTATTGATGAAACACTGGACCGGTGCTCTCTGATATCCTGGATTGCATTGACACTTCATCGTCGAAAAACACTAATCATTCGCAATGTATCAACCTATGATGATCCCAGTTGGTGTCTGGTAGTTCCAACGGTCAGATCACGTGACGATTACATAATAGTTACTGTATCATGGGGGATGTAATAGGCCGTCTACCTGTGTCCACTACCGTTTGCTGACTATTGCTAAAGAGTCCAGTTGACACGACCTTAATTTAATGATTCTAATTTAACTATTCAGGTATCTCAATGAAAACAAACTACTCCCTGATAGTATTAGATCAAGAATTTTTGTTTGTATACTAATTTTATTCAGCACAAGATGTCCTGAGAACGTTAAGTGGGGGAAGGTGAGGGATAGTGGGCGAGGAGCACAATGCGACATGGGGCATAATGGGACAATCCGTTAACCTAAAACAAAATGGCAATACCGATTTTCTCTACATCATCCGTAGATCAACGGATCAACATCGAGCACCGTGTTCCCCTGAACGGACTCCGCCCCGTATTATGATTTCGCAGCCTATTGACCATTCAATATTGGATAATTCAAAACAGTCTCCATCAGTGAAGTCATTTCTATACTCGAAGGGCAAAATGGCCGAAAAAAAACACAAAATTGTCTCATATATCTCATCTATCTTACTCGACTCATTCCGGACGTAATTCGCCTTTAATCGAAGGAGGATGTGGAGTCGGTTAAACCGAAGTCAGTCAGTCAGTCTCATTCGGGACGTCAGCTGCCCGGATGTCTCCCCCATCTGTGTGAGGACTCGTGTTGCAGAGGGAACAGAGCGCACCCATGTGAGACACCTTCTCCTCCAGCTCTTGGGCTACTCGGCTCGTCTGTTCGCTCAGGTGGACCCACACGCGCTCACCTACCCGCGTCCACTTTTGTGACCGAAGCGCACAATAGTTGATTTTGTCATAAGACCTGCAGAGTATTAATCCTGTATCATATACAGAGTGTTCCCGAAATGCAAGAAGTCATCGAAGTGGTGGGGGGGGGGGGGGGGGGGGGAGGAAGGTGCGAGTGGTTGGGGGGGGGGGGGGGAAGAATTGAGAGTGGTGGCGGGATTGAATTTGGGAGGGAAGGAAGGGGATGTGGCCATGACCCTGTACGTTTCGAACCTGGAACATCCTGATCCATGGATCACGTGATCATTGGGAACCGTCGATTTGTGATACTTTCAGGATGAGAAAAAAAAGAAGTGTGTTCCCTCGTTACACATTGGCCTCATTAAATAATATGACTATCAAAAACAGTATTCTATTCCAGTAGCCAATCATCTCCATGTCAGAACACTCGGCCTGGCTGGTTTGCTCGCTCAGGTGTACCCACACGTGCTCACCTATCTGCGTTCACTTTTAAATACAGTTTTTTCAACTCCGAAGAGTATTCAGTTTGTCACATATAGGGTGTCCCAGAAATGCAGGTATCGAAAATTAAAGAAGGTGGTTGGGCGGGGGGGGGGGGGGGGGAGGAGTGGCGCACCTACAGATTATATTCGGGATCGAATGAATAAAATATATAGATCTCTAGCTATAGATCTTTCAAGTAAATTGGAAACTCATATATACGACACAGGTTTTTGGAAACTTCCTTTGGAATCTCAATCTTGAGAACCATTTGATGTAAAAATAAGGCAGTACCTTTTTACACATAATGTAATGGCATAGAAGAAGGCGTTGGCGATTTTTCAATAACTCAAATGATTCTCTAGATGCATCCAATTTCCAAGAAACAGTGAAAATGCTCATCGCGGGTCGACTGCGCGCAGAGGACCTTTGCAGGCACTCCTGCGCACGTTCACTTTTGTGCCTAAAATGCGTAATAGTGGATTTTGTCCCAGAACTAGGGGCACTAAATCTCAAAAAGTGGAGGGGGGGGGGGGGGGGGGGAGTTCAAAATCGATTGACCGAAATTTGCCTGCAAAGTTTTATGCTTCGACCCTATATATCTTTCCGATTGAAACTGTACCACATGATAATTAGGAGCTCATGCATATCACATATACTTTTTTTTCTCAATACACCTGGTTTTATATAAAAATCGTACGCAATAGATTTCTCAACGAAACACATCGCGCATGAGATAAATTCCGTTTTTTACTTTCCAACATGATTTCGAAGACACATTATGGGGGAAAACCTCAGAGACGTGATATAGTGGCTAGATGTGGGTGCGCTACATATGAAATCATGGGACTTGCTATTCGGATAATATTTGCTATGATGAAATATTATCTCGTGCATTGCAATCGATAGTAGGAACACTACGAGGATGCTATCCGCGGTAGCCATAAACTGAGAACGCTAGGCCGGGCGGCGACCCAACCCGACACAGCACGGGGGGGGCGGGGGTAGGGGGGAGGCGTTCCGATGTAGCACATCCGCAGAGATCCGACAGGACCGGACGGGAACCCAACTCACCGTGGCGGGGTGGGGAAGAGGTAAGGGGGTGGGGGGGGGGGGGGTGGGGGGGGGGGGGGTAAGGTGGGGAGGGATAGGGTGGGGGGTAACATCCTCCATAGGCCAAACCTAATCAATCAATTATTGAGAAAAACGAAATCCATCTCCGCCATTGCTTTCATATCACGGATATCACAGATTAGTAATCGAAATAGTTTTATTAAGCCCGAAAAGCACCAAACAATCCTTCATGTCATCGAAATCCACGCGCGCATCTCCGTTTATTCCCATCTCTTACGTAAATGCAACGACTAAATGCAACAGAATAATTAATATCCTTTTTCCATATCAAATTGATGCTGACAGGATGAATCTTGAGAAGAATCACAACAAACGCTGACCTTCCAGTCTAGACGCTCGGACAGCATCCTCTCCCGATGTAAAATGCAGCGGTGTTGCTTCCTGAAAAATGAGATGGCCCGTCCTTGTGAAGTATATCCACACGAGAGAAGCGTGTAGATGCTTTTCTTAATAACATAAAAATGAGCCGGAAAGGCGAGAAGAGTATCAGTTACCATTAACTTGAGTTGCTTCTGTGAAACCGTTCATGAGGCAAAGCGGATCCTGTGTTGATAGAAGAAAGGGAGTGATGATCACTTAACATTTAAAATTCAGACAAATTTAGTTTATTTAAGTCCGCCGGTCACTGATGCGAATCAATTTCAGGTTAAGAAACTTCGATTCTCAACAGTACAACACAATTTGGCGGAAGCTTTTTCAGCTTTCTCTTTTACTGTCTTAATTCAATAGGAAGTAACTGGATGTGGGTGTGGCACTCGATGAGTCGAAATAACTACTTCGATGTGACATTTTTTTTCCTCTCCGTCCCGCTCAATTGTACGCCCCGGGAAGCTGCTGTGTAAGCATTCTTTCAGGGGGCGTACCGGGCACCCATCCATGCGGCTGGGGCCGACTTTCACCATTTAGGCTATCGTATTTCGAAACACAGGGTAAACCTCCAGAAACCCCTGTGCTAGATGGCGGACGCCTATCATGGAGCCACCCGCGAATAGCATTCAGATACTATGTGCGGTGTCGATATATTTTTAGCTCCAAAAATATGTCGGTGAAAACAACGAAAGAGTTCGTTTTCAACTGACCATGAAATGACGCCGCGACTACCAAGGCATCCGGAGTGATGTGCCCTGGTGGTACCAGAGTTCAGCCACACCTCGCGATGGACCCAATATCGGCCAGTTTCCTGGGGATCGATTTTCCGGGAACGAGTTACCAAGGAACGTAATTCCTGGAACCAACTAGAGACCTTAAACGCTGCATAGTCCTGTATGGGACAAGTCGACAAGCTTCGATTCCTTTACAGGAAAATTGCACTTGAGTTTCTTAGGACAAGGGATGCTGATGGAAATACTTTCCAAGATAACAACACCAGCCGATGGCCTGGCGCAGGCGGTAAGATCATTGGACTGATGTGCGAAAGGTTCGGAGTTCACATCCCGGTCGGCCAGAATTGTGAGATCTAACAATTTAAAGTCGTGATCAGATTCGCGAATACAAGCCGAAAAGGTAGTGGAGCGATGTAAAATACCAAAAGAAAAAAAAGATGGCAACACCAGCTTCATGAGAGAGGAACCGCGATCCATCAAATCATTATTTGCTACGCCCTTTATTCCAATGTTGAGTTGGGTCCATCAGCAGCATTCCTGTCAGAATGCCAATGCTGCAAATGACCTTGAGTGATGCCAAAAATTGAAAAATTGGTACTAATTGCTGAACGTGATTCTAGGTCACATGTAACATACTGATTGTACCGTGGTTTGAGAACAGAACTCATTGAGTTTGACCTTGAACTAAGAGGCTTGATGAAATCCACCTTTTTAAATCAAGGTCCCCCTCTCAAGAGCATGGTGTTTTGATCTCAGAAAATTTTCCTAGCCGTGTAAATTGATCCTAGCTGTCTATTCCATCACATTCGTGTGCACATTACCACAGTATATGATGTGTACCAGGAGTGTGCAACGGTAGCACCTCCAAGAGTAGGAAACAGAGGAAGCCCGAATAGAAGAGAATATGGATGAGGGGGAGTCTGGTATCGCTTCTGAAATCCTCTCGTTGGGAGAGGATAGTAGTGCCGTGGAACCCGACAAGGTGACGCCGGTGTTGAATCGTCGGTCGACGAGGTCGAGGCACACGTGCAACTATAGGAGATGGTGCGGGAGGGGGGGGGGGGGGGGGGGGGGGGGGGGGGAGAAAAAAAGATAGGAAGAATGCACAGTAAAATTGAGGAAGAACGACGGAGAATAAGAGGGCAATGGTGGGGGGCCCTCCTGAATACAGAAGAGATAGCGAGGGAGAGTGAGTGGAGGGGCCATGTCCTGTCAGCACCATTTCGAGTTCAACGATCTTAAATGCGCACTGAGTCTCCCCTCTCTCATATAAAAATTACTGGGGAGGTTAAAAGTTTCAACGCAAGTATTGTTGAAATACTAAATTCAGTCTCCCCCTCCAAATGTACCTGATTCAAAGAATTTTGAATGCTTTTCCACAATGTTTTTTTTTAGAACCATTACGACAGACTGAGATGTGCTTAACGTAATTTTCCAAGCCACGCTGATTATGATACACTGATAAGAATATTTTTTAAAAATCCTATGTGGGCACATTTGTGACTCCAAGGCGATTAAAGTCAGGTTCCATCAGTGGTAGCTCTGTCCTAGCATAGAGTGACTGTACTGGGAATGACCTTGACGGAATCGTTTTCATGAATATTAATCAGTAGAAACCGCGAAGCCAAAAATTGAAAAATTGATAATTGCTGGAGTCCAGGTCACATGTACTATTATGATTGTCCAGTAGTTTACGAACAGAACTCATTGAGCCTGACTTTAATCAGCAAGAATACCGGTCGTGGTTAAATATGATTTTCCGTCCCAGTGGGCGCAAAGTCAAATTTCCCGCCCGGTACACAGGTAGGAAATCTTCCATTATGTTATCGCCGGAACGGAAAACGACGTTTCAGCTACAGGAGGTAGAATAAGGAACTCTTAGTCGTGTACTCATCGGGAGGATGATTTATTTTATATTCCTAGGTTAGAAAAATAGTGTTTTTAACCTACGAGGGGAGGATACAAAGTGGTCAGCCGTGTGTGCAATTGCCAGTCGAGCCGAAGGCGCCCGACTGAGGCTTCTGTATTTGCCCTTCAGTGGCTAGAACCACGCGTTCCGCTCGTGCGTAGACGTAACGAAAGCTTTCCGGCCGGGGCGAAAATCTTACTTTTGCGCCCGCCCGGACGGAAAATAGTACCATAGCTCTTATGGACGAGGGAAACGGTGTAATCTCTAATGAGCGGGAAAGTTATGTTATAAAGGATGGCCAGAGTGTTTGGGCCGTGGTGTGAAGTTGTTCAAAATTATTTGGACCAAACAGAATTGGAAGGAGTGGCCGCAAACAGCAAACAATTCCAAATACAGAATTTTTCCTCATTTTCTATAAAGACTTGAATAACTGCTGAACGTTCGCATTAAGGTAGTTAAGGAGGTACTCTAGAAGGCGCACATCGAAGTCATTTGAGCGATGAAGTAGTAATTTCCATAATTTGTCGGACAACGAAAGATCATTATATTTCAATCAGCAAATTCTGCAATTAACTTCTGTTCCAAAAATCTGGAAAAGATTATCTGCAATCGGTGTGATCCAAGGTATATCTGCTAAACATATTTTGCCAAAGAATATTTTTGCTTTATTAATACTATACGTAGTTTGAAAAAAATGGTCAACAATTTAGTATCAGGTATCCAATAATTTGTTATCGTTTCCTCCATTTTGTGGTACTCTTTTCTATATTTTTATTTAAGTTCAATGGAGCAGTCACTCGTAAGTGGCATGAGCATGTAATACTGGTATAATTTGGAAATGGTAATGAATTTGTGTCAAGACGTGCAAGACGGTCAATGGGCTACAGCTATTCATGCTGAGCTTCCTCCCAAATTATTCGAGGATTTTCAACCGAAAAGCAGAAGACATGTTCCGCAAAATGCTGTAG
The DNA here is from genome assembly GCA_026005395.1 of Asobara japonica. NCBI lineage: Eukaryota > Metazoa > Arthropoda > Insecta > Hymenoptera > Braconidae > Asobara > Asobara japonica. Next base: position 196,856 of record BQMI01000488.1, on the reverse strand, counting down.
CACAAGCTGGTCGCCAACTCAAGAGCTATAAATGTCTTTCCATGCAAATTTGACTATGAATTTAAGATTTTCATCTCTATCCCAGAAGCGGACACGAGGCAAGAATAGATACGAGACAGAATCTCAATGGACCACTTGCCTGCTACAATATGAAGATGAATTCCAGCTTCCAGGGAATCGAGTAACATTTTTTCTGAAATCTGAATCATTTTACATCAATTAGGAATCCGATGCTGAAAGGATTTCCACCGTTTTCCATGCTATGTTGAGCAGACTCGTTCGAAATTCTGTTCCAATGACTGCGAAAAGTCAAGTGTTTAACTCAATTAAATCGAAGTTTCAGATATGTGCGTGTGTGTTTTTTTTTCTCCTCTTGCTCTATTCGTATTCACCCACGTAACCGCTGTTAGGCATTACTTCATGGGCAATACTACGGATCAGAGTACCCACCCATTGCGGCTGGGGCCAGCTTCGCCATTTCAGCTCATCGTATTTCTAATCACAGGGTAAACCTCCAGAAACCCCTGTGATACGATGGCGGGCGTCTACGATGGAACCCTCCCTCCCCCCCCCCCCGCGCGACGGGTCGCGTTCGGTCCCGGCTCACGGTCTCACTTCATGGATACCGCCGATAGCACACACGGAATGTTCCTGCCATCGGTCGGAGTCCGTGAGAAAATATTTTTCAGAAAAAATATTTGCAGTGAGCGGGAATCGAACGCGTTTAGAATAGTAGGCAGACACTCTACCCACTACACCAAAGCCCCGTCTGTGTGGGGGGGGGGGTGTGTATGTGTCATGAATTAATTATGCGATGGCAATCCAATATACCATGATCCTCGTCACATAGCTTTGATCTGATCATACTTAACCCTCGAGAATGAGTCGCTTTAGACAAAAATGACAACCAACTTTTCTTATCTTCAAATAGAGTCTTATTCCACCCACTACCTATGATCATTTTTTAAACGGAAATTGGAGGAGTCCTCTCATTTCGCCCGACCGCATAGAGGAGAATCCCCCTCCCTCAATGCTATTGCGTCGGTAGAATTCCGTTTTTCGTTATGTTGGGGATATTGTTGAGGGGTTCTCCGCCATTGCCAGGAAGCGCCTAGAGCCCCTTGGGTGGCTGGACGGTGGAGACTGGCGGCTCTCCGGACGACTGAGTCAGCTAATGTGAGGGAGAAAAGAGGGTGGCTAAGCCCAGCCTTCCTCCAACCCTCCTCTCCTATCCCTTTTTTCCTCTCAACAGCAAAAAAGTATAAAAAAACAAACAAATGTGAGAGAGCGCCTCTGCGACGCTCTACCGTTCATGCAGAGGCAAAACCGCTCGGGCTCAGGTATTGACCCGTTGGACTCCCTGGGCTTTTCGTAACCTGGCAACCGTTTGCACCCAACACACCTATGAAACCTTGGAGATCTGACTTTAACGTTACCACCCACCTCCAACAGCACTTCCAACCCTGGCATCTGATCACACGATTCGTGGAACGAAAAAAAAAGCCCATAAATGTGATGGGGCGAAGCAGCTCTGAGGGGAAGAGGCAAAAAACTTTTGCATGACCAGTCATTATGGCATCTCATTTGAAAAATACTCTGTTCGCAGTATTGTCCTTGATACGCGCAGAAAACAATGACGCTGAGTCAATTTGAGGGGGTGAGCAGACCAATTCTTGGACGCCAGCTACACTGAGATAACAAACTACTTGCCGTTAGTGCTTTTTGTCATTCTGCAACTAGACTGCTTTTTTGCGGATGCTCGTCTTGTCGCATCTAGGAAAAAAATATTTTGATGTGATTCCGTTATTTAGAGACAAATTATTATTTTGTGAAATTCTCTTCGGCCTGAGAAATGAAATTTCTGAATTTTAGGAAATTTTAGTCTTAGTATAGGACATGGACTTCATGTTGACTTCAGTCGAATTAATTAACTTCCCGATATAGGGAAGTTATCATAACGGCCCCGAAAATCAAAAATGGAAATTCCATCATATCTCCACGTTTCAAAGTCTCTCTAATCGTTCTAGAGCATTTTTAACAAAATGTCTGTATGTATGTGTGTTTACGCGTACGTATGTGCCCACCATTTTTGGAACACGATTTCATCGAAGCATGAAAACCGCCAAAAGTTTTAGTCAATCATTATTTACGAAGGAAAGTTGTGATCAAGCTAATCAATATCGCAATTGGAGTATCTCGGCGTACCTTAGCTTCGATCAAAATTGGACTCACTTTCATGTAGTGAATTATTAGTTATTGGTTGATTCTGAGTGCCGCGAAATTTTAATGACTATTTAACTTCCCGATAGGGAAGTTATTGTAATCACCCCGAAATCGAACTTTTTCATTTCGACCTGTAACTGGTGTCATAAGGGTACCAAAATGATCCCCGAAAAATTCTGAGTCAATGTCTGTGTGTGTGTGTGTATGTGCCCTAAATGTTGGTCAACGATTTCTCACGAATGGATTCACCAATCAAAGCCATCGAGACCTCAATCGACGCGTCTTCATGTAACTCAGCCCTGATTAGTTTTTGATGGTCATTGGTTCAGAATATATATTGGTATTAACAATTTCAATTGGTCATAACGCTATATCTCGTCAACGGTGGGAGGTAGGGAAAAAATTTGTTAACATAAGCTGTTCCTCAGATAAAGATGCACATTTAATGTTAAATGACTTTTTCCCATAATGTGCATAATTAAGGTGGTAGAGCCGTTAGAAAAAAATAATTCATGTGATGAGTGCATGAATCGAGACTAGATGGCGTCGGTGATCACAAAAATTGGTCTCTACCGTAAACATGGACCGACTCAGAATATAATACTTGTATATCATTTTTGTGTATCAATGTTGCCAGAAACGTGAAGTCGAGTGAAGCCGGAGATAAGGACTTATTGAACTTCTTCAATGTAGTTGTTGTATATTCGTGGTTTTAAAATGCTGCAATGAGACTCAAAGGCTTCAATGAGAAGTAAATGGCCTTCACGTGGAAGAGGGAGTTATCTCTTAATTACGAAAAAACTCACAGAAAAGCAGCGACATATAGAGAAATGAAAAAAAAATCAGTAAATACTGAAGTGAGAAGTCTCGTAAATTTTTGAAACAGACTTGATCTCGAAAACTTGAGTTACCAAAGCGGAAAGTGTGCATTGTGTCCTCACTAAGGGCACAAATACATCCCACCCCCTAGTTAAACTTTCATATTCGGTGCAGATCCGAAGTTGCCCGACTACCGCCGACGCATGCGTGTTTGCCCGCATTTGTACAGGAGAGTCTGAATGCGCGATGCGCAGTGTGATTGGTCAGTGCGTCACGTGACACAGTCGCAGGTAGCGACACCGGTTATATTCCTGTATTCAAAATTTCATGATTCTTATTTTTTTCTCTGAAACCAGTCTTTGAACATTTAATTGACGTGTCAGAAAATCAAGCAATGAAAAACAGAGATGACAAATCGGGGAGTTTCATTTGTGCTCCGAACGGCAGCAAACACGTTTCATCCCAATAGTTGAAATTTGTTTTCATAACACTCTCACGAATAAAAAAATGTAATTTAATCAGAATCTCCTACGTAACTGGAGCTCATCCGGAGAATTTATATTTTGAAAATATAATTGGTCAATTGGTCATTGGACCAATTCGACTAGTATGGAAAAAATGTCGGTTTTATGTTGAGTGTCCAACTGAGTTTCCGTCGTTTTGCCAAAAGATGGCGCCACCAGGAGGTTATGGCGGCGCCGCCATAACTGCACGTGCTACTCTGAGTTTCCCTATAGATAACCCGAAAAATTTTTACTTGCACTGTTGGATAAAATATGAACTAATAAATCGAATTCCTGAACTCCTTTGGAGACTAGGTAGGGAGCTGGTAAGACGCGATAAGTTGACTGTCCTCCAAGCTCATCTCGGGAATATCTCAGAAGATATATGGAATTTTGTATTTAAGACTTTTGGTCGAGACCACTAGGTTCCACAAAAAAGCTCTTATGAAGATTGTCTCAACTATTCTAGACTCTGAGAAATTCATCAAAAACCGAGGCTATTGATACACTCCATTTCATCACTGTGTAAGTGAAGTTGATTTCATCCATTTTGAATTGAGTTGTAGCTAGTTGATTCAAGTCGACTTCTTGACCAAAGCGACTTGGTCTAGTTGCCTATAACTCTCGTGAGAAAATTGTTTTTTATGCTCATATATATTTATAGGCAATGAGTCATAAGTCGCGATAGGACAACCATTTTTACCATATTTTTCCTACTTGAGAAAATAAAAACTACTTCAATCAGGTGGACAAAATTATTCCTTCGTGCTTGTAATCTGCGTGAATCATGGCACAATTTACTTCAATCAAGAAATTTCCTCTGAGTGTTGCTGAGGTACTTCCACGGTGTTATCATCATGATGAAAGCTGTGAAAAATTTCGCACTATGCTAAACAGGGGAAAATCAGATTGTATGTTGTGGAGCACATTCACAACTAATGTTCAACATTTCAACACCAGCCATCGATTTATTCAGATATAGTAGGTCGTTATCGTCAGCGGAACCTCACGGTCTATATATATATATATATAAATATATATATATTACAAATGTCAGATTGCGCTCTATGAGGCTCTGGTCAAAGCTGAAAGAAGACTTTGGCCTCTCGCCGCAATTCCCTTGACTAAAATTTCCACCTTCGACATGTCCAGTACTAGTACACCAAGAGCTTCACGAGCAGCTAATTCTCATGAAATTCGAAAAAATTTTTAGGGGCCACATAGAGTGACCAGTTACCCCAGGCTGCAGACAAGGGGATTAGAGGTCTTGCTCTTTCAAAATTAAATCACCATTTTTTACAATGACATCTATGAATTAACGAACTTAAATCATGAGAAAAGTTGAAAAACTGTTCAAGGAACTTGCCCAATTGCGTTTATTCTCGTGGAGTACTGAGTTGCCCCGTTGTGGCCGCCACGTGGCGTGAGTGAAGTGTGGTCGCTGCGGTTGATGAAAGCGTCAAGGAGGGTGGGCTAAAATCCCGAGCGCATACACACACACACACACATGAAGATACGATGAATTTGGGACTTTGCCTTTTCGTTTTATCCAAAAATATATTCTTCGGGTCAGAAATTTATTCTATGAATGTTGAAAAAAAAATCACAATAATTCCTCCTACAGACAGGTAAAGCCAGCTATAGAAATTCTCTCCAATAATCCGCCATCACGGCAGTCAATCCCTTCTATCCGATTTTGAGGCGCAAATCGCCTTTGACGCAATGCAACTGCAACTTCAGCAGAAATGGCTGAAAGGCTTCATGTGGATTTTTTTTTTTTTTTTGGACTTAGAGTACTGGTATTCGTGACAATGACGCTGCTGGATATCTCGGTGTAAGTCACTGAAGACACTCGAGCGATATATGCTTCGGGTCATAAATATCTGATAGGAGGAAAAGCAAGCCAAGGTCTAGGAGATAGGTCCGAAGTTGAGTGAATTATTCAGGTAGGCAATTACATTAATTGAAACGAAAGTCAAATAAGGTAACGTGAAATTGAAAAGAAGTTGGTAGTTTTTTCTTACCCTTTACGGTGAATCATCTACTTTGTCCGACTTGCGCATTTTCCAAATTGCGGCTTTAGATATTTATTTGGATACTTTTTAGAGACTATATACGCAAGTCTATATATGAAGTGAAAAATCCAATAAAAATTACCAGAAAAGTTAGGTAACTCGCGAGCGAAAGGTGATTCAGGGAAAAATTAGCGAACGAGCCCGAATGTTTAAGTGAATTTTGCAAAAATTTTCTGTAACACCCATTCTCCAGTTTTTCTTCTAATTTTTCCCATAATTTTTTATTGAATTACATTACACTCGGAATTGCACGTAACTCTTCTAATAATTTTCATTGAATGTGCCTCCCTGTGTATAGTACAGAATGCCAATTACAGAGTGCAACGACAATTTATAGACATGAACTCAATATCAATCGATCAAAATAATAATTGAAATAACGGAATGACTCCTTAGGTCATTTCGTCTGTTGTAACTATCAGCGAAAATTCATAAATAGAATTGGATGAAATTTCAGTAGCTGGTAGATGAGGAGGAAGTCGGCCCAGCATCATGAAGTTCACCGAAAGTGATCTACTTTTGAGCTCAGCTCAATATGGCTGAGAGCAGGTAGAGGCTCATGGTTGAACTATGATACTTGCTTTTTAGATGAATGAGTCCGGTGGCGCGTGCTGCGCATGCGCATTTCCGTATTCCGCCGCACTGACTGGTGGCGCGTCGGTTTTGGTCTTACGCATTTCGATAATTTTGATATATGTGGACGTCCACATGAAAAGGGACCGTTTGGGTTAATTCAGTGTTTGAGATGTTCAAGTTTTTCTCTGCGCAACTTTCCTCTGACCCAATGTTAAATTATTGATTTGATTTTACCTAGCGACGTCAGTTCGTGTGCTACCATAGTCATTGTTAATTCAAAAAGCGAGGAATTAAATCAAGATTATTGTAGAATACATAACTCAAAACCGACCAAGTGGTCCCTTTTCATGTGGACGTCCCGGTATATCGATTGGTTCTTTCGTCCCTCCTTTTTACTATAGGAATCCAGAAAACTCGATGTAGATTTTCTCCGAAATTCTTACTAACAATAACTTGAATCAAGTTCAGAGTAGATGCAAATTGAGCAGAGCGGTGACTTGAATCAAGTCGACCTCGCATTGCATCAAGTACAGTACTTGAGTCAAATTACAACCAACTTGATCCAAGTCGATAACGCACACTATCAAGTCAGTAGAGTAGATTCTCGGCCCAATTGGATCCTACTGAGTTCAAGTAGAACCCTTCAAAACTTGGTACATAGGTTAAGTTTGATAAATACCTGCTTTGTAATTATTATACCTCACCTAAAGAACCACTTCTTATTCAATTCGAAGCCTCTATTCACTCCGAAGTGGGCTCAATTCGGTCGAAAATCTAATAGTAACGAGTAGATTTCATCAACGTCAATTGAGTAGAAGCTGATGACTTAAGTCGAATAGATCTTAACTCGAGTTGACTCTACCGTAATTCAAGTCGACCTGTACTTGATTCATGTTGATGCTCTACTTTATCTCAGTTGATGCTCTACTTTATCTCAGTTGATTCTCTACTTCATTTAAGGCGATGCTCTACTTCATCTAAGTTGATCCTCTACCTTATCTCAGTTAATGCTCTACATCACCTAAGTTGAAACTCTACTTTATTTAACTTGATGCTCTACTTCATCTAAGTTGATGCTCTACTCCCCCCAAGTTGCTCTACTGCATCTAAGTTAAAGCTCTACTTCATCTACGTTGAAGCTCTACTTTATCCGAGTTGAAACTCTACGCCATCTAAGTTGATGATCTACTTCATCTAAGTGGATGCTTTACTTCATCTAAGTGGATGCTCTACTTCGTAATAATTTTCATCAACCAATCCATTTTGATACCCAAAATGGCAAATAACTTCGATTGATCCGATCATATAATTTCAACTTCAATCTCTTAAATTGTTGACTGGAGTGAGAAATCTAGTTGATGCAAGTCCCAATCTACTCTATTCAAGATTTTTTATGGGTGTATGGTCATCAATTATGAAGTTCCTGGAGGGTAAAGTTCATTGGATGGTTCGACCGGTTAGGCGCCGGATTTGTCATTCAGAGGTACTGATCTTAAAGACAAGCCACCCTGGGTGATACCAGCACTAATGTCATTCATTGATAAGAATTTTCTTTACAAACACATTTCAGACCAGCAGCTTTGATTAGCAGTCGTAGTAGCATCAATATAGCAAGGTTGAATGAGGATACATATTATGAAGTTCTAGGACCAAAATTAGAATACTTGCAGTTACTCCGAAAGCTATTCACTAAAAGCTTACCTTCAATAAACTCGTGAGCTAGAATAGTAATTTATTTACCACGATCCAGTTGTAACTTAAGGGTTTCGCCAATTTCTGTTTGGATTATCGAATGGAGTTAATGCTTGGGCTATCGCTGACAGCACCATTGATTTTTCCTGACATCTTTATCATCTATTACATTGTATCATTCCATCAGACACCAAATCTGAATGAGGTCATACTGAGTGGAGAACTAGTATTTTTTTTTGTTTTGAAATTTTATGTGCTTTTAACAATATATTATATACTTTTTTCAATATTATTTTTCAGAAACTAGACCTTATATGTACACCCTCAAAGCGCCAATGTAAAGTTATCACGATACTCGATTGCTGACAAGTGATTTGGATGAAATTGAATGATTACCTATCCCTATTATACCTACTAACCTACTCCACCTACTAGGTCTACTCCACCTACTACACTTACTAGGTCTACTGCACCTACTACACTTACTAGGTCTACTCCACCTACTAGGCCTACTACACCTACTAGGCCTACTACACCTACTAGGCCTACTACACCTACTAGGCCTGCTACACCTACTGCATCTAGTAGGCCTACTACGCGTACTACACCTCCTAGGTCTACTACATCTAGTAGGCCTATTACACCTAGTAGGCCTACTGCACCTACTCCACCTACTAGACCTTCTCCACCTACTACACATACTAGGCCTACTCCACCTACTAGGTCTACTACACCTACTACATCTAGTAGGCCTACTACGCCAACTAGACCTACTAGACCTACTACACCTATGCACACACCTTCAGCGAAATATCATGATTATTTTTTAGACAAAATCATGTAATGTAAAATTTGCTTTATAGCATGTGCAAAAGCACTAATGCCCGTATCTATTGTGCATAACGCTATAATATAGATTTCGAAAAAAAATATGTCAGAGACATGCTAGTTACTGATATATCGTTAAGGCCGGGAAAATACAGAGTATAGACCATAGGAAGCTTGGCTTATTCTGCATAAAGGTAATCGGCGAAGTAAATAATGGAAGTTAAAGGCTATCGATAGGATTTTAACTTCGCGGACGATCTACAGTATGTTAAAACAATCCGAAATGTTTTAAGTCACGTGACTCGACATATTCTGATACCCCTGATATCGAAACATAGTTGTATTGGTTCCCAAATTACCAATCGATTTCGCAGCATATTTACAATTACTGCTGCTTTAGGGGTTACAAAATGATGATGAACAAAATTGAAGATGATGACTGTATCATTACTTCCTATATCGATTAAGGAAATCTGAAATTGAAGCTTTTCCAGAAGTAGATCTTCGGTTTTCCAATGTACCCTGGCCTAGGCTGTACATCGATGTAGACAATTTTAAATGTCTACAGCGTTTTACTGCACGAACAATCAAAGATAGAACAAAAAGTATTCAATGAAAGTTGTTCCTTATGGCAATAGAGATATTTTATGTTCTATAAGGTTTTTTCGTAGCTCTTATCATTCGGGAGATATGGGGCAAAAAAGGCAAAGGAACACCTTAAGTGGCAGCATCCGAATATTCATATCCTTGAATCGGGGTTTGTAGTATCTGCGAATTTTTTTACGTGAGAGATCCAGGATCTTTTTTTTGAATGGACATTCGTAGTTGTGTGTAGGTTTTAAACCCATGACACATACTCATTTTTTCTAGATTAAAAAAATCCCGATTTCCGAGTTTCTCTTTCAGGTCTTTCCGCTTTTCTCTCATGAATAATCAGTGCTAATCAATTAGGTGATTTATTAAATAGTCCAGTATTCAATTTATATGCTCGGACAATTTCACTCTGCTGTGGCGCAAGGAGATTCGGGGATTCAGACCGTGGACCTCCTGCGCCAAAGGCCGGTGCTCCAACAACACGGCGGCAGCCCGCAATCAATCCCAATCATGCCGCATGTTAAGTATAAAAATTCCTTCCAAGATAATAGAGTATACGAATCGAGTAGACTTTCCACATAAGTACAACTGGTCAAACTAAGTCCTGGTTAATCAGTCCGAAAGTTCAGTTGGGTGATGTCATCAGGCGTTAATCAAAGTGAATCAAGTCAACCTTCCGAGTCAAATCACAACGCTTGCTCGAGTCCACGCCTTTCGTTGTCAATCTCGGATCGATGCCATCCGATAGCGCAGTTCAAGACATTCCATATCATAGCAACTTGAATCATACGATTTCGATCGGATTGATTTCATTTCGAAGTTTCTAAATTGAATTGTCCTCTACTTAATTTAAACGGCCAAAATGATTTTCCGGTGAAATTGATTTTTGTATGGATGAACGTGAAAGAATAACACCCGGGTGAGCTGGCCTCTCGCGCTTCTATTTGTTGTTGGCTCATTGTAAAGATGATTGCATGAATAAGTTAAATTGGCCAATGGAGGGGTGCGGTTGGTGTGGCTGGGAGTTGGGTCCGGGTTGCTTAGTTACAAAGTACCTACACAACTTCTCTGCAGGGAGAGAGGGTACAAGGCAGAGGTTAGCTGGAGAGAGACAATCGGGGGAGGACATCATGCCAACTTCCCCAGTCCTACCACCCAAGAAGTGAAACAGAGAGGGATGATGGCTCTGGTGCGCGCGTTTTCCAATCCATGTGTTGGAGTTGTGGGTAGGTATCTACCACCTACTCACGTGTCCAATACAGCCTGGGATGGTCCTCCTCCTCTGGCCGGAATAAAATCAGCCGTCCAGCCCGATCAATACTTGGAGACCTCGTCCCCTCTACCACTCTTCCTGCTCTGGAGCTTCCATACCCTTCATGCTTTTTGGGAGTTTTGATAATTTTAAAACAAACCAGACGTATTTTCTGCTAAAGTTCGAATATTCAGATGTTAATTTTTCAAAAATAATTTACAATTTTTTAAATATTTTCAGCTCTTCTAACATTACGGCAGTCCCGAAATTCCGAAAATTTGAAATATTTGATATTGGTATTATTTTTCCGAATCCTCGACACTTTCGACATTTTTATCGACATTTTGAAATGCGTTTTCATTCTCTCAGTTTGGGTCTTTCGCAATTCTGAAAGTTATAGGATCATATTTTTTTTTTAATTAATCAAATTAAAAAGAATTTTCTTTTATTTATTAAAAAAAGAGTTAATAGGTGGTTCGCAAAATTTCCGCGATTTTTTATATTATTGAAAGTTTTGGAAACTCTGATAGTTTTGGAATGTTGCAAAAAAAGGGTTAATAGGTGGTTTGCAAAACTCCCGCCATTTTTTATATTATTCAAAGTTTTGGAAACTCCTGTAGTTTTGAAATGTTACAAAAGGTTCAAGAAATCCTAATTTGCTTAATCAAAAAAAAAAAAAATCGTAATTTCCTCGATTTCGAAAATTCTCAGTTTTTGAATTTAAAATTTTTTTCTTTTTAAATTATGCAAGTTATTGAATTCTGCTGACTTTTTTCAATTTCGTGAAAATTTAGGGATTTCCGATTTTTCAAAACTAAATTTTGAAAATTTTCGGGTATTCCAAATCTGCGCCATTTTCAAAATCTCGAATTTCGAAATGATAGCAACCCTGAAAACCTCCTCATGATTCCCAAATTACCACCTTGTTAATTTTTTGCAGCCCTCCAAGACCTCAAAATACTCTTCCAGTTACTCCACGTGTCCAATCCAATTCGAGATGGTCCTCCTGCTCTGGCCGGAATAAAATCAGCCGTCCAGCCGGATCAATACTCCGAGACCTCGTGCCCTCTCCCTCTCTTCCAGAGCTTCCCACCCCCTCTGCCCCTCACCGCCGCACCGTGCAGAAGCTACTCGCCCCCTCCCGCCGCACTCCTTCCACCGCCCACCCACCCACCACCCACTCTCGGTTTATCTATGTTGACTCTTGGCTTTAGCTCCTCCGAAAAGGTGTCTTCCGAGAAATATACAGCTGCTATCCTAAGGTAAATTACCGCAGGGGGATGCAGCACGAGGGGTGAGCAAAACGAGACGCCGCCATTGCTTCTGGCAAATAGTTGGCAATGGGGAGAGAGAGAGAGGTTGAAAGCTATAGTGCTTCATGGGGGTGCGCATCCTGACTCTCCCATTGGTCGATAAAATCGGGTTTACTCTTCCTCATCTTGCCTCTACTCATGGGTAATCGTGGCTTCCTACTTGCGTGCAAGCTGACAGAAAAAACTCTTCTCCCTAAACATTCGATGCCTCGAAATAAGACAGATATTTTCCATTTTTTTCCATCGACTCATTATAGAGATACATGTGAATTTTCAGGACACAGAATATTGGTGAAAGAGTGAACGGGTCGAACTGATCTTCGAGCTCACTATACGTTCTTAATTATGAGACTTAAGGAAAAAAATCACACGACGGGGTTCCAACCGGACATTCTAGAAGTTCCTTCAGTACTGTTTAAAAATTCTTTCAGTACTTTCCAAAAGTTCCTTCAGTACTTTCCAAAAGTTCCTTCAGTACTTTTTCGAAATTCGTTCAGTGCCTTCTAAGACTTCCTTCAGTACTTTCCAAAAGTTCCTTCAGTACTTTTTCGAAATTCTTTCTGTACTTTCTAACAGTTCCCTCCAGTACTTTTCTGACAGTTCCATCAGTACTTTTTAAACGTTCCTTCAGCACTTTTCCGAAATTCCGTCGGTACTTTCTAACAGTTCCTGCAGTACTTTTTGGAAAGCCCCGTCAGTACGTATTAAAAGTTCCTCAAGTACTTTTCCGAAATTGCTTGGGTACTTTCTAACAATTCCACCAGTACTTTTTTAAAAGTTCCATCAGTACTTTTTAAACGTTCCTTCAATACTTTTTCAAAATTCCTTCAGTATTTTCGAACAGTTCCTCCAGTGCTTTTTGAAAAGCCCCATCAGTACTTTTTAAAAGTTTGTTAGGTATTATTCCGAAATTGCTTCAGTACTTTCTAACAATTCCTCCAGTACTTTTTTAAAAGGTCCATCAGTACTTTTTAGACGTTTCTTCAATACTTGTTCCAAATTCCTTCAGTACTTTCTAACAGTTCTTTCAGTACTTGTTTAAAAGCCCCATCAGTACTTTTTAAAAGTTGCCCCAGTACTTTTTTAAAAGTTCCATCAGTATTCTTGAAAAGTTCCTTCAGTACTGTTCCGAAATTCCTGCGGTACTTGCTAACCGTTCATCCAGTACTTTTCTAAAAGTTGCATCAGTACTTTGTAGAAGTTATTTTAGTACTTTTTTACAGTTGCCTCAGTACTTTTTAAAAACCTGCTGTAGTGCCTTTTCAAAAATTGATTCGATATTTCTCACAAGTTTGTTCAGTACTGTTCAAAGGTTCCGTTGGTATTTTTCACAAGTTTCTTCGATACTTTTCGAAAGTACCTTCGGTACCATTCAAACGGTCCCCGACTACTTATGAAAAATTTAAAAATCCAAGATCCCCTTTAATGCTTGAATTGAGTATATAATACTACTCAAAAGTACTTTCTATTTAGAGTAACAAGATGAATGTCAGAATATTGATGAGAGATGAATTATGAGCTATGGGGAAACTTTCAAATTCCATAAATCAAAAAATCAGTTCGATGAGACACACATTTTCTAAGTACACCTAATTTCGTTGATGAGTGTATTGACATCGACCCGAGTATCTGACAATATTTATCTCATATATCAGTCTCATTAGAAAGCCAAAAAAAATTCCGATCCCAGATGATAGGAGAAACTCACTAAGCTCAGATAATCTATAGATAATCATATTGAGAAGATGCCGGAGTGGTCTCCTTGTTTTTCCTCAAGTGCAAGGGAGACAGTAGCGATATTACGCGCCTACAGTGCAACGTATTGTTCTCTCACTGTGGAATAAATACTAATTCTGCTAAAACCATCTGTACTGCTAGAGAAAAAGATGCACTAGACCAGTTCCCACGATCTGTACTGCACGCGAATATTGCAACACTAACGGGTCCTGGTATCATGTTTCACCGCGACTCCGCCAATCATGAACATGCGCGCTATCTATCCTATTTCTTCGAATTTTTAGATAATTGTTATAGGACCATTTCCGTTTCCGAGAATTCCAACTCACTCGTCTTGTATCGACATTATAAAACCCAATTGTTATCTCGTCACGTCTCGTGGCTCGAGAGTGCAATCCAATCTCATATTGTCTTGTCTCGATTTTTTTTTCACTTTTTAAGTGCTGCTTCAGACCAACTCTTCCAAAAAGCTGGTTTATTAATACGAAAACACAGGAATCGATTGATTGATATTATGTAATATTATGTAATTATTAATAAGAAAATATTGCCAAAGAGTGGGTATGTTGATAGGTGTATTGACAGGAATATATCTCCAAATTTCTACAGTGTTGAATAAATGAAATTCTTTAAATGTATGAACAATTCATCATCATCATTATTATTTCCTAGTACCACCATAAATTTACGAAAAAAAACATTCTTCGTGATATATTAGCTTGAAATTTTTTTTTTCGAAGTCTTGTCGAGACATCTCGTCTCTCGTCACCTCTCTCTCGTATTGTCTCAATTATCTCGTCTTCTCTCGATTCTCTCGTCTTGTCTCGATTCTCTCGTCTTGTCTCGATTGTCTCATCTTGTCTCAATTCTCTCGTCTTGTTTAGATTCTCTCGTCTTGTCTCGACTCTCTCGTATTGTCTCGACGCTCTCGTCTTGTCTCGACTCTCTCGTCTTTTCTCAATTCTCTCATCTTGTCTCGACTCTCTCGTCTTGTCTCGATTCCCTCGTCTCGTCTTGTCTCGATTCTCTCATCTCGTCTTGCCTCGATTCTCTCGTCTTGTGTCGATTCTCTCGTCTTGTATCTATTCTCTCGTCTATCGCAGCAACGATAACATTATTTCAAAGCAAATATCCACACATGGGAACAACACAGAAATCAGGTCATTTTTTCTTGCAATGTCGCTACCAGGAAGCAATGATTTCTCAGTGAAATGTTTCGTCTCATTTTTCCTACTGCAATATATACGTTTCACGTATAAACGTCACAGAGGAAAAACAGAAAAAAGACAACTCATTAGCGACATTCCACGTACGTTCGACGAGCTGACTCATCGTCAATGCTTTCAGTTACAATGACATCCCCCAGTTGCATACCATGGGATCACGGAAGCTCATTGCAATGTGATTTTGATCTCCAAGTGTCAATATTAACGAGCAAACAATGAACAATATTGGTAATTGGTATTTTCTCAATGACACCATTTGCTGTATATTACTTGGGAGTTTTGGTAATTTTCTTAAGTTCCCAGATCTCATCTGGGTCATGATGACCTGGTTCAAAGACAGCGCGGTTTATCTATATTGAAAAAATTGTGCATTTGAATTGACGCGGTTTGTTAGAGTCCCGAGAAATGTAATAGAAAATTAAAGGTAAATCGAACTGAGGGAGAAAAATACTGATAGTCTCGGGCCGGATTCGAACCCTGTAGTCCCAGTTGCGCGTTGGACACTTTTGACGGACACGTTGGACGGATTTGATAAGATGAAATTAATGGATGTCATCGATTTTGGTTGGTTCTAGAAAAAGCAATCTAAGCAAACAGAAATAAAATTTCAAAAATCTCAAGAATCTCAAAAATTTCAAAAATTTCAAAGATTTCAACGATTTCAAAAATTTCAAAAATTTCAAAAATTTCAAAAATTTCAAAAATTTCAAAAATTTCAAAAATTTCAAAAATTACAAAAATTTCAAAAATTTTAAAAATTTCAAAAATTTCAAAAATTTCAAAAATTTCAAAAATTTCAAAAATTTCAAAAATTTCAAAAATTTCAAAAATTTCAAAAATTTCAAAAATTTCAAAAATTTCAAAAATTTCAAAAATTTCAAAAATTTCAAAAATTTCAAAAATTCCAAAAATTTCAAAAATTTCAAAAATTTCAAAAATTTCAAAAATTACAAAAATTTCAAAAATTTCAAAAATTTTAAAAATTTCAAAAATTTCAAAAATTTCAAAAATTTCAAAAATTTCAAAAATTTCAAAAGATTCAAAAATTTCACAAATTTCAAAAATTTCAAAAATTTCAAAAATTTCAAAAATCTCAAAAATTTCAAAAATTTCAAAAATTTCAAAAATTTCAAAAATTTCAAAAATTTCAAAAATTTTAAAAATTTCAAAAATTTCAAAAATTTCAAAAATTTCAAAAATTTCAAAAATTTCAAAAATTTCAAAAATTTCAAAAATTTCAAAAATTTCAAAAATTTCAAAAATTTCAAAAATTTCAAAAATTTCAAAAATTTCAAAAATTTCAAAAATTTCAAAAATTTCAAAAATTTCAAAAATTTCAAAAATTTCAAAAATTTCAAAAATTTCAAAAATTTCAAAAATTTCAAAAATTTCAAAAATTTCAAAAATTTCGATAATTTAAAAAATTTTAAAAATTTCAAAAATTTCAAAAATTTCAAAAATTTCAAAAATTTCAAAAATTTCAAAAATTTCAAAAATTTCAAAAA
Organism: Asobara japonica; assembly: GCA_026005395.1. NCBI lineage: Eukaryota > Metazoa > Arthropoda > Insecta > Hymenoptera > Braconidae > Asobara > Asobara japonica. Next base: position 180,513 of record BQMI01000488.1, on the reverse strand, counting down.
TTTCAAAAATTTCAAAAATTTCAAAAATTTCAAAAATTTCAAAAATTTCAAAAATTTCAAAAATTTCAAAAATTTCAAAAATTTCGATAATTTTAAAAATTTTAAAAATTTCAAAAATTTCAAAAATTTCAAAAATTTCAAAAATTTCAAAAATTTCAAAAATTTCAAAAATTTCAAAAATTTCAAAAATTTCAAAAATTTCAAAAATTTCAAAAATTTCAAAAATTTCAAAAATTTCAAAAATTTCAAAAATTTCAAAAATTTCGATAATTTTAAAAATTTTAAAAATTTCAAAAATTTCAAAAATTTCAAAAATTTCAAAAATTTCAAAAATTTCAAAAATTTCAAAAATTTCAAAAATTTCAAAATTTTCAAAATTTTCAAAAATTTCAAAAATTTCAAAAATTTCAAAAATTTCAAAAATTTCAAAAATTTCAAAAATTTCAAAAATTTCAAAAATTCCAAAAATTTCAAAAATTTCAAAAATTTCAAAAATTTCAAAAATTTCAAAAATTTCAAAAATTACAAAAATTTCAAAAATTTCAAAAATTTTAAAAATTTCAAAAATTTCAAAAATTTCAAAAATTTCAAAAATTTCAAAAATTTCAAAAGATTCAAAAATTTCACAAATTTCAAAAATTTCAAAAATTTCAAAAATTTCAAAAATCTCAAAAATTTCAAAAATTTCAAAAATTTCAAAAATTTCAAAAATTTCAAAAATTTCAAAAATTTCAAAAATTTCAAAAATTTCAAAAATTTTAAAAATTTCAAAAATTTCAAAAATTTCAAAAATTTCAAAAATTTCAAAAATTTCAAAAATTTCAAAAATTTCAAAAATTTCAAAAATTTCAAAAATTTCAAAAATTTCAAAAATTTCAAAAATTTCAAAAATTTCAAAAATTTCAAAAATTTCAAAAATTTCAAAAATTTCAAAAATTTCAAAAATTTCAAAAATTTCAAAAATTTCAAAAATTTCAAAAATTTCAAAAATTTCAAAAATTTCAAAATTTCAAAAATTTCAAAAATTTCAAAAATTTCAAAAATTTCAAAAATTTCAAAAATTTCAAAAATTTCAAAAATTTCAAAAATTTCAAAAATTTCAAAAATTTCAAAAATTTCAAAAATTTCAAAAATTTCAAAAATTTCAAAAATTTCAAAAATTTCAAAAATTTCAAAAATTTCAAAAATTTCAAAAATTTCAAAAATTTCAAAAATTTCAAAAATTTCAAAAATTTCAAAAATTTCAAAAATTTCAAAAATTTCAAAAATTTCAAAAATTTCAAAAATTTCAAAAATTTCAAAAATTTCAAAAATTTCAAAAATTTCAAAAATTTCAAAAATTTCAAAAATTTCAAAAATTTCAAAAATTTCAAAAATTTCAAAAATTTCAAAAATTTCAAAAATTTCAAAAATTTCAAAATTTCAAAAATTTCAAAAATTTCAAAAATTTCAAAAATTTCAAAAATTTCAAAAATTTCAAAAATTTCAAAAATTTCAAAAATTTCAAAAATTTCAAAAATTTCAAAAATTTCAAAAATTTCAAAAATTTCAAAAATTTCAAAAATTTCAAAAATTTCAAAAATTTCAAAAATTTCAAAAATTTCAAAAATTTCAAAAATTTCAAAAATTTCAAAAATTTCAAAAATTTCAAAAATTTCAAAAATTTCAAAAATGTCAAAAATGTCAAAAATTTCAAAAATTTCAAAAATTTCAAAAATTTCAAAAATTTCAAAAATTTCAAAAATTTCAAAAATTTCAAAAATTTCAAAAATTTCAAAAATTTCAAAAATTTCAAAAATTTCAAAAATTTCAAAAATTTCAAAAATTTCAAAAATTTCAAAAATTTCAAAAATTTCAAAAATTTCAAAAATTTCAAAAATTTCAAAAATTTCAAAAATTTCAAAAATTTCAAAAATTTCAAAAATTTCAAAAATTTCAAAAATTTCAAAAATTTCAAAAATTTCAAAAATTTCAAAAATTTCAAAAATTTCAAAAATTTCAAAAATTTCAAAAGTTTCAAAAATTTCAAAAATTTCAAAAATTTCAAAAATTTCACATTTTACAAATTTGAGAAAATTAAAAAAATTTTAAACAAACAAATTTTTTGAAAGTTTTAAACATTTCCGAGAAAAAAATTCTCAATTCTATTGCACAAATGCCTGTGCACACGTTTTTTCGTGTGCAGTTTTTCATGGAGCAATTTCCATGAAAACATTAGCAATGCAGTAATATTGAGTGTGGTCGTTGTATCGGACGTTGTGAAAGAATAAATAAAACAGGGGGGACAATCGTAAAATGGTAACGCGATCTGTCACCCGGGAGACGAGATATTGTTGCTTGGTATAAACGTGCACGCTTGTTATGATTTTTTTAAGTGATTGCAATATACCGCATTAGGACGTATAACAGGATATACGGTGTCCAATGCACATCCTCCAGTTGACACTTGTTCTTCTCATTTATACTGCATATTTTTTCACTCTATAGCGATAGGAATGGACTATTTTTTCCACAATCAGATTGACGAGTGCATGACACCTCTCTTCTATCAATTATCATTTTTTTTATTACATTCATGGTCGCAACGACGCGAATTCTGCCAACATTTTTAGACTTTGTAAAAGTTTTGAACTTTCTGAAATTTGCGAAGTTTCAGCAGTTTCTAAATTGTCCAAGACTTCAAATTTCGTAACAATCGAAATACTATTTACCCGAACATCGTAATCACTTTCTCAACGAAATGTTGCAAAATTGGTCTACAAAAGTTGTTTCTTATGTGAAGATCCATGCACTCTCGAGACGGGATGAGATAACAATTAGTTTCATAATTTTTATACAAGACGAGAGAATTGACATTTCCCCCCTCGTCTACCCAGGTAGACATCGACCATGCGACGAAGCTTGATCAAAGCTTGGACGAGGCTCGCCTAAGCTGTGTTTTGAAGCCTCGCTCAATCTCCTCAGAACATGTGAATGTAACACCAATCCCATCGTAAGGAATAAGCTTCGTCCTAGCTTGGTTACGTAGGTTAATACAAGCTTCGAACTTTATCTTCATCCAAGCTTCGGACTTTATCTTAGTACAAGCCTCGAAATTCATTTTCGTCCAAGTTTCAAAGTTTCTCGTGGTCGAAGCATCGAAATTAATCTTGGTCCAAGCTACAAAATTTATCTTGGTTCAAACTTCGAAGATAGGAACATTGAGGTTGGACCAAGCTTAGTTGAATATTCGTTTTCAAGCTTGGGTTTAGGTGGTGCAACAATCCTGGATTTATATAGGTATCCAATATTAAGCAGAGTTTCGCTGAAGCCGGTAATTCGAAATTAGGAACAATATGCTTCAATCCAGCTTAGTTCAACGTTAGGTCAGAAGCTTGGATTAGATGGTATGAGCAGTCCGGGATTCATGATTGTTAAAGCTAAGATTCAAAGCTAACAAAGCTGAGCTCGGACCAAGCTTAGCACAACATGGTTTCTGAAGCTTGGGTTTGGATGATTCTAGTAAGCTTGGATGTATGTATGTATCCAATATTGGACGTAGATTGGATTCTGCCTGTGGACCAACACTAGGGACGCTCAGATTGGGCCAAGCTTGGCACAAGCTGGGTCAACAAAGCTCGGATATCTTTGATATAACTAAGCTTGGTATGATCTAGGCTTATACATGGGATGAAGCTATGTCGAAGCTATCAAATCCAAGTTTCGGCAGCGAAGGTCGGACCAAGATTAATCTCATCATTCAAGCTTCGAATTCCCCACCTGGGTAATATCGCGGCACCACTACTTCACTGGTTGTTTAGGTTCTAGGAAATTGCAAGCAATGCCAATCAAGGACAAGTTGAAAGAATAAAACCAATGATTTATAAAGAAAACCACCCTAAACAGTTCATCCCAATCACGGCTCACGAAACATCCAAAACAATCCGAAGCGCTAAGCGGTGACAGTTACCCGAGGGGATGTTCGCTAGTACTTATCAAATTATCTGAAAAAGGTCAAGGCATTATTGTGGAGATCCCATGGGGCGGGTGATTCGAGAGCAGGGAATAACATTGACTGAATGAAATTGGGGTGAGATGATGTACCTTATGAATGACTGTTGACACGGGTGTACCAGTCTATTAGTGGGATGCTGCTGTGACATTTAAACGCGTGGCATTTCAGCTCGACCGCCCCCGTCGTTAAACACGTTACGACAGGATATATCATTTTTTTCTCCCCTAATTGTAGAGGTGCAATTTCCTATATGATAGGCATGAGAAGCATTCTCCTCCCCCCCCCCCCCCTCTTTCCGGGAACACAATGCCTGATCGGATCTCATTCCCGTGTAAACTACTATCAATATCCGCGCCAGTTGATCCACTTCTTAGAAAAAATGGCTTATTGAACGCGGTTGAAGTAATTACGATATTCGGAAAATTAAATTGTGGAAGTCGATTCGGTGATTAAAGCTTAATGAAGAAAAGTGGTATTTGTAAGTGGACGATATGAATTTAAGTTTTATGGAGTAATCAAAACTGGATTAGGAAAAAAAATCAAAACTGGATGAGGAAAGAATTTTACTGACAAAACAGTATCATTGGTGTTCATTAATACTTCCAGCAACTGGTCATTATATCCATAATGTAATTCCTTATGCAAAGGTTCCTCCCTTCGTCCAGAATTTATCTTGATTTTTCTTTTTTTTTTTAAGAGTAATTTCTGAGGCGCGGCTCTTTCACCTTCTGTCAGCTGTATAACTTTCTTGTCTGATAATAAATTTCCATTAGTGTATATACCCAGTACATGGGGGATGCTAAAGAGGGGATGGTTATCACGTCACGCCAGCCGGGCAGATGACTCGGATCCTCAGCTGCCCTCCTATGTACGTGTTCTCTTTATACTGGCTTGGAAAAAATGATTATCGAAATGCCTCGAATGCACATATCACAAATGTCATAGATTTTTTGAGCGTACATTGACGCTGATAACAGGGAAAATCATGGACTAACCTCTCACCAATCATTCAAAATTCAGGGACCGATATTGATGAATACAATGCATTAACGTCAAACGAGAGTGTAAAAGAATTATGGAAAATAGTTGTAATTGAGGCTCTATACTAAGAAGACATGTGATAATTTCTTCTTAAACAAACTAAAAAAAGATCGATGGGTGTGTGTGTATGTGCGTAGGTATATTTTTTACGTTCCGTTGAGTGAGTATGTGTGTGCGAGTGTGTGTGTGCGCGTGCGTGTCTGTTGTTTTTTTTCCTTTTCGTTGAGTGTATGTATGTGTGTGTGTGTGTATGTGTGCCTGTTGTTTTTTTCCTTTTTGTTGAGTGAATGTATGTGTGTGTGTGTGTGTGTGTGTGTGTGTGAATATGCGTATATAATGATTTTTTCATTAAACCACTCTACTCAAATGGCTAAACTAATTTTATTTTTTCCCCATAGAAATTTCCTCTCAGCACTGCCATTGAGATCGCAAAAAAGCGTCCCAGCCGCCCAGGCTTTGACCGTGGTCAGTGGGATGTTTCATCCGGAATCCCGCCACAAAGAATCACAGTTCTTTCAGTTATACAATAAAAATGACAACTTTCATATTTACTAAATAGACAACAAGCTTCGCGCCCAGTATAACCAAACTGCTTATATTACTTCTCAATATGACCATTGCCGAAAATCACTGTAATCACCCCGAAATCGAGTTTTTTTTTTGGTCCTGTCATTAGTGTTCTAAACATAATCTCCGGGAAATCCTGAGGTGATGTGTGGATCTGTGGAGGTGGATGATTGTGTCGGGGTGTATGAAAATGTATATACGTGATCGAGTTGTAACGTCAGATGTCTTCCGAACGAATGATACCATTGAACTTATTGAGGTCGCAATCGAAGCATCTGCATGTCACTTTTAAGTAATAATCCATGATATTTATTGTTGAGAACAATTTCTATTGTTTATACCGCGCTATTGCCGGTCACACTGCTGGTGGCGCGTCTTGCTTCCCCTCCCATAATGCGCATTAGTCTGTCAACGTCGTGCTCACTATACGCGATTATCCACGTGATGAATGACTTTGGTCGTGCGTGTATATGTATGTGTTGGTAAATTAAAAATTGGGGAGTATTCATTGTGATCCTCATGGATTACACTCATTGGCTCCCTCCCACCCACTCCCCTCCCCACTCACCCACTCACTCATCCACTCGCCTACCGACTCACCCACCCACCCATCCACTCACTCACCCGCCCACCCACCCACCCACCCACTTACTCACTCACCCACTCACCCACCCACCCACTCACTCACCCACCCACCCACTCACCCACCTACCCACTCACTGTGACGGGGCTTTGGTGTAGTGGGTAGAGTGTCTGCCTACTATTCCAAAGGTCCCGCGTTCGATTCCCGCTCACTGCAAATATTTTTTCTGAAAAATATTTTCTCACGGACTCCGACCGATGGCAGGAACATTCCGTGTGTGCCATCGGCGGTATCCATGAAGTGAGACCGTGAGCCGGGACCGAACGCGACCCGTCGCGCGGGGGGGGGGGAGGGTTCCATCGTAGACGCCCGCCATCGTATCACAGGGGTTTCTGGAGGTTTACCCTGTGATCAGAAATACGATGAGCTGAAACGGCGAAGTCGGCCCCAGCCGCAATGGGTGGGTACTCTGATCCGTAGTATTGCCCATGTAGTAATGCTTACCAGCGGGGACGTGGGTGAATACAAATAGAGAAAGAGTGGAAAAAAAAAAAAAAAACCTACCCACTCACTCACCCACCTACCCACTCACTCACCCACCTAGCCACCCAACTACCTACCCACTCACTCACCCACCCACCCACCTACCCACTCACTCACCCACCTACCCACCTACCCGCAAACACCCACACACACACACAAACATACACACTTAGATACATGAAAGATTTCTCGTTTCAATTTGTCAAAGCTCACAATCACACTCTATTCACATTTGTTTTTCTAATTAACCCGAAAATAGCCAAGAATCACATCACTCATCATGATCCTAAATGGTGATCCAATTTCCCTGTATCTCACCGAATTCCGTGAATCTCCATCAGGGTTCAAGTTTTCAGATCATTTTCATACGAAATTTCCCATTTTTTTTCTGTGAATCAAGATTTCGGACATGGGCAATTGAGCTCGTGCCAGCAGTCATCCCATTTGAATCAGCAGCAGGTGTCCCAGGGTGTATCTGAAAGAGCCATGGCGCGTGCTCCTATAGCCTCCACTGGAAACAGGTATTCCACACTCGCAAGATGTTGCTATGGGAGATCAAGGGAGGGAGGATAAAGGCTCGTGCCTTCGGAAATAACGGAGTGTCTCCCTCGCAAGCGTCTTCAAGATCTTGCACCTGCCTGTTCACCCATAGTAACACCGCATTTTTGGATCGAGAGATCCGTTGCGGTCCAAGGACATCTTGATAGGGCTGCTCATTAATCTGCAATGAAAATAATAGTTGGGGTGGAAGAAACAACTGGAATCGGACTTGGGCATCATTTACCTGAGGATGAGTATAATAATGACGTTTGCGTCACTAGGTCCGCTAAACCGCGATTCTAAGCTCGCTTCGCTCGGTTCGATCGCGCTTCATGGGATCAACTGGCGTTCACCATGCTCCCCGACAAACTTTGCACACCTTATCAGGAAAAGTACTTTTGTTTCCTTGGAATGAAGATTGAAGAGTGCAAGTGTCCAGAGTCCTCATCTCTGACATGAGTGCCCACGATTTTTATCATCGATCATCACCGTGTAACTATCAAACCTTTCTCGATCGAATCAATTCTAATTCGTAATTCTAAAACTCATCACACATACCTCCAAATCATGAGAACCTCAAAATCTGCTCTGTTACATATATCAGCAGTAACGTAATGGTAATCTAAAATTACCATTCTGCATATCTCGAAAATTAGGTGAGCGAGCCCTCCTGAAAAATTGTCTTAAAACACCATAAGGATAAGGCCCTGTAGCCAAATAGGCAACCTACAAATATATGTTTGAGTCCATTGACTGTCTAAAACCGTTGAAGCCGTTGCCCTACACTTAAGCAGGTGTCGAGCACCTAAGAGGATATTGCCTGCACCATCATCAGGAAGATCAATTTGCCTTGTTTTGGAAGCAAAGTCAACCTGTCACCAACAAGTAGCTATTGACTCAGGCACATAGGTGTGACCAGAAATTCACAATACATTCTTAATCAACTACCGGTGATTCAAAGTACCAAATTATTTTTCCATACAATCATACAACCCCAGTTAATGAATTCCCCGAATTTCATTGATTTCTTCATTACCGTAAGCTCATCAGTCATGGCCCACGCAAATCCCCGGTAATCCACCAGACGGGATCAACGACCAGACAAAGTCGCAGCATATCTCGATATCCACTCATATATATCTTGAATGGGGGCCCGAGGGCAGCGCATGGCACGCGTCTGTGGCAAGGTGTTTCCACATTTTTATTCGCATTACAATTTTTTTTTCTCATGTCTTTTTTTCCCCCTGCACTGAAGATCAGCCAGAGGCGGCAGACAAGCCAAGGAGGAAGATGTACGTACAATCGCACACAGATGCAATACGAGGCAAAACTGGCCCCGAGAGAGCCGAGCAATGTGGATGGGGCGCAGAAGTTGAGAGAGTAGAGATGCAGCTGTTACCAATGGACGCATATACGGCGCGTGCCACCAGGTACCCTATATAATAAAAAGGAGATAATGTCAGGGTGCTGGAACTACAACGATCGAACGTGGAAGGGAATGAAAAAAACATCGGGGCAACACCAGTGTTTAAACAGAGAGGAGCATATCAATTTTTCGTTTGTTTTTCGGCTTCTAAAAGACGGACTGTTGTTAATAGAAGTAATAAAATGATACGTTTTAATTATGCCACATGCGATAAATGTCGAATGAGATGGATGGCCCTTGTTAATGGAATCTATCGGTGATAATTGGAGGTGTCATGTGATTGGATAGGTCTAGGGGTACACCAACGAAACATGGCAACGTTCATTCTTACATGATTGGTCCATCTCAATTTCATCTCATATCTATACATACCCACATATATATATACAGACAATCCCTAAGCCGAATTATCTACCATTTTGCGAATGAAAATTACAGTTTTGTTGACCGAAGAGGTCGTGTTTGCTCCCGCAACATTGGTGGTCGCGCGTATAGCACATGGCCGCCACATGCATTTTTAACTTCCTGATCTAGGGAAGTTATTGTAATGACCCCGAAAATGAAAAGTGCCAGATCGATGAAAATTTCACGTTTCTCGACGTTTTGCATCATCCTGAAGTGATTTCAGAGAAGTGTCTGTATGTGTGTGTGTGTGTGTGGGTTCGTCCGTATGCGGCAAAATTTTTCGTTTACGTTTTTTCGGAAACGGATCGTGCGATTCGATTAATTTTTTTTTCAATCGTTGCGTCTCGGTGTAACTTAGAGCTGATTAGATTTTTGATGGAATCCATCTAGTAGTTCCCCTGTTTTTGAGAAATTCATGTTGAGCAAAAATCGAAAATAGTGATAATGAACGTTCATTCACACAAAAATGTTGTAATCCAGGTACTCAATGTCACAGTTGAAAAATATAAGCATATTTTATAACTGATTAAATTTTGAGTAAAAGTGGTCCAGTACTTATATTCTCATTAACAATGTCAATTGTTCATAATGTTCTACTGCATAAACTATTATAGTTAGCGCAAAATTCATATGAGAAAAGTTGTTTGCCATATAAAAATACGTATTTTATGCAGAATGCCTTTTTTCGATAATTTGCAGAATTAAGGAGGTATAGCAGTCTCCACAATTATGTATGTAATAAGTGAACAAATGGACCCAGCGCTGCCATGACGGTCCCAATCCAAGTGTTTTCATGCAAAATCGAGCGGATCACATTTTGGATGGCATTTGTGCAGTATATGCAATGTTATTAGCAATTGCAATTGTTTATACTGTTGCACTGGGTAAAATATTAAAGTTTTTGTTTTGGAGCCGCATCCTTATTGGCGTCTCACTCTCACTCAAGTAACACGCATAAGTCTCATCCTCATGCTCACCATGCGTCTACTCAAGTATTCATAATTATCTGCTTCATAAATGAGTCAGTTTGGAACTCTCAAATAGGCATGTTTTCGTTATGATAATAACAAGGGTCACACTGATTAACCGTAGTATATTGGAGAAGAATAAATTTAATAGGTTGTGCTGAAAAACCAAATCGGGAAGTTTTGTATATGCCCCGAGTGGGGGACACACCACTAGTTCTATTTCGATTGACTCTATCTGTCTCTTAACATTTTAACTTTAACTTTTTACGATATTTATTGCAAGAAAAATCTTACAAAAGGCTATTGCCCGAGGGCCTTCAGCCGATCTGTCTCCTATTTACATCAAATATATATCTGTTTTCCATTACAACAATTTTGGGGCAGTTACTGTATCCCAAATAAAAATGTTAATATACGACGGGAAAGCGTGATATATAAATTTCTCATTACGATTAATAAACCGTTTATTTCATATCATAATTTCTTCTTGGATTGAATACATGCAATAGGACTTCAACTCCCCCCATGAAATTGCGAATTAAATTAGTTTGATTCTACTTATTGTAGCAAACCCATTTATGAAGTAACCGAAATGGGCTGGATGAAAAACAATAAAACCGACAAGTCAACTTCATCAAAATTATGGTAATGATATTCCAAGGATCTTCAATCAGTTCGATTACCACCCTGATAAGAGGGTCAACCACCCTTTGAAAAGGGATTGCACTCGTCAAAAAAATGAAAAAAAAGTCTAGGCCCAAGGGTAATAATCTTGCCCTCGCCTCTCAGCAGCTTCTCCATGAAGAGCATTAATTATCTAATACCACGAAAACATCTGTCATCATGCATTTATAGGTGTGGGCGTTTGAGGGTTTTATCTTTTCATACCCCCCCCCCCTTCCCTCTTTTCAATGGTTCAACAATAGGGCGATGATACACCTAAAAAAGAATCATTCATCTCTAACTGACTTGACTAGTGGAGGGGAAACTAGAAAAATGAGGAGAAATCAAAGCCACACTAAAGACAAATTACCAAGATGATAGAATTGACAATAGAGTCACGTGCATCCTGTTCTATCGGCTCTAAAAGCATGTCTGAGTGTCTCGCCATTGCACAGGAATCGTACACGAAAAAAAAACGAAGCAAAACAAACGAGTGGCCAAGGTGGATAAACACGAATTGGCCTTTAAATCCCGTTAGTGCCTCCTCATTTTTGATCCACAACGCGTGCCAAACTGTCATAACTCCCGAGGTGTTGTGCGCACCTCGGTGTGCGCATGTGCGCGCTCACTTGGCGTTTTAATTCTGTGATTTCGTTAGTACTATCGAATGTATTGGTGCGCAAAGCCATTCAGGTTTATCGGACGAATGGCAAGAGCCGTTTGTGCCCCGGACACTCTATTGTAGTGCTTGGTATTGCCTTGATATTGTCAAGGCATTGTCTTGGCATTGCCGCGTATGAGGGATGTAGATGTTGTGTCGAAGGTGGACTGCTCATTTTCCTTTTTCTTCTTTTTTTTATAGTCTCTTCAAAGCCGGCGAGCGAAGACAGACGGTCAAACAGCAAAGCGGGTAAAGTTGGAGGCCGGGGCAGGTGCAGTGGTAGATGCTAGAGTACTGAAACAGCTGTCGCCCCTGCCCTACCCTGCGCCTTAGCAGGCGCACGCGCCAACCGCACCCACATTTACGTTACGTTACGTTACGTTACCTTTCTCTGCTGTACAAAAATGAGGAGGCTTTTATCGCTATCTCTCCCTACCAGTAACGGTCAACGATCTCGCACGGATGAGAAATAGAATAGAAGAAATAATTTTTTCCCCCCTATTCTTTAGGCGTTATATTACCAAGATATTTATATCGCTTTGTCTTCATTATGGTGGAGATTTTTCTATTTGGTGTTTCACTATAAATTCGTGTGAAGAATGCACACGGGACAGACTTTAGGTAATCGATCGAATTTCTAGGGAAGTGCGGGTGGAGAGGGGGGGGGGAGGATAGAATGGTGGGAAGAGACAGGTTGCAGGATTTTGGATAGTGGAATTTCACTTTTGAGGAAATAAATGGGCGTTAACAGATTTGTTACCGTAAGATATATCTGCAGGGTAAATAACGATAAAGAAACCAACATTAGATGTTTAAGATTTCGAATGGAGAACCCAGGTGAGAATGCACGATCGAACCAAGATTGGATCAGCCTTGATCCTAGATTGATCAAGGCTGATCGAAGATGGATCTCACGATGGAACCAAGATGGAGAGAGCATGGAATTGTCACTACGTTTTCCAGGCTGGAGTCTCCAGTCTCGGACGACTCTTGATTAACCAGCATCGATCGAGTCTGGGCCATCAACTCTGGTCCCATGCTGACGTATCGATGGTTAGTTCCAGCGTGATTATCAATACTGAATTCATCTTGATCAATAAAAACCCTTTGATCAATAAAAACGCACAATTTTTTTCTTGTCAAACACTTATTTTATTGAGAACTCGACATTGTCTGAAAACGAAAATATTTGAAGAATATAATGAATATAATGGGAACGCCGATCAAAATAACAGTTACGCCTCCACTTTTTTGGTTTTTATCATTTTGGTTGTTCCTTTCGTTTGGGTAGACGTGGTGCCTGGGACAAGTGTTGTCCAACATATGTCACGATGTGCATTGTGGGCGTGGGAAATTTCTCCAACAAAAAATCTATTAAGAAGAAGAACAAAAGTAAGATATTAAACATTCAGATATTATTTAGAGATTATTAGAGACATCAAGACAAACATTTTGAACAGAAAAAGACTACATATCAATACTAAATAATCGACAGGATATCAGATTTTTCAGAATGTTTCTCGTTGGTTATTCATTTAATTTAAGAAAAAGTAACCACAAAATTAAAAAAAAACAACTGCTAATGGCAGTCGCTGAAAAATCCGAGGAAATTGAAACTTTAGGTGACATATCGTCCACGAAATTACCTTTCAAGCATTCGTAGGTTGCCGTATGGCTGAAGGACTCCTTGTGACTCAGTGCAGTCTTCCTCCCCTGGCCACTGTACATTTTTTGAACATTCTTCGTGAGAACGCCATTTAAACATTTTTTCACACAATCTTTCCACGTATCTGCCGTACCCACCCAGCCTCGAAATGTTGACACCTGTAATACGAATAGTTTAGCTCGAATCAAAAAATTGAAAATGTTGAATTTTGAACATTTTCTATGACAGTGATCGACAATATATCTGATGATCTAAATCAGTATTTTGAGTAAAATTTCAAAAATTTAGTGGCAAGAATTTTTTATTGATTTAAATTATTTTCAAAAAACTAGTTCCCTCCTTGCATGACAAAAAAAATCACAGATGCAGAAGATTTCAAATATATAGAACATATCTGTCACTTTCTTAAGAAGTGTAAAATAAATGTGTACATGGCTAATAAGAGTAAGAAAATTTGAAAAAAAAAATTGAACGGAACGAAAATGTAAAGTAATATAAGCTACATAGAGAACATGGAAAACTTTCGGCAGAGTGAATAATTCAACGCAGAATTCAGTACTTCAAATAATTGAAAAAAATCATATACAAACATTCTTACCAATGCTTTCCTCGTCTCCAAGCCGGAATAATCGGTGATATTCCCCTGCTCATCCTTTTTCCCTATATTCGTCATGACTAGTCTCTGCTCAAGTTGAAGGAAATCGTCAATGCTTTTAATCGGGAAGTTTACTTTTAATATTTCACTGACGAAGGCTCTGCCGGAATTCTTCGGGTGGGAAAAGCCTACGTCGGAGACTAGATCTTTCATGCCCTTCAGAGAATTATTGACGTCATAGAGGATACTGCGTTTGGCATTTACAATCTTGTTAACAATCTTGTCCTGCTCCATTTTCCTCTGCAGATCTAGGTATCGCGCTAAATCTTGAATCAAATATATATTAGTTATTTTTAAAAATTTTCTATTACTATCATTAGTACCGCATATTTCAACATTTGAAAGTTTACTCAGAAAATTCTTCCTTAGGAAAGAAACCAAAAATCTAAGAAAATGTAAAAATTGTAGAAAATATTATAATATCTCCTCAAGTCCAAGTAATTAATGAGAAAGTTTATCGACTACCAATGTCGTTTCAATTTTTTCGAAGCATCAGGTTGAGTACTTCAAAAATCTTGTATAAGACCCTATGCGAAACAAGTAGCTTACATTATTATTACAATCTCATGGAAAAATCACTTTCAGAATTTGGAAAACCTGCGGGAAAGCCTATTTCAATTTTTAAACTTGAAAATATCACGTGTCATTTTGTTACAGAGGAGAGTTTGATTTTTTGAATTTCGACACTTGAAAAATGAGATTCAAGCTGAAGGATCTCCGACTGAGACTTTCAATTTTAAGTGTTTTTTTTTTAAATATATGGTGTGGATTTTTTCTGTGAAAATTGGAGATATGAGGACTGTTGAAATTCAACTATAATACCTTGCAGATTGGGATCCAAACGCTGGAATAACTGCTCCAATTCGTGGGTATGTGACATTGGTGAATTTTTTTTTGACTCATTTGGAGGGTCTGGAGGTTGTGCGATACCACTCAAGGGTTGTGAAGGTGGCCTGTTTCGATTTTCTTGACTAGAGTTTGTCTTGTTAGAACAGCGTGATTGCTTTCTCCCTAAAAGAATCCCAGGAATGGACAGTAATTAGTATATAATGAGTGATAAAAATAATAAAAACACAGCATTCTTCAACGTTGTGGAACTGTAACTTTTTTCTTCTCTATTTTTTAATCTTTTTTTTTCTTAAGAATAGCTTCAATAATTAGTTGCGACATGAGCCCCTGACCATTTTATATTTAGAATTGAACTTCTGGATTTTATCTAATTTGACATGTGTTGATACGAAGTTTCGCTGTTTTCATTTTTTAAATCAAATGTTGATCATGAATGATTTTTTTTTCATTTTCTTTCTTATTATTGAAAATCTAACGGGGAGTCAGTACCTCCCTCTAGAAGGGACTTTGACAACCTTAATAAAAGTAACAACTTGTACATGAATATTCTCAAGGAGACTCCCTCGTTAATCAAGATAGTCCAACACCTTCAATTTTCCAGATACATAAATTTTCTTCTAAAATTCTCGGGAAATATGTAGTACTTCTTTAAAAAATCGATTTTCTTATAGTGAATCCGGCATTAATAAATTACGAAATGACAATTTTGATTGAGAAAAGGTACCTTTATTGTTCTTTCCCTCACCAGATGATTCTTTTAGTAGTGTTTCCTCATCACTATCTGAATACTGATGGGAAATTAGACGACGAATAGCACCATATTTGGGGTTTTCTTTGGTTCTGGAAAGCTTACGCTTGTCCATTTGTTTGCCTCGCTCTTCAGTAAGACCTTCTTCTGATTCGTCGCTAGTATAAATGACTCTGTTATGATTCATCTTGGACCTTGCACCTAAAATACATATTCTTATTTCAGAGTGATAATTGATTTGGAAAATTGATGCATCACATGCATGAAAGAGGGGAATCGTGACAATGTCAAAGATAAAAACCTCTACCTTGAAATCTTGTTGTTCGAGTAGTTACCGGACTGGACGGGATCTCGCCGGAGGCCTCTTCAGAGTTCGACCTATCTGTGATTTCAGGACTATCAACATCTTTGAAACAGAAAAAAGATAAATCTATTTTTAACGGCTTTCAAAGAAAAATAGTTTACATAATCTTTTTCCATTATATTACCTAAGGGATGCAAGTTACTCAGAGGACTTGAAATACTCGTCTGCATCATGGTTGGATAACGTATAGGCCCTGTACTATTGTCTTCGTTGGATACCAATGTGGAAGATTTTTTATTGCTTTCTTTAGTTCTCGGAATTCTCATCAGATTCTCCTCATCTAACGAAAAGATTTCTTCATGAAAAAACAGTTTGATATTCGAATAGTATTAGGTCAACAGTCATGTTTTTTGATTGATCAATTACTGAATAGTCTCGATAATGAATGACTTCAGGAGAGGATACCTATAGAGCTCTAGTGCAGATGAGAAAATTGACAAGAAAAAAAGTTTGGAGGAAATATGGAAAGTCAATTCCCGGGTCTTTATCACCAATTCTACTGAACATTAATATTATATTACTATTGAATTACATGTATTATCTCCATCAACTCACCATATGAAGAGTCTCCTTCCTCTTCTTCTCGAATCGTAGAATGGTTGAAGAGCGACTGAGATTTTTGAAGTATGGATTTGGCTTTGTGTTTTGGTATGGGAGTTACTTGATTATTGCC
The DNA here is from genome assembly GCA_026005395.1 of Asobara japonica. Classification (NCBI taxonomy): domain Eukaryota; kingdom Metazoa; phylum Arthropoda; class Insecta; order Hymenoptera; family Braconidae; genus Asobara; species Asobara japonica. Next base: position 164,167 of record BQMI01000488.1, on the reverse strand, counting down.
AGCGAACTCTGAATCAGAGGATCTCAAGTGTTCTGTTTTGTGAAAGGACCTTTCGAGACGCCTCATTCCTTGGTCATAATTATCTGTAGATAAATTAGAAAAAAAAGTAATTTTTATCGTCATTTAGAAGAGTACAGCAAAGTGAAACGATGCTGTTGTTTAATTAAAGCCGACTTTTCTTGAAAGCTGGAGGATAATCGAAACTTTTCATGAGAAGAGGAGTAAAAATTTTACGACTTCTATGACACTTCAACATGAAGCACATGACTATCCGAGAATATTCTTCATTGTAAAAGCAGAATTTACATTGCAAAAAATCCTTCGAATTTCAGTGGAGCTGGCACATGTTCAATTCACTTCACCGTACCTTTTATTACATTTCGTTGTACTGAATCACATGTACAAAATCTTACCTGCATAGGCTAAGACGGTAATGTTGGTATGCTTAATCCAATCAACTGAGGGAGATTGTCCCTGACGCAACCACTCATCGACTCTCCCCCAATCTTTTTTGGGTGGATAGAAACAGTGCAATTCATCATCACTTTCTTCAAACCAAGAAGAGTACACTAATTCCACTACTGCTTTCGTTCCTTCTTTAAAGTCGTTCTCAAATCGTATGATGTGGTAGGGACGTGAGGCTCCTTTCAGTTTCCCTTTTTTGGACCTTCCCATTCTTTCAGTTATGGCAAGATTCACCTTTGAAAACAAGAGATTTCGTGTAGCAATAGTTGTTATCGTCAACCTAACCTCTAACTTAATTTCTGGCTCGTTCGGATAATTATTGCAGTGACAATGTTCGATTATTTTTCAAAATTCATCAACTAAACACCAAAATAAACTATCACAAATATCAATCCAGTGCTTGAAGGAGCACAATTGAGTTAAAAACAATTATTTACACGCAGCAAGTCACCATAATTACATGCATTACAGAAGAAATAGCCGGCAACTCTGGTGCCGACACATCGATCAGCGTCTTTCGATCATTCCATCCCTGCATTCTTCAGTGCCATTATATCATTTCACAATCGTATCATACGTTAGGAGCATTCAATATTAATTATTTATTTATTGTACTTACCTTAGAGTATCACTCAGGTAATATTTGTTACTCGACGATGTGGGAAAAACAAACGACGCACTAACAATGCTCACTTGATGATGCAAGACATTGAGGCACCCGCGTGGCGGCCATCTTGACGTTAGCGCCACGGGAGGCGCGCATATTCAATTTTTTTATTCCCATTCGAAGATAGAGATGCACTCTAATAAATGTTTAGTAAGTAAGCATATTATAATAACGGTTTAGCCCAGCTCCTTCATTTTTGCAGAAAATGGCAATAAGTAGTTGAGGGTGCAAAAAATTTAATAATTCACTACCGCTGGCGAAAAATTCCCCTTAGATATTATTAAAAAAAAAAAGGTAATTGGAAAATGGGTGTACTATGGCCGTTCACCCTTATTTCTAATTGAAAATGAGGCAACAACAATTGGAAATAAGGGGGAACCCCCATTTTCCTATTACTCTTTTTTCTTTTAATAATATTTAAGGGGAATTTTTCACCAGGGACGTTTTTTATTGTCAGTACAAATGTCCGTGTAACTAGAGTAGTCAACCATATAGTTAGAAACAAATTTCAGTAGACCTTGTCCATACATAAAACCACAATTGTCTCAAAATATTCTCTTTTCTATAATATTTGCAACATAACTCATAATTCTTTCAACTTTCGTTTTATACCTTTCCATTAACTTTACAAAATATTTCTTCAATTCCATATGATTTTTTCAAGTTGAAAAACTGTTTATTTTATTGATTAAAGCCATCCAATGTGTCAACAATCATGTAATGAATTTGAGGGTGAAAATTTACAGCTCAGAATGATCAGATACATCATTCAGGATTATCATTGATGAATTGACGAATCGTTCAGCAAACATGTACCCGGGAAAGCCCATGGAAATAATTATCCATGGAGAAGGGATAACGAAAAGTCCCCATTTGATATATGCATATGAACACACTTCTTTTTCACATCACTCAATCTAATGGTGTCTGGAAGACTGCTGAATTCTCCTATCTTCAAGATCCCCACTTCTGAAGATGGACAGGGTGCTCGGAAAACATTTCCAGTCGATGATGTGGTACGACCTTCGATGAAAATGTCCTTTGCTGTTGTGACTTTTTCACCAATCAGTTCTTCTGCAAATATATGTTTGATGGAGAAAATCGTGTCATTTTTCAATTGTGCGACATTATTTGGTCGTTGATCAGTGAACCTCATGTCTTTATAATCTACTGATTTTAGGGATACCATTTTCTTCCCATTCTTGACAGTAACTACTGTGGGTTTCTTGAGAATACATTGAACAAGAACTTCTTTTCTTTTTACTCTCACGTCATCCTTTTGAGTCTGAACAGTTAACCGATTAACGATTTGAGCGAGAGGTTTGGCGTGACCAGTAACAAGTGATTTAAATTTTCCTATGAAGTTTTCTCCCCAAAAGGCTGAGTATTCAGTGAGTGGTGCCTGGAAATGTTTCACATCATCAGAAAGGTGTATAATACTGTGAACATTCAACAATTGAGAATCATTTCCATAAAACGTCGGCATCAACATGAAAAATCTACGTAAGAAGCGGTCAGCAGTATCACAATAGGGTAGCGCCAGTTCAGAACTGCATAGAATTCGACATCCAACATGTAGCAGTAAAAAATGATTATATAAATGTTCTGATAAGGCATCCGCTAGTACTATTGGCCCTGCATATAGTAATATAAATGACAATTGTGTGGCTTTCCACCGAGAAAAATGATCAACATCGAAGTTTTTCCGTTGGAATTCTATTGGAACCCATGGAGATATATCCATCATTAATCTCCTCAAATGTTGAACTTTCTGCATAGATATCCTATATTTACTACTCCTGTCTAGCCACTTAGTTAATAAATTTTTCATGAGATTAAGGTAAAGTAAGTGCATTGATTCTTGTGGTACGTCTTTTATGGGATCAAATCCTGGAATTCTCAATAACGGTGTTTCTTGAGTTTGGGGTTGATGTTGTTTGTCGCTTCGGGAAATGAATGATTCCTTTGTCCTTTTCTGAGCATTCATATCTGAGTAGATACGTCGTTTGTTAATAGTTTCACCAGATACCGTGCAACGCTCACATGCAAAAAAACCAGTAGGACCCTTTATGCACTTGAAATAAGCCCTTGCTGGTCCATCGCCAATGATCCCTAGAATTTGAAATGAGTATGACTTGCCTCTGATTGTCACTCCCTCATTAGTCAAAATTCTTGCTTCTTCAACAAAATCCTTTAAATATGGCATAACCTCCTTCGGTTTCGAAGGTCCATAATAAAGAGCTGCGACAAACGGTGAGCATACATAATTTTTGTGGTAAAGTTTTATCAATATTGGCCACAATGATCCAGTTGTGTTGGAGTATACAGTCATCCCATCAATATGCCCAAAAACTTTTATTTCGTATTCTTTGAAGACTTCAGGCTGAATGCTTTTTTCTAAGCCATTTTTTATTCCCAAATAGATGAAATGTCCAATGTGATTGGTTTTAGACACCATGGGAATGCTTTTAATTGAATGAGAAAAACCCATGAGAGTAGCTGCACTCGAGGGTAATTCAGGATAGCCTGTTTCTTTTAAAGTTTTCAATAAATTAGTCACTACACATGTCTTCAAATTAGTAATATTATCGATCGACCATTTCTTCAAAATTTCCCTCATATTCATCTCATGCTCATTTACCGCGGGCTCTCTCAGTGGGCTCTGTCCAGATGACGATGTAGCTATGACACTCAGACTCGACGAATGGGATGGAGCTCCAGCAGAGAGAGATCCATCATTGCTCACAGTCTGGAAAGAGCTAATTGAAAAATCATCATTTCCACGCAATACTTCAAATTCTTGACTGTCAACAACATCCTCTTCTGTAGGTTCTGACACCCTGAAACAGGTTCTGTGGTACTCTGTAACGTTTTCTAGTTCACGTGAAGACTGGAATGGAGCACACTCCACTGCCTCAACATGCTCATTTCCATCCACAACGAAGTCCTCTGCATCACTCATTCCCTCGTTTGCTCTCAAATATCTCGATTTCCTTTGTCTATAAGCGGCACTCTTTTTAAAACAATCCATGATGAAGTATTCGTGACAATTTATCCACTACAATCCTTATTGCTTTTCTGTAAACATTTCACTTTGGAGGTTAGAAAACACATGAAACTCGAACGCATCCACTTCGATTTCCACACAATGCATCATATCGAGAATAAAGTTAATCGATTTGATGTACTCAATTAAAAATGTTCGGTGATTAAATGAAATTGATAATAAAATAAAAACTCATCATGTAGTGAACTCAAGTAGGAGGCTATCACATTTCAGAAAGATCTTCGTTGATTTATGGAAGAATACATTTTATATAATGACACATAACGTACATAGTTCGTTATTTTATGAAATCTTTTGACGCTTTTTCTGAGACGGAAATATCATTATTTAACAAAATATGTCACATTTTCATAAATATTTTGGGATTATGTCCGAAACTCACAAATTTACTCTCTCAATGGCAGTTCCTTATATGAAAAATTTTAAATAATAAATTTTACTAAGAAAAAAAACTATAGGATGTTTCATTACAAAAATAAGCATTCGAAAATTTCTTTTCGATACCTACCGCTTGTTAAGCGAGCAGGATAAATAAGCTGTCAATTATTTTTTCGACCAATCAATCACAATGATACAAAATATATGGTGTGAATCAATTGGGAAATGCGATTATCAACATTTATATCAAGTATTGAATTCACAATAGAATAAAGATTGTTCGCACGCTGCATGATCCAGCATGGAACATCAACCTTCAACCAAGCCTCGTTGAAACCTTGACAATCCAGACTCGGATGGATGTATAATTCAACGACGGAACGAAGCTAGGTTGAAGCTTGGATGGCCTAGCCTCGATAGGAAATCTTGAACCAATACTGTGTCCATCGTCAGGCTAGATCATTCTCACCTGGGAAATAGAATGGGCAAACTTAAATTAAGATGTGTGCAGTGATGATGATTAAAATCGAAAGTAAAATCTTGACGCATGATGAATAAAATATATCGTGTAAATAAATTATATATAAATAAATAACATGATATTACTTTTCAAGAATGAATTAATGTTTTGTAAGATTTTTTTAAATTTTATTATCCGAAAAGGTAAACATAATTATTTGACCATCTAGATATATTTCCCAAGTTTTATGGCCCCCTGTAAGTCGATCAGCGTGAGATGACACAACCCTCCCAATAAGGATAATTTTCCTCCCTTTGTTACTGCTCTGTAACATCACACTGATTTCCCAAGTGCATTCTTGGAGATTCATTTCTTCTGCATACGGCGAAAAAAAAAACACCAAGAAAATCTAAAGGCAAGATTGGTAGTGGCATGGTGTAAGGCGTGCGATTATATTATATTCTCATTTTTACCAGACTTGGGAAGAAAAAAAATTTCTACTTGTTGTGTATTAAGAGGCCGACAATGTGGCCGGAGGAATCGAGAGGTAATAAATATGAGAAAGGCCGGTGTTGGATAAATTATGCAATCTAACCAGGCAACGGAAAATGGGTTGAACGAGGGGATGGCGACGGAGTGGGAAGAAGGGGGCGATAGTGCGGTTATCGTTATCGTTGAAGTCGCTCTTTCCCCCCCCCCCCCCCCCCCCTTATTGTGAAGCACCCACGATGCTGTCAAACGAGAATACAACATTGGCCCATATCAGCGTCCGCTCTGGCTCATGAAACGATTGTCACGGCAGAAGGTGCTAAACGAAGAACTGCTACTGAGTGAGACAAAAGAGGAAAACTGAGATAATTAGAATCTTTTTAGCCACGCTATTTGCATGTTAAATGGATACTCACTGGCTAAGAAAAAGGAAAAAAAAGGAGAGCAGAAAAATTGAATGATTTTAGGTGTATGAGTGACAGCTTGGACGGTTAACTGCCACATTGTTTAAGGACACTTTTTTTCTTCTTTTCTTACTTTTTTCCATCTCTCCTGCTACACACCGAGAATGCAAAATTGGTGCAGACAAAAGAGTGATCTTTACTTGAGCATCCGGTAGTAATTAGTTCCGCGGACGGCTATGGAAAAATGCGCAAGTCGCATAAGTGAAAGTTTGAGGTAAACTCGCGTTGCATTCAGCATGCGCATATGAGGATTAACGTGATCAGGAAAGAAAGGGAAAATGTGGAAATTTTTTTTGGGGGGGGGGGGTGTGGCAAAATTTTTCATTTGGAGGATGGAAAATTTAATTGATAAACTGCTGATTTTTAACGTTTGCACAGTTCCGCACTCTTCTATTTTTTGCAGCACGAATATTAATGAATCGGTTAAACAGTTTAGAACTTTGATTCACCTTCTTGAGAAGCACCTCTAGGTTGGACAATTATATTCCAGCCGTGCATGATTTTTGCAATGAACTAATACAATCAGGCAGCTATGTTTATCCACCTCTTATTCAAATTGGCTAAGCGTTTACAATCTCATGAAAAAAATTCTGTATTCCTCCACTTATCCTAGTTTACGACGTCATTACGAATTTTAAAAATTCACGTCAGAATAATCTGTATGAATACAATGTTCTCCTGCGACATACGTCGTACCGTGAGAAAATTGTGTGAATTTACAATTTCCTTCATGTCAATTCGAGTAATGACGACATTGCCCTGAAACGGTAGCTTGATCAATGTATCATGATTCAGTCCTGCGAATGGGACGCTGTCCTTTAGCCCTTCTGTACCCCTACCACTCTACCCGACGCCGTTGTCAGTACGATATGCGGAGCGGCTTCCGTGCATTTCCGATTGCGCTGTTTTGCTCCAGTGCTTTTTCAGTGTCCAGATTGGTTATCCTAGGTCTAGAGGTCCTTCATTCTAGATTGGTTATACGTAGGTTAATACAAGCTTCGAACTTTATCTTCATTCAAGCTTCGCACTTCATCTTGGTACAAGCCTCGAAACTCATTTTCCGCCAAGTTCCAAAGTTTTTCTTGGTCGAAGCATCGAAATTAATCTTGATCCAAAGTACAAAATTTATCTTGGTTCAAACTTCGAAGATAGGAACACTGAGGTTGGACCAAGCTTAGTTGAATATTCGTTTTCAAGCTTGGGTTTAGGTGATGCAGCAATCCTGGATTTATATATGAATCCAATATTAAGCAGAGTTTCGCTAAAGCCGACAAATCGAAATTAGGAACAATATGCTTCAATCCAGCTTAGTTCAACGTTAGTTCAGAAGCTTGGGGTTAGATGGTAGGAGCAATCCGGGATTCATGCTTGTTAAAGCTAAGATTCAAAGCTAACAAAGCTGAGCTCGGACCAAGCTTAGCACAACGTGGTTTCTGAAGCTTGGGTTTGGATGATTCTAGTAAGCTTGGATGTATGTATGTATCCAATTTTGGACGTAGATTGGATTCTGCTTGTGGATCAACGCTAGGGACGCTGAGATTGGGCCAAGCTTGGCACAAGCTGGGTCAACAAAGCTTGAATATCTTCGATATAACTAAGCTTGGTTTGATCTAGGCTTATACATGGGATGAAGCTATGTCGAAGTTATCAAGTCCAAGCTTCGGCATCGAAGGTCGGTCCAAGATTGATCTCATCGTTCAAGCTTCGAATTCTCCACCTGGGAAGTGTAATAAATAAAAAACGATAATTTTTCTTGTTGCCTACACTTACAAAAAATATTTTAGTCATACACTGATAGACTGGTTTAGTGATTGTTAACGATGGAATTCGGTTGACGGATGGAAGTGATTTAGTTTCACAGTTTTTCGCGCAAATTCAATTTAATATTCGTGTAGCCTTTGGCGCGATCGAGCCACTTTTCTGAATTTAATTTCATCGTACTCAACTTCAACTGTATGACAAGTTCATCTACTTATACATCATTCCCTACAAGCAAAAAAAAATATCAATTTTATATTGAGCCTTCTACGAAACATCCATCACATCCTCAATTGATGGAAGAACAATCGACAATATTCCCATATATTTTTCTCTTCATGTAGCATGTCTATTTCTCCTCTTATGCGTGCAAAAATCTAATGATACATCACATATATTTTTCATGATGATATCTTTAGCTCATTCACGATGCTAAGGCGTTTTTTCTGCTTCCACCAAATCGTGGGATTTGTATTAAGATGAAAAATGGAAAATTGACAGTCATCGCTACGAGGACACTGCTTTGCCTCCCTGCGCGTAAGCGAGCAGCCATATTTACATAACAATCGCTGATCACGTAACCGTCTTCACGACTGTCTTATCTCATTTTCTCTCTCTGTCTCTCCCTCTCCCTCCGTTTTTCTTTTCTCATGTCCGCACCTATGTGCAAGGCGTGCGCTCTTTACAGCGCTTTTTTTTTACCAGAAAAAAAAAGTAGAGGAAAATACGGCAAAAAGGAGAACTCTCTTGACAAACTAATCTCACAAAGTGACGGGCAAAATGGCCGGAAGTGACATGACAAAAGAGAGAGGAGAGAGATTAGGTGAAAAAAAGGGGAGAAGGAATCGATCGTTACAATTGTGTGACACGATTTCAACATGTGTATTGGTAACTGGCATGTATATGCCCAAAAAAAATAAAAATAAAGCGAGCCCGAGGAGAAAAGAACGAGTTTCGTGTAAAATTGATTCTCACGGGGCCATCGACGGGCGCCAAACAAATGGTCAAAGTGAATTTTCGTGTTGTGACACAGAATCGCGATGGCAACCGCGGCTGGGCTAGGGTTGTCAAGGTAACCATACAGCAGTGGCCCCGAGCACCAAAGTGGGTTTACCAACGCGTCACTAGAGCCACCACGAGGTCCCTCTCCGAGTAATTCGGGCTTTCGCCTCTTGAGATTGTTCTTGTGCCGGGGGGGGGGGGATTAGGAAAATGGGTTACAGGTCTAATGAACATTGGAAAACCTTACCATGGTTCAATACAAGATTGTGCACATCACGTGAGGACCCAAACTCGGAGCTCAATCTCAAATCGAGGCAAGGGCGGTCTTAGCGCTGCCGCTTGGGCTCCTAAGCCCAATTTTTCGGATTGGCTACTGAGCGGCAGGTTGCTCATAGAGTAGCCGCCTGTACCGACGTAGGTTTTCTGTGGTTTCTTGTGTCTTATCATGCAAATGTGCTGCAGCGTATGGTCCACAAGTCTACATATCCGAAGTGGATCAAAGACGAACGAGAAAAACAAATCGAGACAAGTCTTTCCCCATAAGATCCCCATGTTAACTTTGGCCAAAATCGAAGAAAATTGATTTCAATTTTTGGCGCCAAAATCGACGGCAATATCTCCCTGGGGATCCAATTGAATGGTATCCATCGACTTGAGACTAAAAATGAAAATAAAAAAAAATTAAGTCTACCTCACCATAAGGTCCCAATGCTAACGTTGGCTGAAATAAAAAAAGGGCTCTCCTCGAGTATTGAAAGAGTTTAGCTCAAATGGTTCCATGACTAAATATCATAAAACAATTTCATCTGGATAATTCATCAGGTAAGAATTGATCAATGAAACAATTCACCATTCAGACAACTCATCACATGGACAATGCATCAGACAAACAAATGATCACTGAGACGAATCATCAAAGGACAATTCATCACACAGACAAATGATCACGGAGACAAATCATCAAAGGACAATTCATTTGACAAATATATAATCAATATAACAACACCATATATTTGATGGTGTTACCTGCTCGAACCCTTTCCTCTTTCGAAGGAATATTTCAAGTTCCCAACTAATTTCTGATAATATAATCAGTTTGAGAAAAAAGACTCGCAATGCAATCACAGATGAGCTCATAATAATGTCCAAATAAATTTTAACGGGTGCGTACTTGCTGAGTTTGCATGCGTTAAGCCGTCAAATGTTGCATAGACATGTCATCGGTATTTGCCAAGTCCATTTTTTTGCATGATCCGGAAAAAAAAGGAAAATATTGAAATTGCTTGGAATATCACCAGTTGAATCACCAGATAATGAAAACCATATTCATGAGTTGAATAAAATTTCCGGAGATAGAACAATGGGGAAGTTGAATATTAATACATAGTCTGATGTGATGGATGAACTTTGAAAAAATGTTGATTTTTCCATAATTTTTCTTTCCACTCAATTTTCATATTCTTCTGTTCTCATTTAAAAAAAAAATTTTATTCCATTTAGTTTGTCAATTTTTCATCTTGGCTTCGAACATTTTTTCTTCAACTCAGGTGGACAGGTATTAAATCAAGATAAAAATTATGGGCCAGAATGTTTTTGAGTTTCCTGGTCATTTTTCCCGTTTGTCTAGCTGAAAAATAGTTCATCTTTTTTTAATGGATATTGAATTTTTTTTCAATTTTTTTCCAAATCTGCAAAAATATTCAAAAGTGTCGGTTTGTCGAAAAAGTAAAAAATGCCATTAATTTGTTGCTATTAAATTGAATAAAAAAATTCTGACAAGCCGAATTATTTTCCAATTGAATACTTCTGTTCTCCAAAAATTCCTCAATTTGATTTTTTTTTTTACAATTTTCGGGGAATTTTTAGTTTAGCAACTGGGAAAATATTGAATTTTGAGTTCTAGTTATAAAGTTGATTAGATCATTGATGACGCGGTCTATCAATATTGCCGCTTTATCACTTTTTAAATACAACTATTGGGGACAAATGAGTCTGCAGGCCTATTTGTTTCCTCATAACGTTCCCATGACAACACGTAAGTGTTCCAGCTCCGCATTATCGTTATATCCGCGCTCAACACGATTCGTCCATCCTACTTTTGACATATGCATATATTTGTGTATGTGGGCCCCCCTTATCCGCCCCCCGCCTCGCCACCGTCCAATCATGTTCAGTGGAGAATACACCGGGCGCCGGGACGCGGAATATTGTCTCCCACGCTGGCCGTGGACACCTGCTGGCTGCTGCAGCGATTACACACATTTGTGTTTTTTTTTCGCCTTTTTCGAGGGGACAAAATAAATGACGAAACAACTATGCCATGAAACAACACATTGAAAGCAACTGGAATGGTCCTCACGCCTACATCATCTCCGTAAAAATTATTTATAGTTTTTTCCACATTTTTCCAGTTTAGGGGAAACAGAGATTTGGAAATTTTACGAATTTTGAGAATGCTCAAAATTGCGGGATGTTATCAAGAGATTTGGTTGGATTTTTTGTGGCTAGTGGGGGATGGTATGTTGGACCAACCCTAAAAATTTGAGAATTTTGTGACCTTTAGAAGTGGAGATAAAAAATCCTGAAGGTTGTCATCCCCTTTTAGGTGGTAAGTGTAGGGTTGCGTCTCTCCCACCTGGACTCAAACTTCCGGTGTTCTAAAAAATTCGAATTTTCCAAAAACGATAGTTCATTTATAATTTTCATGTTTCAAATTATAATTATTGCATTTTATTTAATTTCTGGGAATTCGCAGAGTGGAAAAATTTAAAAAATTTTAGCGATGAAAAGGTCAAATGTATCTCAAAAATTGCGAAATTTTTGTAATTTTTGAACCGTTGATAGTCTACTGCTGGGCTTCTCGTCGCATCGTCCAAATCAATCGCAACCCAACTCGCCTATAGAAGTTTAACTTCAAGAAGTTCTTGAATTAATAAATTCGTTTCGATTGAAGTGATAACTTACTACACGACTAGACCAATGGAAACCACGAATTGATCTGCGAAACATCTAGAAATAATCCAACTTCCGCGAAAACGTCATAATTGCAGAGTTCTCAGACAATATGGGACATCCATACGTTTTTCATGATTCTGAAATCGATAATCATAACTATGCAAGACGACGTTATCTTGGAAAACTCATTATCATATTTTTCTGACGTTCACGATTGCACCTGTCTCGCCCCTGAAGCCAGGGTAAGTTTTTCCTAATTCACGATGTTTCCTTTTCCTGTAAAGAAATACAAATCCATTGCATTTTACATAATTTAAAATATAACTTTTACATAATTTTTTTTTTTGCACTCTAAACATAACTTCAAAAAATTTAATTTGGTCAATTTATTGTAAATATTGGAAATTTCTTGCCTCAAAATTGATTTCTTTCCAATATTCTATTTTGATTTCCCCATACGGAACCCTAGACTCCCCCCCCCCCCGCCGCCATAATAATAAATGGGATGCGGGGTTCACCCTCCGCGGGCCAAAATTATCACTTCGCGAAATGTGCGTGTGTGTGTGTGTGTGTACTTTCTTTCCAATCTCTCATTGCTCTCGCCGTAGAGCGTTCTAAATTATTTTAATTGTTTATAAGGCTCTACCACCGAAAAGGTTAAAGATACGAAAAAAGTCAAAAAACACAAAATATGTATTTTTTCTTAAGGAACAACATTTATTGAGGAGATTTTTGCGTATCTATAATATTTCGTGAGATACAGTGTTATAAACAATTGAAATTGTTAGTAATAATACAAATAATTGTTATTTCACTTTGACACTCCTTTCCGGCCTGGTCACCATGGAAACGCATCGATCAAAAAGAAAACCCCAAATTGGTCCATTGGTTCTTCAAGAAACGTTCGACAAAATTTTCATGTCCACACACACACACACACATACGAACATGTTTCAGAAAACGTGTCAGCATGGTGTCAAGCATCGAGAAAAATGAAAATTTCGTGAAAATTTCACTTTTCATTTTCGGGGTGATTACAATAACTTCCCCTAGATCGGGAAATGAAAAAGTTTAAAATCGATTCGATACAGTGTCAGAAAAACGTCAATAGGTGCGTGTATGTAAGCGTATGTGTAAGTGTGATGGTATGTGTTGTGTGTGTTTTTCGTCCTCCGTCCCTCTCTCTTGTACTCCCCACGGTAGCTGCTCTTCATTTCCTCGGTAGGGAGTACTGGACACCCATCCTTACGGCAGGGGTCGACTTTCACCATTTTAGGGCATCGTATTTCTCAACACAGGGTAAACCTCCAGAAAACCCTATGCTACAATGTCGGGCGCATATGATGGCCCCCCCCCCGTGTCAGGTTAGGTTCCCGCCCGGCCGTACGGTCTCATTTTATGGGTACCGGCGACAGCACACACTACACGTTCGGAATATCGCCTGGTGTATCTATCCTAATTTTTGTGGTACCGCTTAGCAGATATCGGTAAGTTGTGTGTTCGGTCGAGGGTCAAACGTCATCTCGTTCATAATTTTTTTTTTCTCTAAATACCTGGAGGAGATATTTAATATTATGAGAAGCTTGTTTTTATGGATTAATATTATGAGGGCAGTCTTTTCAAAAAATCTACATAAAACAATCAACACAATACATCTTCTGGAGAAATTTTTACATGACATCATTTGCATCTTTTATTAAATACCCACATTCGATTCACTGTACTATCCAAGGTTCTATCTCGTCCTTTTTCGAGGGGAGGAAATGACCGACAAAACAACAATGTCATGAAATAACAGATTAAAAGCAACTGAATTGTTTATCACCCTTGTCTTCCTCATTTCCTTACCCAAGTCAGGGACGCGAGAAGAAAAATAGTATCCACGTGCGGCAGATAAAAAATTGTTGGCCAGTGGACGATGAACAAAATTGTACAGAATCATAAAAGCAAAAAAACAAATCTGGCACGTGTTTTACGATTCTTCTGAAGGTGCAAATCTCTAACAGCGTGGTAAAATAAGATACGTCAAGTTATCTCCAGACTGAATTTTTTGTAAATATATCTGAATAAAAATATGTATAGGTTTAAAATATCGGAAGAAATTCCGATGAGTATGTTTTGTAAGTTCCTGATAGATAAAGTTATATATAGAAAATCGATTCTCCATGGAATTCTGCAAGTATCAAAATATTTCTAATGTCTTGAGACTGTTCTGGTGTGCGCGCCTATAAGTGTTACTATACATATATGTATGCATGTGGTTTTTGTCTCCGTCTCTCTCGTATGTATGGAGAATATAATATAGGATATACGGTATATGGTCTATAGTATATAGTATATAGTATATAGTATATAGTATATAGTATATAGTATATAGTATATAGTATATAGTATATAGTATATAGTATATAGTATATAGTATATAGTATATAGTATATAGTATATAGTATATAGTATATAGTATATAGTATATAGTATATAGTATATAGTATATAGTATATAGTATATAGTATATAGTATATAGTATATAGCATATAGTATATAGTATATAGCATATAGTATAGAGGAGATAGCATATAGTATATAGTATATAGCATAGAGTATATAGCATAGAGTATATAGCATAGAGTATATAGCATAGAGTATATAGCATATAGTATATAGTACATAGTATATAGTATATAGTATATTCTATCTACCAGGCTTTTTTTGGTATGCATTCCTATCGATGTATGCATTGATGTGATTTCGATTTGTAAGTATGGGTTCATTGAACGCATTTATTGTGTTTGGTTCGTTATTTATGTTGTTGTCAGTGGCATCGTACAAATCTTTATCTTATCAAAAAAAAATCTTATCGACGGAATAATTTATTTGTATATCTTACGCACCACGTTTGCAAATTCGGAGGACCGTGCAAATCGAATAAACGATTTTCGAAAAGTCATAAAATTTAGAGAAATTCCAGAGTTTTCTAAAATTTCAAGGTCTTAAATTTCTCAATTATTTTCGACTAATTGTCGAATATGGAGAATCAGAAGACCGAAAAACTGTGAGATTTCACACCCTTCAAATATGCTCTCAATCGCATTATTATTTTTCAGCAAAAAAAAAGTTATGTTTTATTTGCTGCGCGGAAACAGCGGCTTCCTGTCCATTGGCTGTTGTCAATCATTGAATTTGGATTTTCCCCACTGAATTATCATTTTTCTGATGCAAAGGACTGGTCGCTATCGCTTCTGACAAGAGGAGTTCGACTCGGCCTTTCCCACACATGGGAATTGTTTGCAATGATCTCTGACCCCCCCAGTGTATAGCAGTCGCAACATCATCGTTATATTCACGCAAATGAAGATACCGCGTTGGCGGTACACTATCGTGGCTTGCGACGAAACACACATTATGTGGTTTTTTTCTTTAGTGACGCCAAGTTGCGAGTCAACAATGCTCCTTCCTCCCGGGGCAGAAATGAGGCCCTCATGAATCCATCAGTGCATGAATATGGATTTTTAAACTGGGTGTTTGATCATTCATTGATCTCGGGGGTCACATGAGGCTGGCCTCGCCATCCAACACCTAAATACCTATTCCAGTGCTCTCCATTTTTTCTTCAAAAAAATTTGTTGGAATTTTTGGAATTTTCTTCAGGTTCCATTGAGGTTTCCTCAATTTACTTTTTCTTTCTAAGTTTTTTCGTGATCACAATAGTTTTCTATAATTCGTCAACTATTGTTTAATGACAATTAAATGTTGAAAGAATCTTTGACAGAAATTACCATTCAGGATTTATTTTCTGTGTCCCCAACGGCGGCAAGTGGGTGGGGGGTGGGCATATGCAGTCTACCAGTTGATTTTATTACCTACTCTATATCATTATATATATGCATAGGCGTATATATATACATATATAGATCACATGAAATTTCATACAAATCTTTTACACTGCCTTCTTTTCCATTTTTCGTCGGCGGTAAATCATCTGCATTGATCTGGAATCCGAACTAATTAATCGTTATCCACTTGATTCATTTGAATTGACCATCAATTTCAGCGACTTGATACTCCAGCTGATAACTCCTTCATCAATGGCGTTGATACAAAAAAAATTTATCCACTCGTTTAGATTTAAACCACATTTATATCAATTAAACCTAAATATAATTCATGTAATAACGACTTTCGTCTTCGCTATCATTTTTCATTGCTCCTTAAAACCAGGCCAGTCGCATCTAGTATCTCCATACACTGCAATTCGATATATTTAGTCGATCCTAATTTTTTTTTGATCGTAATTGCTATCGAAGGAACACATTTTAGTAGGGAAGATTAGGCAGTTTAATGTATAATATTCGATTGTGAGTAAATCGGCATTGATCTGATTTGAAAGTCAATTGTCCTTTGAAAAAATTCAAATCAAGATGAGAAGATTTTCGGAGATAGTGGTCCAAAAGGCTCAGGCAATTGTGAACAATATTCTCCCGGCGTGTGCTTTTTAATTCGTATTTTAGGGTAATGAGAATTTAAATTGAAACGAAATGCAGATGAAGCTTCATCCGGGGCTCCCATGCCTTCATTTCTCGGTCAACAGATCGCAATTTAATACCTAAATGAATTGGATTAAAATTTATCTATCAGTTCGTAGAAATTGTTTGAGAAACTGGGACAATTTTCTATTACCAGAATTTTCACACTTGGCTTTATAAATATTTTAACGTTAACAGTCATTTTTATCAAGGGAAGATTGGGGTAACGATGAGAAGATTGTACGAGATAAGACTGGTCCACAGCATTGAAAAAATTCTCAAGGACTTGCCGCGTTTGTACTTTTAATTTGAATTTTAGGTTAATGAAGATTTAAATTAATACGAAATGCATATGGAGGGTTCGGAGATTCAGCACATTCATTCATCGGTCAACAGAGCATCTGGTAACAGTGGACTAGAATCTATAATTGTATGAACTGTATGTGATATATTGATGCGATATGTTTTTTCATAGTTGTAACCATGCTCTCAGCAAATCGGGAGGACGAATTGATTCAGGATAAGATACCGCACAAGATCAATAGCTTGGTCGTGTCTTATATTCAAATACTTCTTCGTCTCTCTCTCCTGTGCCCCCCCCCCCCCGCCGGTAGCGGCAGTTCAAGGTTTTTTGTACGGGACCACTGGACACCCATCCATGTGACTGGGGCCGACTTTCGCCAGTTAGGCCATCGCATTCGTGAATACAGGGTAAACCTCCCTCCCTCCAGAAATCTCTGGGCTAGCTATGATGGCAGGCGCCTACGATGGAAGCCTCTCCCCTGCGTTGGGTTAGGTTCCCATCTGGGCGTGTGGTCTCATTCTATGGGCACCGCCGATAGCACACACGGAACGCTCTGGCTTAACAACTTTACAAAATTCAATTCGAAGAACTTTAATTTAAAAAATTTCGAAATACTGGTTCAGACCATGACAAACATATATATGACAGTGTTATAGGCCAGTAATATAGTGTTAAACATTTTTATAAAACGAAATTTATAGATGTGTGGGTGGGTGGGTGCGTGGTGTGTGAGTGGGTAGGTGGGTGAGTGGGTGTGCGAGTGGGTGGATGGGTAGGTGTGTGAGTAGGTGGATGTGTGGGCGGGTAAATGTGTGGGCGGGTGGGTGGGTGGGTAGGTGTTGGTAGGTGTGTTTGAATGTGTGTGTTCTCCACAGTTCTCCAGACCGAAAAGAAGTGTCAACATTGACTAACAAATCCTTCCCTCAATTTCAATTGTTCAAAAAGGTTTATCGCGAGAACAGTTAGAGATATAAGAAAAAGTGTATAACAAATATTATTCCTTATACAATCATACACATATAATTTTTTAGGCCTTCTTTCCATAACTCTCATAATAGACGACAGGTAATTGATTGAAGCTGACGGGTGCGTGCTCCCGAGCTTCTTTGCACACACACACACACACACACGTACAGAAGCAGGCAGACAGACACAGCCACACACACATCAGGAAGTTAATGATGCGGCCCGTCGAGGGTCATACGCACATCCCGTCTATTTAAATTTTGGATTGCCTCGAATTAACAGTGCTAAAACCGGGAACCAAGTTTGTAGAAAAATTGATTCTAATATTACCGCAACCAAACTTTAACTAAGTTGGACTTAATTGAATGACATTTTTTCGTGTTTTGGGCTTCCATCGAGCTCATTCAAAATGCCGTAAATTAAGAGAAGCCAACAATTGTCAAGAATTATCTATAGTCGTTCGTTAATGCCAATTTGAGGTTAATGACAATACAAATTGATACGAAATGCAGATGGAGGGTTTAAGGTTTTTTTATGTTGGCTTTTTTTTTCGGTCAATAGATGCTAATCCAAATGTATCAGTTAGTTTAACGACCACTACCAGGCACATTGGATAGTTCGTGACAACTCGAAATCATTTCATATCGTCGAAGAAACTCACCTTGCTAAATAACACCTATGCAAAAAGTGGCGAAAGAAGCGTCTCGAAGAGACAACATATTGACCTTTTGGGGTCGCATAATGAGAATCGCCAGTGTGTGACGATGACTTTCAGAATGTGATTCGAAGGTGAATCGACTTTAGCTCATCTTCATACCAAAAATCAAGTAATTTTTCAATTGTAAAATCTATAAAAATTTTCTCTACACTTCCCATGTTCACCTAAAAACGATCTCTCATCTAAATGATAAATTATTTTTCAGTACTGGATCATTATTGTTGAGATTATCAATTACTATTAAACTCCAAATCGGCCAGGACATCCCTGAATTCCAATTTTTCTGAGAGAATTTTTTCAGAATTTTCTTCCAATTCTCGTGGATTTTTCTTGAAAAATTATCAATAATCGAGAGAAGATCGGGTCGATCTTAAACATCTGTGGTGATCTGATTACGTAATACACAATCTTGATAGCGTAATCTGTTTGTGAGAAAGCGGGGGGAGATTTTGAACGTCTACACCGTCACACACTCTCTTTCTCGCACACACACACACACCTATATATATATATATACGGATAGCAAGAACATCCTATATGTGGTGCCCACAAAATGAGAACGCTAGGCCAGACGTGATCCCAACCCGCCGCAGAAGGGGGGGGGGGGTTCTCTCATAGGCGTTTCTGGAGGTTTACTCTGTGTTTAGAAATACGATGGCCCCAATGGCAAAAGTCGGCCCCAGCCACTAATGTTAAGGGGTGTTTTCTCAAACCAAAAATAGAATAGCTCCACAACACCCTAAACCTTCTATATGCTGAATAAAATGACTAAACTGACTTCAAAAAAATTTACGTATTTTAATTTACATACATTACATCACATGTGCGGTGAATCGGTTCCACTATAATAACTCACCTATTTGTTTATTTATTTGGTGGTAAATTTTACTATTCTATATAAAAAACGTTTGTTACAGCTTCACGAGAAGATGCTGGAATTTTTATCAACGATTTGTCTGCGTCGATTTCAGCATAACGTTTTTTGTAATGCAAATGTTAGATCTGGTACTCTACTTTCCCATGGTCAATATTACCTCTTGAAGATTTGCAGCCGTAGGTGCCCATCGGGAGGACCCACCGCAAAGTGTCCAACACCCGAATATACCTTAAATAGGGCACATAACAGTGCAACAATCCCGTGAGCATATTCTAATTTACAATGAGATGGTCACTGGCCTATTTTAGAGTGTTTTTCCCATGGTCTTGACTACCTGGCATCAATTTTATGTAGGGTGGGCTTTTATAAGTTAGGATGGTCTGTGTACTGACTGTGGTCATCAGTGACCGGGGGGGCCCGCTCGGCGATTTACCTGGACGCTGTCCGCGACCCACCATCATAATGGACAATGCACTTTTGCCTGAGAGCTATTTAAATCAGACCGAGAGAATCCGTTGGACACAGGTGACCTTTATTAGATTGAGGTTTCGGTGATAGGCATTTGACTAGGGATGACCATTTGCTCGGAACGGACCCATGGGAAAATTGGTTCTCATGGGCCCTCATTTCATCTTTTTAGATATGGAATCATCTCTGGACTGTCACATCTATATAGAGGGTTGAGAACTTGAGGAGAGGGGATGCGGTGTTGAGAGATGAAATATTTTCAAATGTTGGCAATGCCAAAGCACTGAAATTTTTTAAATTTTTAACGATTTCCAGAATTTCATGAATTTCATAAATTCCATAAATTTCAAGAATTTCAAAAATTTCAAAAATTTCAAAAATTTCAAAAATTTCAAAAATTCCAAAAATTTCAAAAATTTCAAAGATTTCAAAAATTTCAAAAATTTCAAAAATTTCAAAAATTTCAAAAATTTCAAAAATTTCAAAAATTTCAAAAATTTTAAAAATTTTAAAAATTTCAATAATTTCAAAGATTTCAAAAAATTCAAAATTTTCAGAAATTTCAAAAATTTCAAAAGTTTCAAAAATTTCAAAAATTTCAAAAATTTCAAAAGTTCCAAAAATTTCCAAAATTTTAAAAATTTTACAAATTTAAAAAATTTTAAAAATTACAAAAATAACAAAAATTACAAAAAATACAAAAATTACAAAAAATACAAAAATTACAAAAAATACAAAAAATACAAAAAATACAAAAAATACAAAAAATACAAAAAATACAAAAAATACAAAAAATACAAAAAATACAAAAAATACAAAAAATACAAAAAATACAAAAAATACAAAAAATACAAAAAATACAAAAAATACAAAAAATACAAAAAATACAAAAAATACAAAAAATACAAAAAATACAAAAAATACAAAAAATACAAAAAATACAAAAAATACAAAAAATACAAAAAATACAAAAAATACAAAAAATACAAAAAATACAAAAAATACAAAAAATACAAAAAATACAAAAAATACAAAAAATACAAAAAATACAAAAAATACAAAAAATACAAAAAATACAAAAAATACAAAAAATACAAAAAATACAAAAAATACAAAAAATACAAAAAATACAAAAAATACAAAAAATACAAAAAATACAAAAAATACAAAAAATACAAAAAATACAAAAAATACAAAAAATACAAAAAATACAAAAAATACAAAAAATACAAAAAATACAAAAATTTCAAAAATTTCAAAACTGCGAAAAATTCAAGAATTTAAAAATTCTTAAGAAAATTAGGCAATTTTGGAACTTTGGGGATTCCAAAATTGCCCAGTCCCTTGAACCATGTTTAAAGCCTGTTTTTTCTTAAAGGAGTGTTTCAAACCCCACCCCCCCCCCCCGCCCCCCCCCCCCATTGGCTCAATTTCATTTAATTTGTCCGTTAATTTTCATCCAAGCCTAAAAGTTGAATTTCAGGAATATTTTTCAACGGTCAAAAATTGCCGAAGAGGGGCATTTATTCAAAATAGCGGATCGAGCCTTCGGATTTTTTGCCCACGCCGTTTTATTATAATATAGAGCAACGGACGATTGTCCCCACCACAGCTTAGTCTTGACCATTTGAACGTAACCAGAGCAAAGTTGTTGGTGTCCCTCTAAACCTAACCCACGCTCGCAAAATAACGAAATCCGCAGGCCCTGCCCTTCGTCACTCGCCTCAACCAATGGAATCCAAGTGTTCTGATTTGCTTTATGAATAAACTGGTCTCAATTTTTTCGTCCACCTTAATTTTCCGTTAAAACGGTCCCTTACTGAATAAACCTTCATTACCTATCTCAGAAGTCGTCGAACAGTGTGACAAAATCGTTACAATATGCAAAAATCTGTCCACGAAAATTCTCTGAAGATTTTGTACAAGGAAACATGTTTTGTAACACAAGTTGAACGCTCCATATGAGCTTTAACAAAGCTTCATTGGAGCTTATAAAAGCCAGAATTATAACTCCTCGATGTCTGTGTGTGTGTGTAATTTCTTTCTAATCTCTCATTTTTCTTACCATAGAGCGTTCTAAGTTAGTTCAATTATTTATAACGCTCTAACGCCGAACCGGTTAACGATACAACAAAAGTCAAAGAACACAAAATATGTATTTTTTCCTAAGGAATAACATTTATTCAGACGATTGTTTCGTATCTATGATATTTCGTGAGATACAGCGTTATAAACAATTGAAATAAATAATTGTTATTTCGCTTTGACACTCCTTTCCGGCCTGGTCAGCATGGAGACGCATCGCTGAAAAAAAACCCAAATTGGTCCATTGGTTCTTCAGGAAACGCAAAGTGTTCATGTCCACAGACGGACACACCCACACACACACATGCGAACATGACAGAAAACGTGTCAGCATGGTGTCAAACATCCAAAAAAGTAAAAAATTCATGAAAATTTCACTTTTGATTTTCGGGGTGATTACAATAACTTCTCCTAGATCGGGAACTTAAAAATATCCATCATGAAGGGCTTAATTTGCGATATCCAAAATTGCGATTCAACCTTTTCCAAATTTTTATCCTGAGGAAGTTACTCCAGACGCACTTGTGACTACAAAAACACCAAGAGTCAGCAATAGAATCATTGTACGCTGTCGCAAAGCTGGAACCAAGGCGTGCACAGGTTAAAGTCGCGTCGTTCCGGCATTTAAATACAACGTCGCAACGGCTCAACGCCGGCCGTCCGAAGGATCGCAGCAAATGCTTCACGCATCCAAGTTAGAACCGGAGGATCCAACGGTCGAACCACTAACGCGTTCAGCTTACTCCTTTCCAAGGCTCAAGGAGAGCTTCTCAAATCGATCTTCCCAACTGTTCGACATAGAGATCCAATCAATTGAACCATCTTCATGACCTAAAATACCATACGAAAAATCACCATGTCATACACACGAAAGCTATCTTGCAAAATTCCATACACACATAACTGTAACAGCCCTTTCGCTTTCCCCAGCTCTGCAAAAAACTGAACACGCCTAAATGTGTCTAATCCCCCAAAAGCAAAACGATTCATAACAGTGTCACGGCCCCAGAGCACCTTTCCCATAAAATGATAGATCATATTCTCTTGGCATGAGCACTGTCCCGAACGACCGTTATACCCAAAGAATTTCGTCTCATCCTTTTTTTATTCTTTCCTTTCGTCCAGTGGGCCAACACAAGACCGAATCTTCCGTGTACATTATCGCAGCATATGCACACGAGCCCGCATATCCCACATTAGAAATAAGGGCATTTAAATGAGCCAAAAGGGTTATGTACCTGCGCAACCCTCGGCCAGCGGCGGGTCACTCGGGGTCCATTACATCCATCTCTTTCTCAACAATGACACCCCATAACCATCAGCCAACACATAGCATATTCGGTGTGTCCCACTGGGCATTAATGCGGCGGGGGGGGGGGGGGGGGGGGGGAATCAGGTTTTCCACTCACCGTGCCTTTCACACATGGACAGGGACCTTAAGCGCGTGCGCAGGTGATCGTCCACGGAACGTGCAGGTATATGACCTCTTGATCCGCAACACCCCCTGCTCCCCCTTGCAGGAGATCAGATTCTGAATTTAATATCATATCAATCGGGTTCTATTGATCACAAAAGGATATGATTTTTTTCTGTTGAGATTTTTTTGAAAATTGAATTGGCTACTCGTCCTTAATTATGAAACTTAAGAAGGAAAATTATGTGATGGAAAATGTGGATTTTTTAGAAAGGTACAATACATATCTAACACTTTTTTGACTATGTCTAACAGTTTCCGTAGTACAGCATCATAAAGCGAAAGGGTTAATAACTGAACTAATATTGGACGAAAAATTTCAATTACATAGACACAAGTGCACCTATTTTTACCTAAAAAACAACCATTTTAAATTTACCCAAATTTTCTGTAAATGTAAAGAATTTTCCAAAAATTTCGCCAAAATTCTTTTGAATTTTTTAGATGGTCGAATGCTGAAGAAATATTGGACCCAGCAATTTTGTTTTCGTTTTTTTTTAATGTAAAAGATAAATCTGAAGACTGGGAATGACTGGTGAAAAATGATATTGGATCATATTTTGGCCATTGAAAAAAAAATGAGGTCATTCTCAACGTCTTTTTCCGCTCGATCCTATACTGATTGCGCGGCACTCAGTCTGGGAGGCTGCGCAAACGTTGCGATCCCAGCTCCCCATTGGTTTCTCACCATCCACCAATCACCAATGCTTAATCCCTCCCTCCTGGATTCTGTCAGCACCAGTCAGGGTCCAGCCTTTCTCGGTACTCGGAGCAATGAGTTAAGTCGCTCATTCTGTAGGAATTATTCTGGCTAATTGGAAAATGTGCAATGGACTTTCTCCATTGACGAAACGGATTCGTCACATTACATGTCAATCATGAGATTATCGAAAAAGTATTAGGGGAGACCATATAATGGGATCTATTGGGTCCGTACATCTCATAGGTGTATCATATATTTTGTCATGGATTCTAAATATATATTCGGAGGCGCGTGTGTTTGTGCGCACAGACCTTTATTTTCCCGTTTTTTCATTATTCTGAAAAGTATTAGACTACGAAAACAACGGAAATTATGGGAATTTAGGGACCTTCTGGAGTTATTTCTAGACAAAGTCAATTTGGAGAGCAATCTATATAACTAATTCAGAGCTTCGACCAGGAAAATAAATCGATTGTCGAACTCGTAAGTCGAAGAAAAAATCTCGATTATCGATGATACAATCAAAATCGAACGAGAATACAGAGAAGTAGAGGCATGTGAAGCCAAGGAACTAGTCTATATAAATAATTCAGAGCTTCAACCAGGAACATAAATCGATTGTCGAACTCGAAAGTCGAAGAAAAAATCTCGATTATCGATGACACAATCGAAATCGAACGAGAATACAGAGAAGTGAAGGCATGTGAAGGCAAGGAACTAGTCTATATAAATAATTCAGAGCTTCGACCAGGAAAATAAATCGATTATCGAATTCGAAAATTCGAAAGTCGAAGAAAAAATCTCGATTATCGATGACACAATCGAAATCGAACGAGAATACAAACGAGGAACAGCATGTGACCGCGTACCGTCCACCGGCAATGGACTAGTATAGTAAAAAAGGAGAGACTGAAAAAAATATCGATATTTATAGGAATTATCGAAAACCATAAGACCGAAACCGACGCGACACAAGTCATTGCGGCGGAAAGAGAAAGCACGCGCTGCAGACTCGTCTTCAGCCATTCGATACTGAACTTGTAATGGTAAACGAAGGCAGAAGTGATGGCCACGGAATGAAACTGAGAAATTCAAAAAATATATGACGACCCAATGAGATATGTGGGATTATCGTGATTACTTGGAAGGACCTTCAATGACCACAGGAATCTCATGTATCCGATTCCAAAGACAGTAATAAGGAAGAATGATCGTTAGAGAAACCCGGCGCCCCAAAGTCATTACCGAATCTTGCTTTGATGAACCACTCTTATCAGTTAATGGCTGACCGCTGACCTTCATCAGTATACCTCGATCATATAGTCGATTTCCATCACTCCTTGACGATTGCCCTTAGAATTGGGTGCATAGAAGAATTATATGTTCGATCCACTTTCGAGGTCCACGTCTTCATTGGGATTGTCGTCCTCTCCGTGTAATCTTTCGGGACACTTCTGTTAGTCAAGCCATAACGATTTATCCTTTTTCCGAAAAATTTGGACCTTCTGGGCTTTATCTAGATATATATATATCCCAAAATTTTAACCTAATTCCGAATTACGATTTCCAATAAAGCGTTATTTTATAAACTTCTGGAAAAAAAAACAAGATAAAATGCTGAAAAGAATCAACAATGAAGAAATTCGTATCGTAATTCCCCCTTCCAAATTTCGAATTGATTGTTATTTCATGAAACGAATTAGGTTGTGATAAGAATCATGAAAATAACACCTTGAAATTTTCCCACTCATTGTATTTTGACATCATAGCCAAATATAAAATCATTTTGAGAATTTTTCAACTCCTCGATTTTTTGGGGAGTTATTGTAATGACCCCTAAATCGATTTCTTTCTTTTCGATTCGTAACTGGTGTTTCAAGTTTACCAAAATGCTTTCTGTCGAATTCTGAACAAATGTGCGAGTGTGTGGGTGTGTTGGCGTGTATGTAGGTTTGTATGTGCAGAATCGGAATTTTTGGTTAACAATTTTGGTTTAAATTCACCGAGCATTTTTTTTGTCATTAACAATCGAATTATTCACAACGCTCTATTTCAAAAACGGTGAGAGATACGGTAAAAAGTATCTAACAGAACTTGTTCTGTAAGTGGAAATACATATTAAATTTCTTATCACTTTTTTCCATAATTACGATAATTAAGGAGGTATGACGGGTTTAACCCGCGAACGGTCGGACCCCTATTGGCGTCTCACTCCCACTCCAGTAACGCGCGTAATTCCCATCCTCACGCTGACTATGCGCCTAGTCAAATGTTCATAATTATCTGCGTGATAAATGGGATTGTTTGAAATTCTCCAATCTGCAAGTTTTCGTTGTGAACCTCACGGGTCACACTGATTTACTCACACTGGTGTTTTTTTTCTGAAACCAGTCTTTAAACATTTAATTGACGTGCCGGAAAATGTAGGAATGGCAAACAGAAATTACAAATCGGGAAATTTTGTTTGTGTGCAACGGGGGCACACACAATTTTATCCCACTAGTTTCTCAATTGAATTACTTAGTTGAAACTTGTTCATAGCAACGTGAAATATTTTGTTATAAACAGTCGCAATTATATGTAAAATAACATTGTGTACGTTTTTTAATGCTTCGTAAAGTTCAAATTCTTATGAGATATTTTTTTATGACGAGGAAAATTTTTCTTGTAAGAGATTCAAAAGATACAATAATTGTCCTTCTTTGCAATTAATGTTTGCGTCTCTTGGGGACATCCATTATTATCGATTTATGCATTGTAAACCAGCCATGGTTATAGGTAGAAGAGCAAACTTAGATTCTGCAGTATTGTCTACGTGAGAACAATTATGAGCATAAGTTATGAATAACAAAACCAGTTTTGAAGGCTTTCTTATCACTCGACTGACGTATTAACGAGAGCCAAAAGCCGAGAAATACCTATCAAGTGATATTTTTTTTTCTGTTCAACATGAACATGAACTAATGCGCATTGCGCATATACCAGAAACTGGCATACAGGCTCAGGAATCATAAATTGCATTTTATTGCAAAAAAAAAACAGCATTGAAGTGGATGAAGAGTAGCTCGCGAAGAAGTTCAGAAATTGCGGTCGAAAGAAAATCGCCCAGAAAATCTGTTACAGGAAAAACTCTCCAAAAAAATAATCTAATTTGGCCGTAAAAAAAGTCACATCGAACTAACCAGCTTCGAAAATTATGTGTTCTTATCTGAATATGTTGAATTTCCAATTTTTTTCCTTATTCCACTTGTATTACCTTCATCTGTAAGGGAAACATCGAAATTTACTTCAATACAAATTTACCGATTGCATTTTTTTCTACAAAATACATATACAGGATATGTCGCTATTTTATTACCTTCCCGATAGAGAAAGTTATTGTAATGACCCCGAAAATGAAACGTGTCAGATCGATGAAATTTTCACTTTTCGCGACGTTTGACATCATCCTGACACGTTTTCAATTAAATGTCTGTGTATGTGTGTGTGTGTGTGCGTATGTATGTACGTATGTGAGCACTTTTTTGTGACGGTTCAAATTCAAAAATTACATCTAGCCGTTGCGGAGAGCGAAAGGAGTGTCAAGTCTAAAACACAATTCCTTCAATTGTTATTAACAATTTCAATTGTTTAAAAGGTTGTATTACAAAAACTGTGAGAGATAGAGGAAAAAGTTTCCAACGAATGTTGTTCCCCACATGAAGATACATATTTTATGTTGAATTACTTTTTTCCATAATTACACTAATTTACGAGATATCGCTTAATTAACAAGTTTCGTTGTTTATAACGCTGCATTTCGAGAACGATGATAGATACGAGAAAAAGTTTTAAACAAAAGTTATTCCGCTTGTGAAACTACATATTTCATGTTGTATTACTTTTTTTGCTAGGCATCATATTTTACGAGATATCGATAAAAAATCGTAATAATCGATTAATAGTTGAATTTGCGTTACTGATATACAACTTGACTTCATACGTGTATCGCCACACACAGATAAGCATACACACACCCACTATCGCGAAGTTATAGATGCGACCCGTCGAGGGTCACACACTGAGGGAAAAATATACTTCGGCCCAACAATTTCATTTTTCAGAGTAATAGGCATTCCTAAAAAATGAAATTTCGTCGTTGCATTTAATCTCTGACAATTACAATTAAATGTAATCATGTGAATCGCTTAACTCCAAACAATTATATGACAACTGACCTGGGTTGAACATTATTTTTATTAATTTGAAAATAAAAAATTAATTAATTCGGGATTCTTAATTATTACTGTACAAATTCACCTAAGATCCTATGTCTCATAAGTATCACGTAGAGTTATATGATTAACATCATTGGTAGTTAATTAATGTCACTTGGGTTTCACTAAAACGATAAAATTCATTTTTTTATAAATAGCTATTTCTCGGAAACATGGTAATATTGGGCCGAAGTATATTTTTCCCTCAGTGCACTCACATCCCATTTATTTAAATTTTGAGATATTCCGGAAGTGATGCGAGAGCTGACTTAAATCGATTGATCACTTCACTACCATCTTCGATTGCATTATTTGTTGGTTATACTTGATTTTTCGATGCCACTTCTAAAACCTATATATTACCTGGATCCAATTATACTGGATTCATTTGCCCATGAAGGTATCTATCGTAATGTCTCATAAGAAGCGTAAATGTACATAAAAATAGATATGCAGTAAGTGTTCCTTCTGAGTGAAAATTGTGTACATATTATTATCAACAATTTCAATCATTCATACCGTTCTATTCCATGAACGGTTAGAGCTAGGGAAATATCTGCTTAACAAAAGCTGTTCCTCATGCAAAGATACACATTTTATGTCAAATGAGTTTTCTTCTAATTTAAATAATTAAGGAGATTGTAGGGCTCACACTCGAGCGGTCGGATCGTTGTTGGCGTCTTGCTCCCACTCATGGGTTACTAACGATTGTCCTCCATACGGTAGCAGCTCTCGACCATTTCTTGAGCTATCGTATGTGATGCAACATCACATCCTACCCCCTCCTCCCCCTTGCCTCGGGTTAGGTTCCAGCCCGGCCATGCGGTCTCATTTTATGGGTACCGCCGATAGCACATACGGAACGGTCTTGGTTCGGTCGGAATCCATGAGAAAATATTTTGGAAAAAATATACGGTGTGGGTGTGCGTTTGCGTCTGTGTAAGTTAAAAATTGCCGCACTTTTGGGAAATTTTTGTTGTCACTCTCATTGATCACACTGACTTACTCTACTAGTTTTTATAAATAATTACCCTAAAATATGGGAAAATATTGTTGTTATCTGTGACATATGAGTAATTTTTCGAGCCCATGTATCCTGAACGCACTAATTCGACGTCATTAGTACTAGTCTAGTGCTATATTCACTTCTATCCCACGTTGAGTTAATTATTGATGACTTCGGGGAATCTCCCCTCTTCGCATGACAGTTGCGTGAAGCAGTGGTCTCCTTGACTCCCCCAACAATAAATATATCACCCCCTCGCCCCCCTCTGACCAGCCTCGTTTTTTTCCCCCCTCTCGTCCTCTTTTCCAGTATTATCACTGGCAAATGAGTCCCGCTATCATTATCACCGGCTAATTGCCAAGGAAAACATGATTTTTGTAGTTACCTCTTCATTCGCTCTCCAAACAACGGAAAAATATTTTTTCAAAGGACTAAAATTTTTTCAACTATTCATTTTTCACAATTTCAATTGTCAAAATTAATTTTATACTGACGTTAGTTTTTCATATTCTTAAATCTTTATATTTTTCATGTCTTGAAGTTTTCAGATTTTCTTTATTCTTCTCGTAATTGACTAAACAGTTTGTGTCGTTAACTCATTGGAATAATCAATTGTTTGCCCTTAAATGGGCCTTAAATGACCCCGAAAATGAAAAGTGCCAGATCGATGAAATTTTCACGTTTCTCGACGTTTTGCATCATCCTGACGTGATTTCAGAGGAGTGTCTGTATGTGTGTGTGTGTGTTCATCCGTATGTGGCAAAATTTTTCGTTTACGTTTTTTCGGAAACGGATCGTGCGATTCGATTAATTTTTTTTCCAATCGTTGCATCTCCGTGTAACTTAGAGCTGATTAGATTTTTGATGGAATCCATCGAGTAGTTCCCCTGTTTTTGAGAAATTCATGTTGAGCAAAAATCGAAAATAGTGATAATGAACGTTCATTCATACAAAAATGTTGTAATCCAGGTACTCAATGTCACAGTTGAAAGATATAAGCATATTTTATAACGGATGAAATTTTGAGCAAAAGTGGTCCAGTACGCATATTGTTATTAACAATGTCAATTGTTTATTCTGTTCTAAGAAAAGTTGTTCCCCATATACAAATACGTATGTTATGTTGGATGACTTTTTCGATAATTTGCATAATTAAGGAGCTATAGCAGTCTCCACAATTATGTATGTAATAAGTGAACGAGAGGACCCAGCGTTGTCATGACGGCCCCAATCGAAGCGCTTTCATGCAAAATCGAGCGGATCACATTTTGGATGGCATTTGTGCAGTATATGCTATGTTATTAGCAATTGCAATTGTTTATACTCTTCCACTGGGTAAAATATTAAAGTTTTTGTTTTGCAGCCGCATCCTTATTGGCGTCTCACTCTCACTCAAGTAACACGCATAAGTCTCATCCTCATGCTCACCATGCTTCTACTCAAGTATTCATAATTATCTGCTTCATAAATGAGTCAGTTTGGAATTCTCAAATAGGCATGTTTTCATTATGATAATAACAGGGGTCACTCTGATTAACCGAAGTATATTGGAGAAGAATAAATTTAGTAGGTTGTGCTGAAAAAGCAAATCGGGAAGTTTTGATTTTGCCCCGAGTGGGGCACACACATGCACACACCACTAGTTTGGTTCAATTTTTTCCTAATTTTGGTTTCTCGGGAGGGGCAGAGGTGGGGGGGGGGGGGGGGGGGGGGGGGGGCAAACATTCAATCAATTCTCCTTAACGACCTGGGATGAACATGTCTACAGATAACCGAAACTTTCTCACTATTTTTTTCCCCCTGGCTACCTAGAATAGAGGGTCAAGCAAATTATACAGACTCAGCTTGCAACGGAATTTCATTATTCACATCAGAAAATTCTAGGGAAGGGGGTTTGGCCTTTGGCAACCCTCTGGGGCCTGCCCCAGATTCCAAGACGCCACAATGCAAGCCACCCTGGCATCTCTCCTATTGGTCGATAAACTGGAACGTAACGAAAGGGTTGAACCGATGCTAAATCTCCGTTCCTCAAAGTAGCCCTTCCCCTGTGCCCTGATTCATCACTTCAGTCTGAGATTATTTCCCAGAAGATTTTCAATCCCAGTACCAAGTGGATCAAGTACATTTAGCAGAGCTGACCAACTGTCAAGATTGAAACTGGGTCCAATGATCTTCACACATCACTGGCCATCAACGGACGTCATCAGTGAGTAACTTATTCCTTCTTTTTCAAATTCGACAATTTTTTAGAGATAAGAATTTCCGAGATTGATAAAAGTATATGACTCTCCAAACGGGATGTGATGTAATCATTGAATAACTAGGACGTGTGTGTGACCCTCGACGGGTCGCATCGATAACTTCTCGATAATATGTGTGTGTGTGTAACGATATACGTATGAAATCAAGTTGTATATCAGTTACGCAAATTCGACTATTGATGGATTATTATGATTTTTTTATCGATATCTCGTAAACTATGATGCCTAGCACAAAAAGTAATATAATATAAAATATGTAGTTTCATGAGAGGAACAACTTTTGTTTAACACTTTTTCTCGTATCTTTCATCGTTCTCAATATACAGCGCTATAGCCACTTAAAATTGTTAATGGCAAGTGGAGGGATGGGACAATTGCAAAACCACTCCTTTCAGACCTGGAGACTCAGGAGACGCGTCGATTAAAAAGTTAAATCGGTCCAGCATTTTAAGAGGAGCCGTTCGCCAAAAAAGGATACAGACCCACATACACACACTCACACAAACATAACCCGCGCTGAGAATCCATCAGGAGCCTGTGAGACGTCGAGAAACGTAAAAATTTCATGATTCTGAGACATT
This sequence comes from Asobara japonica, assembly GCA_026005395.1. Taxonomy (NCBI): domain Eukaryota; kingdom Metazoa; phylum Arthropoda; class Insecta; order Hymenoptera; family Braconidae; genus Asobara; species Asobara japonica. Next base: position 132,240 of record BQMI01000488.1, on the reverse strand, counting down.
TCATTTTCGGGGTGATTACAATAACTTCCTATCGGAAAGTTGAAAAACCGATATTGCTGGTGCTAAAGTGACAGCTCTGAAGCGCTCTGTGAACCAATCTGGCTCGACGAGAAGAGAGTCGGTGGTATTCTTATGCGCAGTGAACAAAAAAATAATCATTAAGGCCCTCGATCCATAAAACGAGACATGAATTTGATTCGTATCTCTAGTTAATTAGCATAAAAGTTAATGAAGGCGAGCTTCTACTTATTTCGAGTGAATATTGTCGACTTGGATTGGACATGTGTTGATGTTGTCTGAGGTTTAAGGTTGCGCCTCGAGTCAAGTTGAGGTCTACTTGACTCATGTTCATACTCTACTTGATTCACGTCGAGCTCGACCTAATGGACCTCAACCTCTGCTTCATTCAAGTCGACATCTACTTGGCAGAAGACATTACTTGATTCAAGTCAAGCTCAAACGACTCAATATGATTGCCCTGTTTAGTAATAATTTTTATAACACAATCGTCTGGGCCACGGGTGTCACTCAAAAGGCTCAAAGTTTCGGTTGTTTCTGTCATCTGTCAAACTTCAATTGAACAAGACCGATTTCGGTTTGCGACTTGAAGTAAGCCGAAATATCCCTGTACGCAAGAAAAGTTCACCGAGTATGGAAAGAAAACCAATTACAACAAATTATTTTTCCGTACTGCCTTGTACTTTTCCTCGTTCGGGAATTGGTATTAGCCCTGTTCCGAACTTGGAAAAGTAAAAGTCACTACGGAAAAATGTTGTCCACGCTGTCATTCTGGGGACTTTTTGCTCGCGCCATTGCCTGCTTTCGGCTTCGCCTCGAGCGCAAACTTTGCGCGAGCAAAAATCACCAAAATGACAGCCTGGAAATATACTATTGTCTTGCCATCCCCTGTACTGGCTGTATATTGTTGCCGTACTTTTGGTGTTTGTTTCGTATACAGTAATAGTTGAGTATTTCATTTACGTTGGCTTCTACTTCACTCACATTAATATTCTACTCAAATCAAGTGAGCACTCTACTTGATTCAAGTCGATCTCTATTTTGCAAAAGTTGATCTCGAGTCAATTCAAGTTGACTTCTACTTGATTCAAGTCGACGCGTTACTTGACTCAAGTCGATGATCTACTTGATTCAGGTCCATGATCTACGTGAGTCAAGTCCACGATCTACTTGAGTCAAGTCGATGATCTACTTGACTCAAGTCGATGATGTACTTGATTCACGTCGATGATCTAATTAAGTCAAGTCGATGATCTACTTGGCTCCGGTCCATGATCTACGTGAGTCAAGTCCACGATCTACTTGAGTCAAGTCGATGATCTACTTGACTCAAGTCGATGAACTACTTGACTCAAGTCGATGATGTACTTAACTCAGCTCGACGTGCTACTGGACTTAAGTCGATGATCTACTTGACTCAGGTCGATGATCTACTTGATTCAAGTTGATGATCTACTCGACTCAAATCGACGATCTACGTAACTCAAGTCGATGATCTACTTGACTTAAGTCGATGATCTACTTGACTCAAGTCGATGAACTACTTGACTCAAGTCGATGATCTACTTAACTCAGCTCGACGTGCCACTGGACTTAAGTGGACGATCTACTTAATTCACGTCGATGATCTACTTAAGTCAAGTCGATGATCTACTCGACTCAAGTCGATGATGTACTTGAGTGAAGTCGATGATCTACTTGCCTCAAGTTGATGATCTACTTGACTCAAGTCTATGATCTACTTGACGCTCTACTTGACTCAAATCAATGACCTACTTGACGCTCTACTGGACTCAAGTCGCTCTCTACTTCACGTATGCCAACACATACAATTACGGTTCACCAATAAGTTGTAAAATAAATCCTAGGTATTGTCCCTATTGAAAAAAACTTCAAATTTCGAATTTACAATGAAAAAAAAAATTGAACTGACAAACCTGAGTCCAAATAACAACTTTTCCAAAACCGGCTTTTCTTTTTTTTTGGAAAAGCCAATTTAAATGACAATGATTTAGAAATGAGCAGATAAAAAATCAGTGTCATGTGATATAATAAAGCACTGAAGGTTTGTACCAATGAGTGATGAGAACAATCGCCGATATATGATCTCCCGATGCTATGTTTTTAACTTTATCTACTCAGTATCGATTGGGATTGTTAAAATGAGGGGGATTCCCAGGCTGAGCCATCGATCGCTGAGCATTCATACCCCTTTTCATGCAATTAGGAGGATGCCATTTAATATTATCATTTCGAGCTCTTTTTTTGCTCCCTTGATATCCAATGTGATAACATGCAGAGAGAAAGGTCGATGAGGAAGATAGAGACTCTGGGGAGCACGTACATGGGTGGTTGGGAACGTGAGTCACGCACCTTTCATTCTTTTTTTTCCCCCCCTTGGGTGGTGGCCATGTATACCTATCACGAAAGCCGTGTGATTCACATAAGTGGAGAGGAGTCAATCTTGATATTATAGATTCTGTAAACGTGTTAAGTTCACGATGAATCAGTTCAATGTCTTGGTTTGGTCAATGAATTTATGCTAGACGAAATTTCTGCAATTTTTCATTGCTTTAGAATTCCCTTTAAGCTCCCATCCTCAAAATTCTGCGGCGATGTTCAAATAAAAAAATAATAAACATAAGATTCATCGGAACTCGAATAGGAAGTTTCACTTGAAGATTGAGTGCTAGCGCGTGCCTGGAACATCTCCTAGACCTATGCTGGGTAAGGATGAGAGGAGATAACAATCAGCCATTCAGAACGACCGAAAAATCCATGAACCTCTGAGAATGTTCTGTCAAGCGTCAATTATCCCTATCAACATTATGGATGCAGATTAAGGCTATATGTCACCCAGCATAACACCGTGATACATGAAAAATCCGTAGAGGGTTATCGCAAGGCGGTCGAGTGACCATCAGCGACAGGAGGCAAAATAAAGGATCATATGTAAGGCATAAGAGACATAAACAGAGGAAGTGATGGATGTATGGCACGCGTGTTTGTTTCTTGTTATTCCCTTTTGCATATGTACCAGGAGCCTTGTCGATAGCTCATATGTCCGTGATAATCGTCTGTCATGTTACACCTTTTCTTATCTCAATATGGCCTTCTGGTGTCTCAGCAGATTATGAACGATGCAGTTATCAATATCTTTTCATTTCTGTTAAATGAGTCCTTCAGAAGTTGATGATGTAATTCTTCTCAGATCTGAGATTTTTTCAAGATTCCGAGAATTATACAGGGTGGTTCAGAAGTGGAGGATTTCATTGGAGTCGGTGGTGATGGATTGCATTTCGGGTCAAATAGTCCAATGAGATTGGAGGTTTTTTTCCACCAATAGGCCGACACCATTCTTATGATCTGGAAAATTTTAGATTCAAACATTTCTGCAGAAGACACATGGAAACAATTTCAAATAATGTGTGAGCACACTGTGCTTGCAAGCATGAAATGCAACAAGCAACAAGAATCAGTACTTTTGCATCGCGTCCGATATTCTAACCCCATTCTTCGAGAAAACGTTGCAGATAGCGGTAGGATTCATAGAGCCTAAACGATTCCTTATGGAGCAAAGCGTATTTTTTACTTGGAGCCTTCTCTTCTATCTCCATAATTTCATCAAAGCTCAGTCAAAATTGAAAATCGGGAAGGGTGTTATGAGGCTCCCATGGGTCACACTCACAATCTACTTGGTAACTCCCCGCTCTATGGGAATTATAGTAATCACCCCGAAAGGGAATGATTCAGAGTCATGAAAGTTCATCTTTTCTCGACGTATCGCGTTCTTTTGACGAATTTGCAATGATTGTGTGTGTGTTTCTTTTCCTGCAGCCTTCTTTCTTGATCGATGAACCTCTAGAAAGCCCTGTGCTGCGATGGTGGGCGCTTATGATGGAACCTCCCTTGCGTCGGGTTAGGTTCCTCCCAGGCCTTGCAGTATTTTTTATAGGTACCACTATACACGGAACGTTCCTGCTATTCGTGAGCAAGAGAATTCATGAGTACGTGGGTGGGTGAGTGAGTGGGTAAGTGAGTGGGTAAGTGGATGGCTAGGTGGGTGGGCGAGTGGCTGCGTGCGTGGGTGAGCGAGTGAGTGGGTGGGTGAGTGGGTGAGTAGGTGGGCGAGTGAGTGGGTGGGTTGGTGGGTGGGTAGGTGAGTGGATGGGTGGGTGGGCGGCTGGGTGGGTGAGTAGGTAGGCGAGTGGGTGGATGGGTAGGTAGGTGAGTGGGTGGATGGGTAGGTAGGTGAGTGGGTGGGCGAGTGGGTGGGTCGGCGAGTGGGTGGGTGGGCGAGTGAGTGGGTAGGTGAGTGAGTGGGTGTATGGAACCGAATGGGGGTCACACTTCGCCCACTTCTTGTTTGACTGTATAATCGCCCTCCATCTCGTACTGTTTTCATCTCTTCCTATCTACATCATCACGAATTGTCACAGTTCATAAATCCATCATGAGCCAACTCTCCTCGAAAACTAGCTCGAAGAACTGTGTTGCAAGACTCGTTTAATGGCTCCAGTTTACGCGTCATCCTCTGCTCCACCTTGTCCCGATGGAGAGGCCCGTGAATCCCAGTTTCATCATTCCAACATTACACATCAACATACTTTTTTTTCGTCTAGACGCGTATACATCACCTGAAAAAATTTCGTGGACAACCGTTACGCAACAGTTGTGCCTTGGTATCAGATTATTATCAAATTTGGTCGGGCGAATATAAAGACGCACTTTGGCCGCTATCGGGATGCTAGGATCCACTTTAATTTTCGGGGTCTGAACTTTGTTGATACAGCTTCAAAACACGAGTGTCGATTGTAGGTTGAAATCGACCCAGTCTTCATCATTTGACGCAGGGTTTTGCGTCATGATGTACATGTTCAAACACTTATTTTTTATCTTTGAATTCTAGAGACGTAAATATTCAAAAAATGTACATTAAAATGTAAAGACATTTTAACTTCCAGAAATGTTCCCAGAAATGTTCCAATTTCAGGAAATAAAATTGTTTCCTTTTAATTTTTCAAACATCAATAATTTCCGAGATGTTCAAAAATTGAAAAAAAATCATAACTCTCAAAGGTTCAAGGTAAAAATTCAAAATTTTCAAACATTTCAAAAATTTCAGAAATTTCGAAAATTTGAAAAAAAAATATTGACAAATTTCCCAAAATTTGTGGAACAGAAAAAAATCCAAAATTATCAAAAACCGATCTCTGTTGATACAGTTTCAAAATTCGAACGTCAAAACTATTCCAACATAGACCAAGTCATCACTTGACACTCAACTTTGTATCATTGATGTACATGTTTACAAAATTTTCAGTCCCCAGCAATTTCAATATGTATAACGAATTTGTGTCAGTTCTTATCAACGAAATAGATAAATGTAATTCTTCATCTGGTTTTTAGAGGTATTGATGGGGCTCAAGAATTTATACACGTGTGGAGTGGACCAATTGATATCTGAATGTCATTATTGACTCAGCGCAAAAGAACAGATATCATCTTTGTGTAATTGGTTCGATCAAGGCTAAAATTTTTCGTTCAAAGGAGGATGGTAGAATCAATTTTTTTTCAATTGTTGAAATGTTGATTCTGGCTCGTTGAAAGAATGATAATCGTAGAAGTTGAAGGTGTAATAATGACGTAGTCCAAATGGATGTTCACCTGAAAAACTTGATGTAAAATTAGCAAGGTCTTATATCGAAATTATCTGATTTCTGGACAGTATTCATTTTTTTCTGAGTGTTAAGTAATCTGGTAGATTTGGGAATATTCCTGATGACCCAGCAAATAAAATGATGTTGTTCTCCGAAAATATCGGCCAGTGGCTTTTGCATCTCAACATGATTGGTAGACTTGATAGGCCTTAGGCATTGAACCCGGAATGAGAATCGATATGGTCAAACATCATGACAAGAGTCGTAGTTAAAGAGCAATCGGAAATTCCAGAGACTTCTTCTAGATACCCGAAAAGTAATCTGTTGAATACAATCATTTCACGATCAATAACGAGAGAATAATATTTGTTCTGGCTCTAGAGTAAGAGGAAAAGAGGAAATTGGAATGATCAAGATATGTGCATCAATTCTTTTTGCATTCCTTATTTTTAAGAAGTGAAATTTGTTATCGCACCGCTAATCTTGGATCGGTCTTGGGCTTTCGCCTATAGATTGGGAAAACTCGGCATTCTTCATATGTGGGCGTCCATATGATATGAGGCACTTTGTCAATATTTCAGAAATTTTTGCACTTTTAGAGGCTTCGAAAATTTCCAAAAAATTAGATTTCGTAAAAATTTTGGTAGAAATCGTAAGTCTTGAAAATTCAACAAATTCAAAACATGAGAAAACTCAAAATTTTTGAAACCGCCAGAAGTTCACAAATTTGAATAAACTTTTGCAAATTACAGAAATTATCTACGATTTCAAAACGTCAAGAAATTCCAACTTTTTTTTACAAGAAATTTACAAGAATGTAAAAAAAATAAAAAGTGACGCGTCATGAGACACCTGGTAGATATGAAATATGAAAACACTAATTTTCATCTAAATTGATCCAAAACTTTTGACGATTTCTCGAGAATTATTGGAGATTTTCAAATACTCAGTTCTTTCAAATGTTTGAAAAGTTGTTTCAAAATTTTACAAACCCTTCCCAAATTTAAAAAAAAATTTACAATTTTCCAAACATTTCCAAAAAATTTCCAATCTCTTTCAAATTTTTAGAAAAATGTTCTAAATTTCCTCGAACTTTTAACAAAATTTTTCCAATTAAAAAAAAATCTAAATTTTTTCAAAATCCTTATGAATTTTTACAAAACATTTCCAATTTTGTGGTAAATTTCTCTGTAAATTTGCTGTAGGTTCTAGAGAATTTTTCCAAAATTTTCCTGAATGAGCCAAACCTGTTCAAGATTTTTCCAATTTTTTGAAAATTTCCCGAGCATTACCAACATTTTTCAAAATTTCTTGAACATTTTTCAAATTTCTTGAAATGCTGCAGCGTATCTTGATATATACATACAACTCGTGCACATCGCCTTTGCGACGATGTCGGAGAGGGGGCGATGGGTAAGCAGTGGAGTATATCTATATATATTTGTCAAGGAAAAGTGCTTATCCCGAGAGCAATTTTTTTTTATCCCATGCGCCGCATTAGATGTTTCACATAACCAAAAAAATTCCAGAAATCGTAAAAATATCCAAAATAAAAAAAATCGAAAACGTTCCGGAAATTTCCGAACCTGCCAAAAATTTTCAAAATCTTCAACATTTTCAAAGAAGAAGAAACGACATTTTTGTGAAAATTCAAAAATTGATCGAACTTTTGAAGCTCAAGTTTACCAAATTTTTTCAAATTGCCCCATGAAAAATTGAGCCTTCCACAATTCCCACCCTGCTCCCAATTCCCGAGAACAACTCTAAAACCATAAATCCGAGAAAACTCCACCCATAACATCCTTACTCTCTTCTAAAAGAAAAAGTGGCCGGAGAAGTATAATTTTTTAATCGAAAGTCCGATGTGCAGTGGGCGTTTCTCCCATGCAAGCATTGCAATCCGGAAGATTTTTCCAAGTCCAGAATTCGCTGTGGATAGAGGAAGAACTGAGGCTGCAGAGAGGGATATCATAAGGATGTACAATTTCTACGTCAATTCTCATTCGCTGAAACTTTCATACGAACAACTCAGACGTGCAGAAACTTGTTACATTGTGCGAGTTTACTCATTCCCCCCTTGCACTGTCCAGTCTGCGAAAGGAGTTACGTAAACTTTAGACGCCTTTATTGCGAGCAAACTTTTGCTAATTAACGGGAGAAACGCACACGACCAGTCGGCCAAAAGAGATAGAGTAACCTAACGATACATATTTCTTATTTTATTGGACATATTAGATATATCGGCCGATCCCCCACATCAGCTCATACAAGCAAAGTTGCAGACCATGGTTATCTTGATCAACTTTTACCTAACTCTCCAATGATAAATGAGAATTGATGAATAGTTAATTAATATTATAACAAAATTTACAAGAATCCTACAAATTTCCAGGAGTTCAATGCGATCCTGTAAGATTATTATAAGAATTTTTCTAAAATTCCACATTCCAAAGTTATCGAAATTCTAAAAATTTTGAAGGTTTTGAAAGTTTTGAAAATTCTGAAAATTTTGAAAATTTCGAAAAATTTGCAAATTTGAAAATTTTTAACATTTTTAAAATTCGACAATTTTAAAAATTTGAAGATTTTGGAAATTTGAAAATTATGAAGATTTTGACAATTTTGACAATGTTGAAAATTTTGAAAATGTGAAAAGTTGAAAATTTTGAAAATTTTTAAAATTCAAAAGTTGTGTAAATTTAAAAATTTTGAAAATTTCGAAAATGTTTAAAATTTTTGAAGATTTTGAAAATTTTGAAGATTTTGGAAATTTCGAAACTTAGAGTAAAATGCACAATGGCCAATTTCAAATTATAGCGACACGTTATTTTCAAATATATATAGAATTTGAAACATTAAAAAGTAAAATTTTGAATATTTAAAAAAAATTTCGTTTTTTTTTCATTGTTGAAGAGTTTCAATAATTCTAACGGATTTTTATGTAATCCACCTGAATTCGAGACGGAGAACGGCACGCAGGGTAAAAGCAGCGGAGGGGAACTCGGAAAAGTCTCGGACATGTCCTGAAAGAAAATGTTTATCATCAATGCACATCAGCAATCGTCTACATCTTTTATGCAAGTGGCTGAGATTGTTAAAAATTGCTAAGCTGAACTGCCGCTGTTGGGTCCTGAGACCAACAAATTTCTGGAGATTTCCCTAAATTTCATCTAATTTGTGCATTTCTTATTTTAATTTTTCAAAAATCATATACTTTGATTTTTTTCATTCTCATGTACTGAGTAATTAATTAAATACGTTAAATGATGAAAATGAATCAAATTTTTTTTTTCATTCAAAAAAATTTCAAAAGTTCGAACATTTTAAATTTATCAAATTACCGAAAACAAAATTTCCCAATCGCTCAAATTTTTCAGAATGAAAAAAATTTTAAGAAAAAAATCACTGCAACATCCCCCAAAAATTCAAAAGATAACTCCATAAGATAACTTCATTTTGCGCTTCATCGCCGAGATGTCCTCCGCTAAATTCTAATTAAACGTCTGTGAGGCCCTCAAAATGACAAGACTCTCACGCTCCAGAATTTGATACTGGTCCTGGTGCCGCGTGTGCGCAGGTAGCAAAATGCCCCCCCCCCCCCCCATAACAATTCAACACTTGAAAAGTCGGTAATAAAAACGCGCAAACATAACTGCACATACGTGAAATAATAATCATAACAAAGTAAATTATACACAGCAAGTGTCGTTACTCTCATCCACGAGTCTCTTGTTCTCAGAAATAAGTGACTCAAAAAAAAATAAAGGAATGAAAAAAGAAGGAAAAAAAAGTACTTGCGTGCGATTTGATCAAGTGAGAATCATATCGAATGAGGATTCTCATTGTCAGCAGAAAATTCATTGCGAAGCTGTCTTCTTGCACTCGATTGACTTTTCCATTGGCATTTAAACGCAGCCGTAAAGACATTCCACAACTCTTGATACACCAAGTGTCAATGATCCGATTTATTTCCTTGGGTTGCAGTTTCAATTTTTTGTGAAAATTGAGTATCCAAGATCCTCTTGGAATGACGAAAACAACTAGTGGTGTGAGCATGTGTGTGCCCCATTCGGGGCACAGCCAAAACTTCCCGATTTGGTATTTCAGCACAGCGTACTAAATTTATTCATCTCCAATATACCCCGGTTAATCAGTGTGACCCCCATTAGTGTCAAAATGAAAACTTACAGATTTGGGAATTCTAACCTGACTCATTTATGAAGCAGGTGATTATGAATATTTGACCAGACGCATGGTGAGCATAAGAATGAGACTTATGCGCGTTACTTGAGTGGGAGTGAGACGCCAATAGGGGTGCGGCCGCAATAAAAACGATACCTTTAATATTTTACCCAGTGGAACAGTATAAAACATTGCAATTGTTAATAACATTGCATATACTGCACAAATGCCATCCGAAATGTAATCTGCTCGATTTTGCATGGAAACGCTTCGATTGGGACCGTCATGACTGCGCTGAGTTCATTCATTCACTTATTACGTACATAATGGTTGAGACGGCCATACCTCCTTAATTATGCAAATTATCAAAAAAAGTCATCCTACATGACATACGTATTTGTATATGGGGAACAACTTGTCTTATATGAATTTTACGCTAACTGTAATAGTTTATGCAGTTGAACATTATTAACCATTGAAATTGTTAATAACAATATATGTACTGGATCAATTCCATCCAAAATCTAATCAGCTTTGAAGATCATCAAGACGCTGAGATTGCGCCATACAGCGTTGGAGACAGAATTTGACAACATACATCCACACACGCACACATACATATATACATCTTGTTAAAAATGGTCAGAAATGTCATGAAACGTGAAGATATGTCAAGAAATCCATTTCCGAGAATCAGGGGCATTTCAATAACTTCGTTAAAAATGTATGAAAGTTTGCAAATTTTCCACACCCCTTTCGATTTCCAAAATTAAAAAAAAATCTATTTTTTAATTCCGTGAAAGAAGAAAAAAATTTATATGAAAGATCAATTTGTAAACACATGTTAACAATGTTCGATAACCAAACTACTCCACCAAAAATCCCAAACAAATTGCCGATAAATCTTGAAGGTGATAATGCACGGGGTATAGCTCCTAGACCCCTTGTCATCCGCTCGTGACAACAATGGCCTCCCATAAAATAAGGATCCCTTACTGTCCGCAATGAAACGAGTCAATTTTTCGCAAAATCACCGTTCAAAGGTGACACGCGCCCTTTTGTCCCTGGAAATTGACCCTTGACAGATCCCCACCGGTTCTAGTATAGAATCCCGTTGGACACTATTGGGGTTTCCAATGTGTCGCCTTCGGCTCGGGCAATGGCTCATCGTTGAACACGTGTCGTTTGACCACTTGGTAAAGCCACTTCCTGTGCTTGGGCTCTCAACCTCTTCCCCAGTGACTTCTACTCTCTTCCTGCCTCGATTATCCACCCTTCTCTTTTCTTCTTAACTCCAAGAAGAAGGAAATGACGTACCACGCATAACAAGACGATTGTGTGCAACACTGCTTGAGAGCTAAGTGCCGAGGCACATCACTTGGGTCACCGTAGCTTTTCTATTCTAACACGTGGTCCTGACGTTCATGGATACATGTCAAACACCAGTTGATCACACTTGTCCGCAGCTACATTGTTTCCCTGGCTTTTGCATAAAACTTTCATTCTGGTACCAGCAATTGATCTATCACAGAGAAATGTAGGATTTCTCTCAGTGTACTTGGAACCCAGAACAAGGATCTTTACGCGATATAATTGGAGGAAATCGTGGCCTGAATGAGTGTTCCCCATCGGAAATTGTGCTTTGGCATTTGGGTCCAAGACCAAATTTTTAGTTTCTCATCTTTTTGCTCAGAACATTGTCAGTGTCATAATTTTTCCCATACATCCGACGACTTTCCTACCGTGCCACAAAATTATTATAAACCATATGCAAAATTTGCACGCACAGTAGGATTTTTTGCGCCTTGATTAAAGAAACGAGCTCTTTCTCACTGTGACTCAGTACAACCGTTAAATCTGTTTTTAACGATTTCAATAATATCTCAGCTCTTTAATGGAAACTTGAATGTAACTTTAACTGAGGCCAACGAATTTCCGTCGTATGTATCTTAATTTGTTTTCCCTACTTTATCATTACAAACTAATGGATCACATCGGAGTCTTTATATTCTATACACATTTGTTGTCCACTTTTTGTGAAAATATTGGAGAACTATGTGGATCATCGTCAGCCGAAATCTAATAGAGTATTAATAGTATGAAGATATTGGGAACCACTTGGCATGAAGATCCACATCAACGTATTCCGCCAGGAAAATCCAAAAGATGACACAGCCTTGAAATTTTGTGAAGATTTATCACAGATGTGATTTAGTTATGTGTTTGTTTGTTCCTGTTTGTTATTGTTTTATACATGGATGGTTATAAATGCGTTTATGTACTCTATGGCATTTTTCTTTCTTCCACACACACACACACACACATATGCCACACACACACATACACCCCAAACACACATACACACACACAGACATGTCGCTGCTTTAGTGTCGTACCACTTGATGAATTTTTAGCAATATATTATAACACACACACACACACCTACACAATCGGTGTTTTGGCGTAGTCAGTAGAGTCTCTGCCTACTACGTTGAAGATCCTAGATTCGCGCCCAGCCTCCGGAAAATGGTTCACATGGTGAAATAATATCTCATGGATAAAATGAGACAGCAAGGCCGGGCGGGAACCTAATCCAACGCAAGGGAGGATGGGTTCCATCGTCGGCACTCGCCATCGTACCACAGGGGTTTCTGGGGGTTTACCCTGTGTTCAAGAATACAATGGCCTAAATAGCAAAAGTCGGCCCCAGCCGCACGGATGGGTGTCCAGTAATCCTCTCCGAAGAAATACTGGACAGCAGCTCCCGTGGGGAGTACAAGAGAGGGGGACAGAGCAAAGACTATCTGCATGAATTCATTTTTTTATGTTCACATATAAAACAACTTGACTGGTCTTCGATCATGCTACTTAACATGTCCGAAAAAAAACAGTTACGAAATAATTGAGAATGATCATTGACCACCGGAAACTTACGGCTACTTGGGGCCATAACTTGTAATTGTATTTGTGCGCACGCGCGACTGGTACGACTCGGATGACATTTTAAAACATATCCCTCCGGAAGTGAAGATTATTTTTGGTCTTATCGTATCTCTCATTTCTTTTTGTTTCTTTTCGCAATGATATACCCGATGACTGTTGGACGACCTCGCGAAATCGTGTGAGGTAAGCGTAATCTCATACTTTGGCTTGAGGAAGCCTTCGAAGGAATGTCACGGTTCTGAGGAGGCGCAACTTTTGCGATTCACGAGATGAATCAAAGCAGGAAAAAAAAAGAACAGCTGAGGCAGTTTCTCTTTTGTGAGTCGTTCCTCTCAGCTCGTTTAGTCCGTTAGCCGTTCATTATTATCCTCAAATCACATGCAATTCGCGGAAATTGCTGAGTGGGATGCGCGTCGTTACGCGTCCTATTTTTCTCAAGATGGGATGCAGCGGAAAAGAGAATATTTTTTTAAAAAAAGCATCCCGATTCGTAACTTCTGCCCAAGATCATTTTTCAATCACAAATCTCATCAAACTTTTTTTTTACAGAATCTTACTTGCGGATCTCATTTCACTCCTGTCGATTTTCCCATTGAGATACATCTTGCATCTGCTAAATATGTCATCTGTTGAACTTTCAGAGAATTCGTGCTCAAAAATTCTGTATGAACATCCCTGATTAAGGATATTCAACCGGTATACTCAAAACAAAAGTTTATGACCCTTTCTATAATTCGTTATATTTATCGCCAATAATTTTCAATTAATATTTCAATGCGTTAATTAGTTGAAGTGATAGCCATAGAAAATTATTATATTGTATTTGATTTTGCGAATCAATATTATATTGTTTAAACAAATTAATAAAAAAAAATTTTAGTCAATCGTCATGAAATTTTTACCATTGTTTTATATCTGCTTCAATAGTAAATTTTCAAAATTTCAACAAATTTGTCATTTTGAACTGTATTTACATAAATTTTTTATTTTTCCCATAAAAAGCCGTGTTAATTGAGAAGTTTGATAATTAATAACTACAAAGCGGTGTTGTGAATCAAGCTCAAATTTCATACAGGCATCTGTTATCGCTTCAAAAACATTATGTCAAAATTTCAAGCAATTCGTACATCTTCGCCAATATAGGCGGAACATCCTTGAACATATACATGGCACAATTGATGGGAGAGCGAACAAAAATGCAACTTCACATCTGAGCGGGGGGGGGGGGGGGCGGGGAGGGCATCTGCCACATACGAAGAATCATTTTTATCCGTAGAACATAACAATCGCAGGGGCATAAACATGTGCCGCGTGCAATGATCAGTGCTATTCAATATATCAAACACGGAAAGAAATAAATATATGCGGAAAAAATAAAATCGGAGACTTGTATCATTTCATTTTTTGTCTCCAAATCGGGGATCATTACATCTCCCGCCATTACGAATTTATTCTTTTTCCGTGTACCTATATACCTGTAGATACATATGTATACATACATATACACATGCATGTACATATGTATACATACATATACATACATATATATATACATGCATCTACATGTATATACATACATATATATGTATAGAACTAATCCGAAGTGATGCAGAATATTCCAAAAGCCGCGAAAATCGCGATGCATCCCAGCGACGCGCGATCAGCATCACGATCTTCGCGCCGGAATGACGTCACAGTTTTTCACCGTGTACCCAATGGGTTTAAATCCCATGCTTTCTGACGAAACTGAAGATCAAAAAATCAAAAAGATTGAGCAAGTCCAAAATTTTCAATAAAGAACAAAATGTTAAAGAAGAAAGTAAAATTTTGTTTCTCCAAAAATTGATGAGAAAACGTCATGATGACTAGGACTTTCGATTTTTTCAACAGATGGGTGTCGTGTAATGCAATCGTAAAATCGCTTTCGATATTCCTCTGCTCCTCTGGGCTCTGGTGGCTAACGGCCTCAAATTTCTCACCTCCCGTTCAGGTGATGCGAACCTGAATCTCCCGGCACCGATACGTGCACATTATAAGTTCATACATTCCATGTTTGGTATATATATAGCCCGTTGAATTGAGCTACTGTAAGCGGTAAACGGGAGACGCTCGGGTGTCGGATTTTTAAAGAATTGTCTCGTCGTACATGTGGAGTCGTTTGCTGCAAACTGCGCATAAGATTTGTTCGATTCACTTAGGTATTCAATTCTGCGAGATGTGATTATTGCTAAGCACACCTGAGACTTGCTAAAAAGTTTTCAATGATTTAGCTGGTGGAACGACGAAACAGTAGAGAAATTACGTTGGCTTATGAATTATCCAGAGAAATTATGTACACATATATTGTGACTCATTACAATAACTTCCCTAAATCGGAAAAATAAAAAAAGCACATAAATTTTTCACCAAAACGTGACATTTTTCTCTATCCGGGGAAATCGGTTGAAAAGCTTCAAAACATCCACTTGCCAATCGTGTCATCGGTAGTCGAGACGACTGATGACTGAAAGTGATCAAAAAACGCGGAGGGGAAATGATAAACTATATTGCACCTCCCGCACGTATGTAAACGTGTTTTCCCATTCTTCGGGTTAGCTCATGCTTCGTTTCCTCGAAGGAGAGCGCACAAATTATTGCATCTTCATGGTCTGCTGAGCAAGCACTCGAGGCTGCGCTTGGCTCATTGTTTTCAGTCTTCCGTCTTGGCTGCCTTAAGAAGTGCCCCTCTTGAGAGATTCACGAGTAGAGGACGTTCTTAAGAGTGGGGAAAACTTCATCGGGGCCTCGTTCCCATTTCAATGCGACTCAACTAAATGAAATAATACGAAAAAAAAACGACACGGGAAGGTGGGATTCATGGAAACAATGTGGATACAGAATTCTATCTCACATATATGTGGATGTTTAAGGGCCAATTACCTTATGGACTGTTAGGAGTCTTTTAACTCTTTCTTCTAAATTTTTTCAAAATTTTTGTGTTTCAATTTTCTACAATTTTTTGCAATTCTCAAATTTTTTCAATTTTTGAAAATTTTTATTTTTTACATATTGCAACAATTATAATAAATAATAATAATGATAATAATAATAATTTATATTTATTTATTGAAATTCTGACAATTTCAATTTGCCTTCAAAATTTCGGAATCCCATTTTTCTCGGGGCGAGTTGGCCTATATACAAAATATCTGAGAATCTTCCTCCGTGCACTTATCACACATGTTTTCCTGAGTGGAATTCTCCCCATGACGTTGAGTATTCTCTCGTTATCAGCCACGTCATTGAGTCATTCGTATAACTCCGTTTTGCCCCTGGGATCGTTTGATATCAGATACTAACTGCTGCGGCGGCACTTTCTTCCGAAAAAGAAAAAAAAAAGAAGAAGGCGACAGAAGTGGCGTTTGCTGGTGCAGCTCCCAAGCACCTGTCGCCTACTGGGCAACCTGCTCGCTCACTCGCGCGCCTTCCTTCACTCACTTTCGCCCTTTTTTTATTCCGCACGTGCCCACAAGCCGCACATGACAGCTCTCGAGGGATGCTGCTCGCCATACTCAACCACATAATTTTTTTATTTTTATTTTCCCCGTTTCCATAGTGAAAACACCCAAGGCCATGGATAAACACCGAATAATATACCTTGTCGATATTTACCATGAATTGTGACCCCGAAACCATGTAACAACTGATGCAAAATACGCACTTTGCATGTAATGTCGTGAATTCAGAAAGCAGTATGATTATACGGAGGAGAGACGAAACATTTCTAAACACAGGGTAAACCCCCAGAAACCCCTACCGTACGACGGCGAGCGCCTACGATGCAACCCCCCCCCCCCCTCCTGCATTGGGTTAGATTCCCGGCCGGCCTTGCAGTTTCATTTTATGGGTGCCGAGAATAGCACACACGAAATGTTCCTGCTGTCGGTCGAAACCCATGAGGAATAAATGGGACATGAGTGTGACCCTCGACGGGTCGCATCAATAACTTCCCGATAGTGTGTGTGTGTGGGTGTGTGTGTATCGATACCTTTATATTTTATCGATAATGTAATATATCGATATATTTTATCGATATCTCGTATAATATGATGCCTAGTAAAAAAAGTAATACCACATGAAATATGTCGTTTAACGAGAGGAACAACTTTTGCTGAACACTTTTTCTCGTATCTGTCACCGTTCTCGAGATACAGCGTTATAAACAATTTAAATTGTTAATCACAAGTGAACGGTACAATTGCAAACACACTCCTTTTAGATCTGGGAACTCAGGGAACGCGTTGATGTATCAGGAGCATGTGAAACGTCGAGAAACGTAAAAATTTCATGATTCTGAAAGATTTCATTTTCGGGGTGACTACAATAACTTCCTATCGAAAAGTTGAAAATTTGGTCGAACATTCTCTCTGAAACCAATCATTCGATTTGAGTTTTTTTTCTTAACCGACGCGATCCCAGAAGCTCCAGGCCTGAAAGGACAACTACATAAGAAAAACATATTCATAATTTCCTTGGTAAAAATTCGTGACCATTATTGATTGTTAAAAACGAAATCGAGGAAAATTAGGGGCACAAGATAAATTGGGTGTTGTGTGCGGTTCCCGTGGACCTTAACCCACGGAGTTTTGTTCTCTATTTTATTGAGAGTTTTTTTTTCTTCCACGCTCATGGACTCGAATATTCTCATCATCCCAGCTATTCTTTTCCACTTTTACGTGAGGAGATAACGCACACTGTCCTGGTCCCTCTTTTTTTTCTCCTTCTCATCGGAGACGCGCCCCAGCATCTGCACGAGGCAACCCGCGGCAGTCACCACGGTTTCTCGCCTGAGAGCACCTGTGTATACACTGTATAGCAACAGTCCGAGCATTATCTCTCTGGGCCCGGTGGAATCGAAACACGCCTTTGTCATCTGATCGAAAGTGTTTCTTCATCGTTGAATTGAGATAAACAAGTGTATGGGCACCACACCTAGTCCAATATCATCAGTCTGGAACCGCTATTTTGCCTATAGTCATTCGCGGTTAAAAGAAGAAATCACTTTGAAAATTGTCCATCTTTTGGAGAGTTTTTGGTTTCTCATTTTTCTAACTTCCCGATAGGGGAAGTTATTGAAATGCCTCCAGTTTTCGAAAATAGATTTTTTAACATATCTCCACGTTTCATGGCATTTCTGATCAATTTGGACCATATTTAACAAGATGTATATTATGTATGTGTGCATGTGTGTATGTATGTAGTCAAGTTCTGTCTCCAACGCTGTATGGCGCAATCTCAGCCTCTTGATGGTCTTCAAAGCTGATTAGATTTTGGATGGAATTGGTCCAGTGCAGATATTGTGATTAACGATTTCAATGGTTTATAATGTTCTACTGCATAAACTGTTACAGTTAGCGCAAAATTCATATAAGAAAAGTTGTTCCCCATATACTAATACGTATGTTATGTAGAATGACTTTTTTTGATAATTTCCATAATTAAGGAGGTATAGCCTTCTCGACGATTGTGTATGTAATAAGTGAACGAATGAACGCAGCGCTGTCATGACGGTCCCAATCGAAGCGTTTCCATGCAAAATCGAGCGGATCACATTTTGGATGGCATTTGTGCTGTATATGCAATGTTATTAACAATTGCAATTTTTTATACTGTTCCACTGGGTAACATATTAAAGTAATCGTCTTTATTGCGGCCGCACCCCTGTTGGTGTCTCACTCCCACTCAAGTAACGCGCATAAGTCTCATCCTCATGCTCACCATGCGTCGACTCAAATATTCATAATTATCTGATTCATAAATGAGTCAGTTTAGAATTCTCAAATCTGCAAGTTTTCATTATGACATTAATAGGGGCCACACGGATTAATCGAAGTATATTGGAGAAGAATAAATTTAGTTCGCTGTGTTGAAATACCAAATCGGGAAGTTTTGTTCGTGCCCCAAATGGGGCACACACATACTCACACCATTAGCTTTTTTTGGGCGCAGCAAGATTCGAAATATTGACATCTCCCTCCAATTCCACGAGTTTTATTCCGTAAAAAAAATCTCCAGCTCAGTCCACTCATCCCATCATCAATTCGGCGAAATCCGCGTATGACGAGCGAATGGATAAAATCAATTTCCCAGTATCAAAACGTCGTGGTTTATACAGAATAACGATAAGATAGGAATTCACATCTCGTTCATATCTCCCTCCTCACCAGCACATGCATAATACTGTGTTACTTGTCGCTCTATGGGCTTCCCACGTCGCGGATCCCAGCGTGCAGCTATGGATCGAGGGGATAGATACGCATGAAATCATCGCGCTCCCAGGTACAAACATTGTAAACGAAAATTATCAAGGTGTTTGGGGAAACCGAAAAGTTCCATTTCTCGATCCCCCCCCCCCCTCCCGCAAAAGGCGAGTGGCCCGAATCCATTTATTCCCAATTTGTAATTCTCGTCTTACATTTTTGTCCTAAATTTTTTTCGAAGCCAGTACCTTGAGTAGGGTAACGGCACCAGTAGACGAACGACCCCAGTAGAAGAACGATTCCACCTTTAATTAAAGATTGTATAGATTGCAGCAAAATTAAGATAGTTTTGGTTCGAAATTATCAAGAATGGCACCAATTTAGAATAACCCAATGACAGTTTTATCTGAATTCATTGAGATTTAAAGTGTTAAAGCACCGTCCATCTAATGGTCTTAACCGTGCGTCTACTGGTGCCGTCACCCTATACTCATTCAAACACTCCCGCACCATCGGGGATTCTGCCTGCGGTTGCGCCTTAATTATGCAACTTAGGAAAAAACACTATAAACCATAAAATGTGTGCTGTTGCGTGAGGAATATTTTTCTCTGTATGCAGTTTTTCCTATCTATAACTGTTTTCAAGATACGGCATCATAAGCACTAGAAGTATTGAAGCCATTTCTTGATATTTCCAATTAATCTTGAATGTAAATTGGTAAGTAGAAAATTCGACGATTTTTTATGTGGTCTCACCGAGTCACAATCATGTAGCGCCACTTGTTTAGTGTATTTTCAAAAAAAAACTTTCTATAAAATTACAAGTAAACTACTGATACTCACAAAGGTTTGACCATCACTTCCCTGAAATTGTCGAGCTAACCGAGATAATTCCACCGATAGACACAAATACCTAAAGGGATTAAGCTTCGAGTATTTCCACGTAAACGAATCTCATCTATATATCACAATAAAATTTGCTGAAAATCTACCAGAAATTAATTTTTTTTTTTTTTCTATAATGGGTCGAAACTAATCCTAACCAAAACTAATTACAGAAAAATCAAAATTAGAAATGAGAAATCGACTGTAATAAAATATCAGGGATGGACCGCCGAAAAGACCGTTTTCTAATTAAATCGTAGTACAATTTGTGCGACATTCATTTAGACATTTGTGAAACTTGAAATGATCTGAAGTATTCAATTTCTCCAGCGGATAAATTCATGGAATAGGAAGGTTCAATAATTACTCATTTTAACCACTTATACACAATGAGATTTGCTTGCAATCACCTTTTCGCCAAATTACCGCACATAATTTCCCAAATAACGCCATTGGAAGGGATTACGCTACGAGTATTTCCCCATAAACCATAATCCTAAAATGATGTACCAGTGCGTGGAAAAGGTGGAAGACCCCCTCCATTGTGGGCCACCTGCCTCTCCGACTTCTCAGACTCCAATATGCCTTTTCAGCTCCTTTCCATGTACTAAGCGCTTATGAGTATCTATCGAGATGTTGTGGATATTTTCTCAAAGATAAACGAAAATTGATCTCCAAAACATCTGAATTTCTGTAGGTACCGAAATTTGTGCTTCGACACTCTGATGTTTAGAAATTTACCCCTCACAAAATAGCACTAGTGTCCCAGCGCCGTATCTTCCGGATTTGCGAATCTTTGGTTAAATCGAAAGAGAAAAAAATCCAGAAAAAATTGTATTCTTACTCGAAAATCTGTAGAAGATCGGTATTATCACTTCCCGATAGGGGAGTTATTGTAATCACCCCAAAAGTCAAGAGTGTCGTAGACATGAAATTTTGACTTTTCTCGGCGTTTGGCATCATTCTGACATGTTTCCAATGAGATGTTCGTGTATGTGTGTGTGCGTATGTGAGCAAATCTTTGGCAATCGGTTTCTCGTAAACGGCTGCACCGATTTTAATTTTTTTTTTTTTCAATTACGTCTCGCCGAGGCGGTGTTCTGAAAGGAGTTTTTTTTTATAATTGGCCAGGTAGGTTTTTAGTAATTAACAAAAAAACCACGATTTTAATTGTTTATAACGCTCTATTACATGAACGATAAGAGTTATAGGAAAAGGTTCTAAATGAAAGTTGTTCCTCATGTAAAAACAAACATTTTGTGTTGTATGATTTTTTTCGTAACACGCATAATTAAGACGATAGCGCTTAATTAATTCGATATGCTCAACGATATGATTTCACCGCACAAGCGAAATGTAACCTGAATATTGGTCAAAAATTGATCGATTATGTCACGCAACAAAAACGAAGTTGTAATGTCCTCGAGAGCAAGTAGCTTCCGAGACACATCACAGAAACCATTATTTTTTAAATGAATTCCCCATGCAGAATACTCGATGATATTTCCTGATAAAACCAGTTACTATCGACATAATCCACTTCTAGCGCAAATCTCACAAATCCAAAATTTCAACACCTATCGCAAAGTTTTTAGTTCGCTCCCTAAGGGATAACAATCCTTCCTGCACATCCTTAGTGATCTTCACATTGATGCAAGCCAGGCATATGTCAGTGGATATAATGAACAAGGGAGAAAATTTTGCGAATGAATGAAAACCGTGACAAAAGAGCGTTGTACAGAGATTTCAAAGACATCAGAATGGCGTAAGCGTAACATTAGCGCGGGCCCTAAAGTGAGTACTCTGATACAGTGTTGTGTTGAGGCATGTGTACAATGGCCCAGCCAGACCGACCGGAAGTGAGCTACCTGTCTCCCACGTCCGCAGCCTCCCAGCAACTCTACATATCCATGTGTATAAAAATGTTTAAAAGGAGAATGAAAGAGAGCTATAAAAGCCAGACGAGACGGCTTCACCACATACGAGTGAATTGGATGTACGTGCGTTTGTTCTATGGGAGACTGGACTTTTTTTTCTCAATGGATTCTTTTTTTTTTTTTGTTTCCCTTCATCTGGCAGAAGAGAACTTGGACCTGTGCGAGAGCTGACTATTGATGAGGTGTGCGGCAGGAGAATACAAGGAGATGTATGGTGCAGCTTTTCAACAGTTTCGGGTGAAAGATGGACATTTTTTGGTTCCATCATTTTTTCGGTGTGCATTGAAAACAGACTTTTTATATTATTCGTTGAGAATAAGAAATCATAGGAATTTCAAGGACTTAATTTTTTTGGTGTGAAACATCTATAATGTGGCGCATGGAAAAAATTCGCTCTCGGATAGCCAATTTCCTTGATAAATATATATAGATATACTCCACTGATTACACATCGCCCCCTCTCTGCCATCGACGCATAGGGAATGCGCACAAGTTGTATGTACATATCAAGATACGCTGCAGCATTTCAAAATATTTTGAAACGAATTGAGAAATTTTTTAAGAAATTAGAAAATTTTGGAAATAATTTTTCAAAAATTTGAAAAAAAATTGAAAAATTGTAGACAAATTTTGGAACAATTGGAACGATTTCAAAAAATTGTGGAAAAATTTTGCAAAAATTTCGAAAAAATCACTTTTTTAAAAATTTGAAAAAAAAATGGCAAAAACTTTGAACAAAATTGGAAAAAAAATTTCAAAAATTTTGAAAAACTGTAGACAAATGTAGAAAAAATTTGCAACAATTTTGAAAAAATTTGCAACAATTTTGAAGAAAATTGGAAGCATTCTGGAAATGTTTGGAAAATTTGCAGTTTTTTTAAAAATTTGGCAAAGTTTTGCAAAATTTGAAAAAATCTTTTCAAGCATTTGAAAAAACAGTATTGGAAAACGTCCAATAATTTTCATCAATCAATTTAGATCAAAATTAGTGTTTCTATGTTTCACATCTACCAGGTGTCTCATGACGCCTGACTTTTTTTTGCAATTGAACAACTTCAAAATTCTATGAACTCTCCACTTTGAAGACACATTTTCGACACATTTGAAAGGCTAAAATTAAGAAAAGTAACAAACAGAAATTCTACAAAAGTTTCAAATTTCCGAAATCTTCCGAAATTTTGAAAACTATAAGATGGGAATTGGGACCGTCGACTGGAGCACATGACCAAACGCCTAATTAATCGACTAAAATTTGATAATCGACCATGTTTTCGCGCCAATAGAATACCTTCCTCTTACGTCATAGTGACGGCGTCCAGTGTTGCACATGGCAGCATGAGGTATAATGTCAGTGCCTCATGACGAGCCTATAATGGACTGTAGGGGGAACGAGTAGAGGTGCTAGTGTACAGGTATATTTACACAAAGCCGACAGACATCTGTTTAGCCCTTGGCTCGCTCACCTCTCGTCTATCCCATCCAAACCTTCTGAACCAATTAAAATAAGAGGAAGGGATTAGGCTACATTCAAATGCCTGTGGACATCTCTAATTGCTGTATTTTACCTTCCCCGAAATAAACCATTTTCAGACACTACTGTATTGTCAATCTCGGGCGGAATATTGAGCATTCCCTGGAAATGTGTCTCATGGGAAAATATCGGAGCTACCTATCACCCCAAACTATCCGGAAGGACATTGAGACCAATCCAGCATTGGGCGAAGATTTTCTGATAAAAAAAATCTGTAAATCACTAAAAATCTACCATGTCTATAGCGACGTTAAAGTAAACTATTTTTATAAACAGCATTTTTCTCCCTAACGTATAAAAGCTGAATGGTTCCCCATGAAACGAAGCACGTCCCATGCTCCCAGCCTTCTTCTCCATCTAGAGTATTTAATCAAATTGAGAGGATTCTCGTGTGAACTCCATGGACCACAATCAGCATCCGCTGGATTCTCCTCGCAGGGTGAATCCAGCCACCGCATTTTTGTTTCACGTCCCACCGTGAACATCCTCAATATTTTGCCTCATGTAAGAATGAAGCAGACTTATTAAAGTACTTTAGACATGGCAAAACTGTATGCACGGCCAATCGCCGGTTGATACTATATAACGGATAACCTACATTTCGAACGCACCAGTGATACACCCACACGAGTGGCCCCGTGTGATACCTATTGGTCTCTTTCGTATGCAACCTTCGTATTATAGCTCTTCCGCGTGTGTCGCGCACTATTCACATGTTTCCCTCCTCCTCCACCCCCTTTTCTACCCTCTTCACCGCCTCCTCTTCCCCCCCGCCCTCCCACCCCTCGCACCGCCCTCTTTCTCTACGACACCCATATACCGGTGATCGCAACGTGCGTGCACGAAACATTTCTCGTGGAACAAAAAACGACAGGCCGAAATCACCAAGTGGGTCAATTCGCCTCTTGACGACTGTCGAGGTCGGGGAAATGATGTGAGAAATTGTGGAAAAAAAAATACGAGGGATTGAAAATTTTGCCCGGAGGCTTTTGAGTATTGTACAGCGAAGCATTTGAATAATGGGAATATGTGTATGTGTATGTATGTGTGTGGGTGAGTGGGTAGGTGCGTGGGTGAGTGGGTAAGTGGGTGAGTGGGTAGGTGGGTGGGTGGGTGGCTGGTTAGATGAGTAGGTGGGTAGGTGGGTAAGTAGGTAGGTGGGTGAGTGGGTAGGTGGGTGGATGGCTGGGTGGGTCAGTGGGTGGGTGGGTAAGTTTGTAGGTGAGTCAGAGGGCGGGTGGGTGTTACCAAATTTATCTTAAACTCGGCCTAAATTTTGATGTTCTCCTAACCCTTCCATATTAAAACAAATGATAAATTTGACTCTTCTGAAAAATACAATCCTCGTTTCAATCGACCTGCAGATTTTGCTTAGCATAATATTAGTATGAAAAAATATTTAATAATGCTTTAAGCACTCGTGATATCACCAAGAAAAAAATTTCTAACATTGTTCTCTCCAGGTTTGGGGAATTTCTCTCAAAGGCTCTTACTTAAATTCCGTGCAGAGCATTTGAATAGAGTGAATATGAGGAGAATTGTTGGTATTCAGATGGAGGGTTTTGAATATTTTTTGGTAAGAATGAAAATACTTGAGACTGTTTCTTAAGAGAAACCGGATGGACCAGTGCTGCATGACATCACTGATCAAACATGGGCGAGGAAGAGGTAAATAAAGGCGATCTAATCGCAGACTTATCAGTCCCCTTCTCGTAGTTTATTGACAATCCAGCATCACGTCTTCTTCTCAACGAAATATTCCAGACACTTGACGATTTTTTTTTAGTGAGTCAAAGATGTAGTATTTGCTTGAGGAAGAATTTCAGTTCAGTTGATAAAGAAAAAACTTGTTAACTTTCTGGATAACGAAGTCACTATAGTCATCTCAAAAATGAAAAAGTTCGTCGGAAGTGTTTGTGGTCCTGTTGGTGGACACAATTAACACCTGCGTTTTGCAATTTTTGTTTGATATGTTTTTTTTTCAAGATCAGCTCAAGTGATCTGTGCGTAATCTGATGGAAAATTTCACGTAGGACGCAGACACTGAAACACCATCCGCAGATTGTACCTGTAGTTACCCCTTAATTATGCACATTAGGGAAAAAATCATGACCGAAAATATGGATGGGTGTCCAGTAGTCCCCCTGAAGGATCTGAAAATTCTCAAAATTATGGGAAAAATATATAGTGAATGAATTCTCTCTCCCGCACTATCTCGACGAAATTAAAAATCAATTTAAAACATATCACACGAGATAATTCCATGGAAATGAAAAAGAACCAATAACCTTCTGATAGAACAGGAAGTCAGGGTAATAAATTTTCAATTAAAGAATTTACTACTAGATTGAACTACTTTGCCACAGTGACATCCAAGTACATCTCAGGTAGTATCATAAAATTTGGGTCTCGTCAGAAGGCTCAGGGACATGGAATTTGAATTTCCAACATAGATCTTAATTTGGTTTGCGCCCACCCACAAACATCCATCAGTCATTGATACCTCAAATTTCATCTCTCCACTTTGTTACAAGTATTCAGAATTCGAAGCCATTGCTATTGTTATAGAAGGTTCTTTCCACAATTTAAGCACCCAGTAAGACCGCATTCTCGGAAAGTGTGATGGTGTGAACAAAAGCGATATTATTCAGACTGAAAATTGTAATTAACTAGATGCTTGGGTTGAATGAGTGTAACGCCCGAACGACCTTACCTACGTTTAATTGTTGGCCAACACTTGTCCTTCAAAGATTTTCTCGAAAAGGCAAACGTTCCATTCACAAATTGTTTCAAGAAGAATGTTATCAAACAGAATTTACAGGGAATTCGATATTCCACAATATCAGTTATATGTGATTTTACGATTATATCGATTATATCATCGCGGACCTCAATCGCCAAATTCATCACGAATTTTTCACACACACATGCACGTACGAGTGTGGTGCCCATGAAATGAGTACGTGAGGTCGGGCGGGAACCAGACCCGCCGCGGAGAGTGGGGGGGGGGGGGGGTCTTCTCAGGCGCCCCACGTAGCATAGGAGTATCTAAAGGTTTACCCCGTGCTTCGAGCAAATTTACCATAGCATCGACAATTTCTTCACAATTTCAAAGAAAAAAAATAAATGGGATGTGAGTGTGACCCTCGACGGGTCGTATCTATACCTTCCCGATAGTGGATGTGTGTGTGTGTTTGTGTGTGCGTGTGACGATACACGTATGAAGTCAAGTTGTATATCAGTAACGCAAATTCGCTGTTCAGGAGAAAACGTGTCACAAAAAAATGCTCACATAGTACATACATACGCGCGAACACACACACACACACACACACACATTTTATTGAAAACGTGTCAGGATGATGCCAAATGTCGAGAAAAATGAAAATGTCATCGATCTGGCACTTCATTTTCGGGGTCATTACAATAACTTTCCCTATCGGGAAGTTAAAAATCTAAAAATTCGGAGACTCGTATATTGTTGAAGCGTCCGTAAAAAAATGACTTAAAAAACTTTTAACAAGATTTCTGACCTAAGAAACACAAGAGAGAAAAATGAACGCGTCTTTATCTGTATATTATTTACTTTGAAAAATTAGCCATACAGTGACGAGTTTTTCCTTGATATTGAGGACATCGTAAAGTTGTCAGCATGGGAAAATATAAATACGAAGAGAAAAAAAAATAGAGAAAGAATTGTAACGAAGCAAGAGGTACGGGAGACACATGAGGTACAACCTCATGTACTTATCGCAACGAGTCATTACATGACTCCCCAGGCAAACAATCGAACGCTCGTAATGGTCAGACGAGTTGACAACTTTCCGTCTTAATTTTCGCTGGCGGTGCGAGGCCAAGATGATAAGAACGAATCGTGAATTAACCTGTTGTTGTTCATTGTTCTATTTTATCCATGACCGCTTGAAACATTTTCGACGCTATTTTATATCTCTACAAATGAGCGAAAAATTGAAGCCAAATGGTTTTTTTATCTAATCGCCAACGATTGCAGAGCACTTTCTTCTAGAGTATTGATGATAAAGCAAATTGAGAATTGGGTTCTGCGAAGTTTCATGATTCACGGATTGGAGGAGGAGATGTTGGCAAATGAATGTTGCAAGACTCAACAAGGGAAGAGACAATGAGCGATGTTTTCTGACGCGAAAGAACATCTTTGCAAATTATGCAGAAGGCTTTACACGAGTTGCAGCTGATACGCTGTCAAATACTCTCTCCTGGAGAACAAATCAGGACAGTTAGGCAGCCGTGACTTTTAAATTTCGGCCAGTTTATGAAGTCAATAAAATCACGAGGGTTTCCAATGAATGAGATTTGAGATATGACAGAAATTTTAGCGAATCCAGAAATTTGGAAAATCGAAATTTTTTTGAATTGTAAAAATGGGGGGATGTTTAGAGGTCAAAAATTCCCAAAATTTTGAAAGCTGCAAAAATTTTGAAAATATAAAAAATTTCAAAAATTTCAAAAATTTCAAAAATTTCAAAAATTTCAAAA
Source organism: Asobara japonica (assembly GCA_026005395.1). Classification (NCBI taxonomy): domain Eukaryota; kingdom Metazoa; phylum Arthropoda; class Insecta; order Hymenoptera; family Braconidae; genus Asobara; species Asobara japonica. The sequence continues at coordinate 104,330 of BQMI01000488.1, read as the reverse complement.
ATTTTAAAAATTTCAAAAATTTCAAAAATTTCAAAAATTTCAAAAATTTCAAAAATTTCAAAAATTTCAAAAATTTCAAAAATTTCAAAAATTTCAAAAATTTCAAAAATTTCAAAAATTTCAAAAATTTCAAAAATTTCAGAAATTTCAAAAATTTCAAAAATTTCAAAAATTTCAAAAATTTCAAAAATTTTAAAAATTTCAAAAATTTCAAAAATTTCAAAAATTTCAAAAATTTGAAGAATTTCAAAAATTTCAAAAATTTCAAAAATTTAATTTTTTCAGAAATTAAAAAAAAAAACAAAATTTTGAATATTGCGAAACCAAAAATGTAAAAAATGTCAAAATTCCAATAATGCAGGAAAATTCAAAAATACTAATGATTCGGAGAAATCTAAAAAGGAGCAAGAACTGAGACAGGATCAACCCAAGTGCAAATTCCAGAAGCCTCCTAATACAATTGTACCCTCCATTTACTTTTTGTCTTTACTCCCAATCCAAGCCATCGACATGCCCGAAGGCTTCGCCTAGAAAATTTCGTCGAGATGACTGGACCCCTAACGTCTTTATAATGAACGCAATTACGTACAGCAAGAGGCCAAATTTCTGTCTGTTAAAATTAAAAAGAATGTCTCCAGACATTACGAAAATGAGTGAAGATAGGATCGTTTCAAAACGACTTATTGACGACATTAAAAATGCTCCTCAGTCTAACGATACACCTTGTCATCCACGGAATTTCTGAAATGAGAGAAGAATGATAATCCCGATGCTCATTTACCACTCATTACTGATGTGAGGCTCGCCTCGGGCCATAACACATTATCAATTCTTATCGATCCATTGATACAGTGGTATGAAAAATTCGTAGCAAAGACATTGATCTAAATAACTATTATCACATTTGATAGGTTATTTTTCTTCCATTAATTATATAAGCGTCATTGACTGATGGAGACCTTGAGAATCATGAAAATAAAATCATTTTTTAAACCCAAATGACATCATGGACTTGTCTCCGAGATAAGGAATTTGACTACTAGACCAGTTGATCTAGATTTTGGCAGCGAAATCATTGATTTAGGGTTGAAAAAAAGCTGCTACAGCTTTGCAAAAATTCCTACCAACCGCAATTGATTCATCGATGCCAAATTTATGCGCACAAATGAAAATGTAGCAAAAGATTCTCTGTTACGATCTCATTTGGTACAGCTGCTGAATGAGCCTATTTTCATATTTATTCAGCAAGAGCTATACCAAAAATTCTTCAATGAATTTGGTCCATTTTTATACTGCAAAATGGGCAAAAAATAATGATACATTGTGGTCCTCAAATCATAGGAAAAGGATTTTTATCGCATTTGCTTTCCGCTTACCGACCATTCTTCGCAACCACAATAACAATATAGAAGGCAGTTCACTCTATGCAGGTGAGAAAGCGGGCGATTCAAATCGAAACGTAACTTGGCCGATACGTAACCGCCTATCTTCATAAGCGACCTCGAATTGAGCCTAAATGATTACTACCTACGAGTCGATACTGACCTACCTATAGCATTAGAAAATTCCAATTACAGAAATTTTCCACCCACTCACATAAAATTAATTTAGGAAAATTAGTGCTACGTTGCACTATATGTCATTTAATTTTCAAATCCACCAAATGAAAAAAATGTCAACCAATATTTGCCAAAAATAAAACGAGATTCGTCCTAAGAAACTTAACCCGTTTTCTCCCCACGGCGCTTTTCAACCAATATCTCAAAATTAACACAAGATAGCGGGATTTTCATGGAATCCTCTTTTGCAGAGCAACACTAGACCTACAAATTTGTATTAATGAAAATTTTGATATCTCTGTTAAGATTCGATATATTCAGCGATGACTGGCGTCAAACGAAAACAGACTTGGCTCAATTGATGACTTCGCCACTAAATTGCCAAAATTCCAAACAAATCGTTTCCATATTGCGCCTCACTTTTACTCTTATGGAGATTGGTATTGCATTGCTAAGCTTGGATAAGTAAAAATCACTATGGAAAATCGTGGTCCGACCTGTTGGTCTGGGGACTTTTAGCTCGCGCAGTTGGTGTAATCGCGCCTGCGGCGGCCGTGAGCTCTGCGCGGGCCAAAAATTCCCAGATCCACAGCCCGGAGAATCGTTATTCTCAATGCATAATCGTTTATCAGCATCGGACAAATCGTTCAGTCAGCGTTTATTTCATTTATCTTCACTAGTATTCAGAATCTTAACGAGTACTCCGTAAATTCCTTCCACTCTTGGATCACTTCCAAATATTGTTAATGATCAAGATAGGTTAGGCGGAGACATCAGTAACACTTGGGCACTTCCAATTTTTCTATCTATCTTTATGATAACATTAGTACTTACTTTTTATCTTTGAAAAAGAAAATTAAATCTAGTTTTCACCATGTCCATAAGCAAGATGTATCGCTAATGGCATGAAATCTCAAAAAATTTCTGTCTCATGATATTAATGACATTCTTTGGAATTTGGGTTTCGTGCATACCACACATCACTACAAAATGACATAATCTTTTTCTCCGTTGTAATTTTTGAAAACAATCGATCTCCTGATAAATGATCCAAGATAGTTTAGAATCATGTTTAAAAAATTGTAAAATATAACACTCATAAAAATATTCAACAAAATTTTGCCAATAATTCGTTATCATGTAATCCGCTTCTTGTATATAAGCGCGTTATATCAAGCCCAGTCTACAAGTCAGGTTGGGGAATTCGAAGCTTGAACGATGAGATCAATCTTGGTCCGACCTTCGCTGCCGAAGCTTGGACTTGATAGCTTCGACATAGCTTCATCCTATGTATAAGCCTAGATCAAACCAAGCTTAGTTATATCAAAGATATCCAAGCTTTGGTGGCTTAGCTTGTGCCAAGCTTGGCTCAATCTTAGCGTCCCTACCGTTGGTCCACAGGCAGAATCCAATCTACGTCCAATATTGGATACCTACATACATCCAAGCTTACTAGAATCATCCAAACCCAAGCTTCAGAAACCACGTTGTGCTCAGCTTGGTCCGAGCTCAGCTTTGTTAGCTTTGAATCTTAGCTTTAGCAAGCATGAATCCCGGATTGCTACCATCTAAACCCAAGCTTCTGAACTAAGGTTGAACTAACCTGGATTGAAGCATATTTCTCCTAGTTTCGATTTACTGGCGTCAGCGAAACTCTGCTTAATATTGGATTCATATATAAATCCAGGATTGCTGCATCACCTAAACCCAAGCTTGGAAACGAATGTTCAACTAAGCTTGGTCCAACCTCAATGTTCCTATCTTCGAAGTTTGAACCAAGATAAATTTTGTAGCTTGGGCCAAGATTAATTTCGATGCCTCGACCACGAGAAACTTTGGAATTTGGACGAAAATGAACTTCGAGGCTTGTACCAAGATAAAGTCCGACGCTTGAATGAAGATAAAGTTTGAAGCTTGGATTAACCTACGTAACCAATCTAGGATGAAACTTATTCTCTAAGCTGGGATTGGTGTTACAGTCGCATGTTGTGTACAGATTGACCGAGGCTTCAAACCACAGCTTTGGCGAAGCTTAGTGAACCCTCGTCCAAGCTTTGATCAAGCTTCATCGCATGGTCAATTCCCACCTGGGAATGAGCGCGACGCGAGCGCGCGGCAGCGTTCCTCACGTAATCGGTATATCTGTATTTATGATAAACCAGTGACGCTCAAAAGATATAGGTATATTAATCACATTAGTGACGCTGCGGTGTCAATTGCGCTCCTTGCGGACTAGCCTTAAACCTCGAGTGATCGCGTCATGGCACAAGCGCAGTCCATTTCCTTATTATCGTGATAAGCACTAAAATACCATGGGTTATCACATAGAGAATATTCTTATTACGACATGTAGAGGATTTTGCCATGTGACTTCCCCACTTCTCATATTGTTTTTAATTAAAAAATTTCAACATAAAACATAATTATTTCAATTGACCATGCTTGCAGTTATTAGTTATATATATATGATGCGTTTCAAGCCATTCAACTTTGCGTATATTTGAATTTGATGGGCTTTGACAATATGTGGATGTCCATGTAAAAAGGGACCACTTGGTCGGTTCTGAGGTATGTATGCTACAGTAATCTTGATTTGATTCCCTACCTTTTGAACCAAGAATTACTATGGTAGCACATAAACTGACGTCGCTAGGTTAGGTCAACTCAATAATATAACATTGGGTTGAAGAGAAGTTGCGAAAAAAGTTAAAAGTGAAAAAGGTGAATCTCTCGGAAACTGAATTCACCCAAATGGTCCCTTTTCTGTATACGTCCACATGCACGGGCTGCGCTGCGCATAACACATGACTAGATACGTTCGGTGAATGGGCGCGACCACTCGAGCGTTAAAGAGGTGTCGGATGATCACAAAACATCCGCACAACATGAAAATTTCATGGATTTCTCAGATTTTATTTTCGAGCTGATAACAATCGTCTCCTCTTATCAAAAGTTCCAGATTAGAAAAATCGGATGGAAAAGTTTTTTTATTCCATTTTCCTCGGAAAATATCTTCATTTAGTGGGATGATATTTTTTTCCAAGAAAGCAATTAAACTTAATTATGTGAATTTCCCAATGGCCGAAGGGGTGTAGTACATTCGGATATGAATATTCTCGGACCTTCACACTGTACCATCCATTTCCTTGAAATCCATTATTTTGAAAATATTTGGAAAGTATGTCGTTTTTCACTCCACACCAAATACAATAATACATAATTTTGGGATGCAATAGAGGGGATTAGCGAGTGGTCAGGATAGTAGACCGCCAGCAAAAATATGAGAATAGGATAGGGCACAATGGGGAGGTACAAGAGAGGTAGTCCACTGAGTAGTGCTAATCCACAATCAGGGCGTCGAGAAGGCGAAACCGTATGGGCCATAAAGATGAAGACTTTACTATGGCTTTGGCTATTTGAAGGGTCCCCCGAGTTTGCCAACGCTGTACGTGATCGATTTATCTATCTTTCTCTCTCTCAGTGTGAAGTTCTGGGGAAACCTGACGAGAGCGTCTACGCGATTGGCACCGACCTGGCGCGTCTGGCGCAACTACGTCAGTACATCTTCCTGGAGACTGAGATCGGTGGCAAATGGCTAGACGTATTATAGCGGAAATTAGGGTAGTTTCAGCAGCACAGATAAGAACAGGGTTCTCTATTCAACACTCAGGTGATTCTAAAATTGGGTCGCCTTGTACTCCAATTAGGAATTACTTAATTGGTGAATTAAATGATTACATGTTTTTTTTATTGAAGCAGCACTCGATTTTTAGCTTAATTACCTGATGCTGTCGTGCCACCACAGGCGGCAACTCAATATCTGGTGCAACCTATTTAATGTCCGCAAAAAAAATCGTCTACCTACTTTTGCGCCTTAAAAAAAATATACTTCGGCTAAATATCCATTTACTTGAGGAAGTGTCTATATATGCTTACAGACCGAACTCTTCAAGCCATTTTCCTACGACCCAAATTAAGCTACGATTATGACCCTCATTATGATTTGTATGATTGTTATGGAACTCATAACCTTGAATGAATTTGCTCTATAATAATTAACATTGAATAAATCATGCATTTTCATTGATCCGATTTGTAGCGGATAATAGTTAGAGAAATCCATACAAGGTCAATTGCGGTATGCTCATAATGATATATGGGGTATAATGAGGATCATAGTAGGGAGTTAATTTGCATGACGTGATAATATTAGAATTGAAATTCGACTTTTTTTCTCTTTCCTTATCTAAGTTCATGGATATTTGTGAATAATAATTAATTGTTCCTGTTCGATTGTTTGTTCTTCCAAAATGTGCACGATTTGATACTCTGATCGAGTCTACCTCTACTGTACCTCTAATCTACCAAAACCTATGTTTTGTGAATAGATATGTAGTGAAACACGTGTCAATTACAGTTACCTCAAATTTGTAAGGGCTCATTAATGATAGAACTTGTTGTAATCATCGCCAATTCTCAAAGCATATTTTTGCTACATAATTACTCTTTTGACAGTACTACAATGTTGATCAACATGTCTTGGATGATGTCTGGTGATGACGTGCGTGTGTGTGAGTGTGTGCGTTTGGGTGTGTGGTTGGATGAGTGGTTGGATGGGTGGGTGGGTGTGTGGTGGGATGGATGGGCGTGTGGTTGTGTGGGTGGATGGGTGTGTGGTTGGGTGGGTGGTTTTGTGGGTGTATAGTTGGGTGGGTGGGCGGCTGGTTGTGTAATTAGGTATGCGGTTGGGTGGTAGTGGGGGTGGGCGGGTGGTTCTGTGGGTGGGTGTGTGGGTGGATGTGTAGATGGATGTGTGGTTGGGTGGGTGGATTTGTAGGTGTGTACTTAGGTAGGTGTCCGGCTGGTTGTGTAGTTGGGAAGGTGTGTGGTTGGGTGGGTATTGGGGGGTGCATGAGTTGATGAGTGGGTAGGTTGGTGTGCGTGTGGGTGGGGTGGTGCGCGGGTGGGTGAATGTGTAGATGAGTGGGTGGGTGCGTAGGTTGGTATGTGGGTGGGTGGGTGGACAGGTGTATGTGTGGCAAGGGGAAGTGGGCGATTCGGAAAGTGAGCTTGTGGGTGGGTGAGCATGTATTAGCGCTGAGTAAACTTCAATTTATAATTCTTGTAGTTCAAATCCATACTAAGCATCAACTTTTACAGATCAAATACGTATACAACAGAAATAGAAAAAAATGTATGTACCCAAAAAAGAAATTCTGTACCCATCAATTGTATGAGTCAGGTTGGGGATGCTTATTCAAGCTATATGATACAATTTTTTTTTATTTTTCATTATGACCTAGAATTTTTAACGATGTTGTCGGGTTTTTTATATACTTCATCCTTTATCGTGTTATCATTATGGAAATTAAATTGAGCTCAATAAAATCACCCCATTGCTCGTATACTGTGGTACAAGTACGATCCAACAGTACAAGCTATTTATACACATTACGATATGGAAATTAATCTAAAAAAGAATTTATTCCAACAATCTGAAAAATCTGAAAGACCGCCAACGTTTGTTTCGACTTTACTTCTTTCTTTTTCGGTTTCGTGGATGACACCAAAAGTTGGTGAAACAATAATTATCAATACGAAATTGTAAGTCCTTCATTCGGCACGATTTTACTGAAAACTGATTTTGAATATTTAAAAATTGGGGTAAATGAGACTCGTTCCTAAGACTTTTCTCACTCGTATGAGACGTCTTTCTTTGTATCACTGACAAATGATGAGATGTATTCCTGTAAACATGACGCTGACTTCCGGCGGCATAAAAAAATCATCAAAGAATTCATGCAGATTATTCCAGGTTTTATGTTCGGGGCCCGAGTGTCCAAATACATCAATCCACCCCTTTGGTCCTCAGGTATAACACCCGGGCCGTTGAGACTCCAATGTGTGTGGCAATTATTTATACTATTTAGGTTTTGTTCAATGTAATGGCCAAGATGTGCCGTCGAAAATACTCAAAAGGTATGAGATACCCTTTGGACCCATTGCGACCCATCCACACTGCAAAATGACACTTTGAAGATTTATACTGAAGGAGCTCAGTTTCCACATTTAAGTCTTGATTCAATCTGTTTCGGTAGTATTTCGAACACACACACACATACCCAACACACCGCACCCAATCACCCTCCCGCCCACACACACACACACAGACACATACACAAACACGCAGATGCACACTCATGCGCGTTAAGGCAGTGAGAACACCAACAAGAGTGCAGTCCCTCGAGGATTCGCTACACTTCTTCAATTATGCAAATGCGAAGAAACATCATTGAGCATCAACCACGTACTTTCGAGTGCAGAACAACATTGGTTTTTCCGATTCTTCTGCTATCTCCAGCCGTGCAGGCCATAGAGCCTTATAAAGAATGGGAATTGTTCTTAACACTATATATACTGAATCGATTTCATCCACAATGCGAACACCGCTGAGTAACATGAAGACTTTGATTCTGACCTCGATGACTTCGATGGTGCCATTCGCTCGGGAAAAATTCCGGCCCAAAACTGATCTATTTACCTACACACATACACACGAAGTTCTATGCGAAGTTTATTTTTGAATTAAAAATAATTTAAATTTCAGATTTCTGGAAAGATTAAAAACGACATTGAGCATAACCGATAGAAGTTTTCGTGTGTGTGGGTGTGTGTGTGCGCGTGTGTGATGATTCGCCTATACCCAACCACATTCTTTTGCTATCGACTTCGCACGTACAAATTATGCGATCAATATCCTGCTTCCAGCGTCCGAAAGATTCTCACCTAAATTGGGACCGCTTAAATTTCCCCTAAAAATAGAAAAAAAATTATGTCAAGCGGCAATTACAAAACAGCAAGTGTCTTGTATGGGACCAAAGGGCTAACTAAAATTTCTAAAATATCGATTGAACATTTATGTTTTCGCCAAAGTTGACGCATCTGACAAAACTCAGTGACCTCATCACCCAATTCATGCAGATTATTCCACGCTTTATGCTCACATACCCACTGTCCAAATACATCAACCCACCCCTTTCCGCCCCAGGTATATCAGCGTGACCGTTGAGACTCCAATATCCCTGGCAATTATTTATGTTATTTAGTTTTTGTTCAATGTAATGACCAAAACAGGCGGTCAGATACCCGGGAAAAGGGATGCGACAACCCTTGGACCCATACTGATTCATCTGCCTGAGCGCCAGGTCAGTTTCAATTGATATGCAACCGCTTTATTATTCAATCCTCATCCAGGTATCTCCACAGCCATTGTCTATTTCTCTCCGTGCAACCTTTTCCCTAGCCTCTTGTTTTATCTTGCCCCTGGTTTAACGAAATATAAAAATTTCACCATAAGTTACAACTTTTGCGCTTACTGTAACCCATGCGTTGCTCATCCAGTGACTTTGGGGGGGATTGACTTTTTCCTTTTCATTTGGGGTGTCATTTTCAGGTAGCGAATAATGGATGACACAAATTACACAAGCCGGTCCAGTCGGAACAATAACCCAAACCCTTATAATCCGTTGTACCTACAAAGATATTCCATGAAACCAAACAAGTCTGGTCTCGAGTGGAAATTTCAGCAAATTCACAGAATTAATTGGGTCAATAAATGGGCCCTATGGGTAACTGATAATTCTATGGTGTCAACCCAGCGGGTGATCGGGTTCAATTTATGTGGGAACTGAGTGACATGAGGATTGGTAACCTCAGGTATAACGTAGAGGGTGGGTGACGGGGGGGGGAGGAGCGGGGAAAAAAGCGGGAAACTGCGGAAAGCTCTCAAGGGATTGGCACACGCGTATTATTACCATCAATATATTTTCACCATTTTATGACTTTTTCTGGGGTAAAAATTGTCGCGATGTACGGAAGCAAACACGTGGAAATTTTTACGATAATGGAGGATGAAAAATGCATCTAATGGCATATTATTTTTACGTGTTGAATAATTTTTGATGTCTCCAACGATGATATCATGTTCTAAGTGGTGTCATTAAGAGTTAAATTTCTTATGAGAAAAAAAATGGAACAAATTACAAATAGTCCATTTGATAAAATCATTTTTTTTATGACTCATGAAGTATAAGTTTATCAATATTCCTGTGAATTCAATAGAATGGGATTTTTATTGGGGCTAGATTCAATTAGTGCGAAATTGAAATAAATGGGATAAATTTTGCGTGTTATCGAATAGGGTTATTGTAATGAGTCAGCTAATGAATAATCACATTTGCGGGATATTTTCATATTTCAAAATATCCAGAATCATTTTTTTGATGATTTATAACAAAATGCCGGTGTATGTTATTGTGCGTGCGTATGTGACAAACAAATTGCGTCAACGATTTTTCTTGGAGGAATGAAGCAATTTGAGTTTGTTTTTTTTTCGCAAGCGACGCGTCTTGACCCAATTTAGATGCGTGAGAAATTTTTGAGAGCACACTGCGGTACGAAAAAAAATGTCATTATTGAAAAATTGAAATTTAGTGGTCATGTGCAAAAACATCTTTGCAACAATCGTCTGATGAGAATCTTCGCGATGTCCATTTTTCGCTTTTTCAAAATTCAAATTTGAGGTTTGCGCAAGCGCAAATGAAAAATGCAAAAAAAACAATCAACTTCTGAGCAAAGAGCACACAAGAAAATTTTTCCAATTGTTTTTTTTTTCCAATATAAAAATATTTCAAAATAAATTTCCAAGCTCGTGTATTTTGAAATTTTTTTTATTTATTTTTATATAACAAACAGACGAATAGTGCATAGTCAATTTTTCTCAGTCAAAATTTTAACAGAAAAGAAAAAGACCACAAAAGCAAAATTGATTATCATAATATTCCCTCGAACCTATTCAATTGCAAATTCGCCTCCAAATATCATTGCATTAATTTCAATTTTCATTACGTGTAGCACGCAATATAAGTACTGTTGCAATATCAACATTGCTTTCTCATTAGAAAACGAGAGGGAGGTGTATTTTGAAATAATAATCGATTAATTAGAAACACAGATATTTCCCGGGTTGTGAATTAAGCGAGACGGCTACCTCACGAGCATATCTCAGAGATACATATAATATTTTTTTTCAATGTGCTAACAAATGGCAAATGTAGGAGCATCAGAGCGCTAATAAGTTTTCACTGTACTCTCACCGAACCGCGTGCGCGTGCCTGCACTCACAGCTAGACTGGCGTTCATGTAATGCACGGGGATAATTATCGATTAATATGATAAGGCCCTCAACAACCTAGACGGAAGAAGCGTGATTTGTTGTCCGAGTTTTACCGCATTCGGTGCGATGATTCCCGTTTGCTTACCACGTGTGAATTGCTTCCTCTTTTTTCGAACAATCTTACGACGATTTTTTGAAGATTATCTCATAATTACAGACTATAAAAAAAAATGGCATGTGGGTCAGAAGATTTCAGTAAAAATTGACTTGTAAGACCCCTAAAAGTTCAATTATTTCGTTAACTCCTGGATCTACTTACAAAATTTTAAGAATGTCAGAACTCTCCAAAATTTCAGTATTTTCAAATCATTCAAAAAAGTTTACAATGTGAAAAAAAATTCAATTAAATTTTTTGAATATTTAAATTCTTAATAGAACATTTTCGAAAATGAAGGATTTTCACGGAATAGAAAAATGACAAATATAAAAAATTTTATTGCAATATTGTTTGAAACAAGAATTTTTTTTTCCCTTCAAGTGTACCTCACTGACCTCCAATGTCCAAATTCAATGAAATGAGCCTAGAAAAAACACCGAGTCAACCCGAAATCACCCGACTGAACTCCTCTCCATACCACCCCTTTCATTTGGGTCGATGGTAAGGAGGACGGGGCTAAAGATAGTCTCTCCCGTCCCCCCTGAAAAATTGATACAGCGAAAGCCCCGATAAGCGCACATTATTGCCGCGGTGTGTTTCAAAATCTACTGAATTACAAAATTTCCATAAACGCCTTATAACAGAACTGAGTAAAATACTAAAAAATACTACAGTGCGCGCGGGCGCGCGCGCGCGCGTGTGTGTGTTCGTGTGGTTGAAAATGACCGCCAACAAATTATGACATCATCCCTAACGTAACCACCGAATTCTCCAAAGCTTTCTGCAATTACAGTGAATTTTTAATTATTTGAATGACACAGCAAATAGGAAGATTTCGAATCCATATTTAAAATAGGAGGCAAAAAAAAAACAGGAAAATGATGTAATCTCTATTTTGCTCCGCGTCTGCAAAATTCTTCCAAAATGTCCTCCAGGACGAAACCTCTCAGAAATTGCGTTCTCGGTACGAATCATCATTCCCGCGTACTTGCCATCCTGGCTTTCACCGCGGATGGCAAAGATTCCAAGTGGGGAGAGGGGGCTGGGGATGATTAGTGTTCCTAAGGCTGCCCTGGAAATATGCTATTTCCATGAGGAATAAAGCCGCAAAATGTCCGGTGACTGGTGCTCGTCCGATAACTGAGTCCTTCACCTATACTTGGCATAAGCCTTACGTGTATTGTCCCCCCGCATTGAAATGGATTCGGTGTGTTAGTTCAGCAGAAGGCCTACCTCCGATGCTGTTGCTGGATCAGGTAAGGGGTGGGGGGTGGGCTCCAGGCAGACCGGGCATCAGTCTACCCAGCAGCAGCGCTCCACAATTGCGTAGTGGGGGTGGATAGCTTTACCTTAGCACCGGAGACTGCAATAATACTGGTGGTGGTTGGGGGCCGTTGAGTGGGGGGGTATAACCAGGGAGACGAAAGACAACCTGGTAGGGAGGAGATGATGAGGGCAGCCCAAGCCAAAGGCAGGTTGAGAGAAATTGTCAGAGCCCAAACGTATTCACTTCACTGCGGCGAGTCGTGCGCTCAACATCATCGCACAAGTTTCATTCCATAAATTTTGTTTTTTGTATTTTAAAGAAAAGAGAATCACCAAGTTGACAGTTACCCAGTCACATAACGATACTAAAGATTAATTATTATTGCAAATATCTTGGGATCATTGGACCATGTAAAAACGTCGCAATTACGTGCAATTAAGTGTCTGTGAATTATCATTGCAATTATATATATATATATATTAGTTTATATTACGAAATTGGGGAGACACTTGTGCTGTGGAACACTCATCGCGGTTCGGGTTTTTTTTTGTTTTTTTATTATTTGTGTGAGGGAGTTTTTGAGTGAGACCTCTGTGGAAGTTTTTGGCGAGTGGAGTTGCAGTTTGAGGATTGTTGGGACTTTTTTTTGAGATTTTTTGGGGTCGAGGCCCACTTATGCCGGCGTTAATGACGTGTGGATTACATAGGCCCCGGGTCACCTGAACCGGCATGGATTGCTCCAAAAAAGGTGAGTTTGCGGTATTGAAATGGGAATTTTTAGAGAGCGAAACTACTTCGCTATTCATTTAAAACGGGTCGCTGATTTTTAAGTTATGACATGCGTTTTTGGATCTTTTGCAGTTGCGTATATTGAGCGAAAAAACGGACCCTTCAGCCATCTCCAAATCCGCGCGAATTACATGCTCAATTAAGAGCGAAAAATCGCGTTACTTCAGCTTAAGTTACATGCATTTTAAGTAATTGGGATTTTAGTTGAGTAATTGGAATTTAATGACTTTTTTATGTTTTCTTTTTGAGGGTGCCGGTGTTAATGAGCGTAATGGATGCCCAGTTTTCAGACGCGTGATTAATTTTTTGAGAGTGTATTGAGACATGCATTTTTGGTAAATCTGCTTTCTTTTCTGCGGAAGAAGTCGCGATTTCAGTTATCAGTGTTTATGGACCTTTTTCAACGTTTCTAGTTCTCTTTTTTTTCTGGGGGTACTGATCTTGATAAACGTGATCGATCATCAGTTCTCAGATGCGTGATTCACTTGGCGATTTTGATTGGATAAGTGAGACACCTTGAGGTGTGATGAAATGCCATCTGACTCTGACCTGGTTCACTCTGGCAAACAATTAATTCAATTTGGTACAATTGAAAAGTTTATTCGCGAAAATCTATCTGTTCATTCGCAGGATTTCACTAAAAGAGATTTTTCTATTACGACCTTGTGATCTGCAATAACTCCCGACATAATCGTAACATGAAAAAACGGATTTTCTATCTCACTCGATACCCTTATCCAATCTTTATCAATTCATGAAAGACTTGTAACAAAAATGTTTAAACAAATAGAATTCTACAAGTTTTCCGCTGAGAAATTTCCTGTTAGCGATTACAGCGCGATTTCAAATTTTGGCGCGAAATGGCTGTTTTTTGAATTACGCACTGCGCGCGGGAGGTCAGACATTTTTGAGCATTTGGGGTTTATCTCGATAACGAGTCCATTCTACGAAAAATTTCATATAAACAATTTCGTTGGAAAAAAATGTTGTATAGAATTTTGCTCTATGAGCTCTCGTTAAGGATATAATGACCTTTTAGATGTTTTGGAAATGCCAAGTTTGGGGGAGAAATATAACTCTTCCTATTTGCTTTCCATAATGCTTTTTTTTTGCAATTAATTTTATTGTGTTTGCAAAATTTATATTGAGTTTGCAATCAGGCTGAATGTCGCTTTCTCGTGATGGAATTTTCTGGGAATCGATGTTGGTTCGTGACAACAATGGAGATCGATATTTGAGATAAATCCGGGGAATTGAGAATTGTTTTGTGTCAATATTTTGGTGGGGATAGGGAGAGACCGATCTCTCGGTGATTTCAAAGTCTTCTGAGAAACGAGTAATCTGTTTTCTCGTGCCGATCCCGAGAAATTGGGGGGGGGGGGGGGGAATATGGGAATAAGGAGCAGAGGAAAACAGTAGCCCAGAGTCCAGAGATAATATAACGAGAGACATCGAAGACTTACCTTCTTATCTTCATTCGCCTCGTGTAGGTATATTTCTCATTTTTTTTTCTTTTTTTTTGAGAGCGAGACGGTTTTTATTCCGTGTACTCAGATGTTTTGTTTCGTGAGCATCAAAGAGGATCGGATGTTAGGCACTCAATGTGTTTTTATCTCTATTTTGGTCGCCACGCTTTGGGGGATTTGATGAAATAAAACTTTCCCCAATTCAACAATTTTACTCCGCAATATTTTTTTTTTTCATTGAAAATACGAAAAAAAAAATTAATGTAATTGATGAAAAAAAAATTTGCCCCCCCCCCCCCCCCCCAATGTTGAGTCAATTTTGGGCGCCATTTCTTGGCTTAACTAGTACTACCAGCAATAAAACCAATCACATCACCGAATGGTAAACCCCCCGTCGACTGTGTTCGTTTGAATACCGGGAAAGCCGAATTAGGGCGTGGCGTGCTGAGAGTAACCGCTCCCTTAATTTCGACTGGCGCCATTGGGCCTGAATACCCGACGGCGTGTGCCTGAAAATGATAGATCAGGATGACGTGTCGCGTAGTCTGAAACTCATGGCCCTCTTGTCCCCTCCCCTACACCGGGCACCACGGCACGCGCCAAAAATCCAATGAAAAAATAATTGCTCTCCTTGGACTATAAGTAAAGGGAAATTGAAGAATTAACGCGACATCTCCCGAATTTTTATGTCGGTCCGAAAAATTCCATTTACTTTCAACTTCTTATGCTAAAAAAATTGTCTCTTTTTTTATAAAATGTAGACCTTTTCAAGATATGCATATTTTTTAGAAGTTTTTCCACAAATTTTAGAAACATTCGCCCGAAGTTTCGGAAAATTTAAACACTACGAACCGGAATTTTTTGCACCAATTTATTTATAAGTTTCCCCAGAATTTTCAGGAACTTCTATATATAATAATATAAATTTCTCAGCAACCGAAATTTGTAACGCATTTGCACTAAGTTACGATATTATCATATATGTATATTATACGTATATGCTACGAAATATCGATTCTGAATGTCAAGAGTCCCTAAAAATTGTGCAAAAAAAAAATTTTTTTTTAATAAAAATGTGTTCAAAAATTGCCGCGAAATTTGAATTGGATGAACACCCGAAAATATCTCAATCATTGTCGCCTGTCGTTTGATAATTTCCAAACGAGGGTAAAATTTATTAACACGAACGACGAGAAACTATAGGTTCTCCATAGGGCTATACATGGCTCTAGGCCAACCGCTAGACCCACGGTACATGCGGAGTGACTCGGTTGGGCCACGTATCTGACCCTAGATATATTTCCAACGACATTTTGCACCTCTATAGATATCCACCAATGCGGTACGTCCACCTTGGTATGATATCCATCGTAGATTCACACTTTTTCACCTATATATATCCCAGATTGACATCACTCTACCTCTGACGTAACTGTGTCATCTTTTGGAGCACCTTGAAGCGTCAAAGCACCCCAAGAAATTCAACTTTTCAACTAGAGACAGGCGGAACTAGGCTCGATAAAATGAACGTAATGGGTATTCTCCGTTTCCATCGTTTATACCAGCATTTTTCGGAGCATAATCCCCTTGAGCAAAAAAAAAATCCGCGGTGGAAATAAATCGATTCACGGAGAAAACACCTCGCGATCCGTTTAGCATTTGTCAATGCTTAACATATTGAAAAAGATTGCGCATTATCTCAAAAAAAAAAATTGAGAAACATCATACATAATCAGCATCATCCAAATTACATTTCAATTTTTTTTTCAAATCACCTCCATCCTATAGATAGCACAATGCAATGTGTTGGAGAACGGTGGACCACTTGGTGCCAGGTATCCAGAAATTGTCTTCCCCATTTGGTCTCCATTGCTACCAATTTTCGGCAACAACTCGACTTCATGCAAAGAGATGTTTTAATCTCTGGAATCGGGTGATGAACACACTACTTCAATTTGCTTTCATTGTTACCAGTGCAAATGGTCTGGGCGGGTCGGGGGGGGGGGGGGGTCGCGCAGGGGAGAGAACGCGTCAGTGTTGCAATCCCTGAACGAAAAAAATGAAAGTTAGAAATTATCCCGTACACGTCATTTTGAAAAATTCTACAGCTACAGCTTCATTTTTCTGCTTCCCTAACTTAGATAAATTCGTGTTTTCCATTCGATTTACCACAATTTTAAAGCGAGTATTAGCTAATCTTCTAAATCTCTAGTTGCACTAAATGACCATTAACTCAACAGAAATAACTAGTAAAGTAGTAAATATTTATTGCAAATACTTGAAGCTTTTTCTCAAGTTGAGTGAGACCAAAAAAGTGTTCACTCCAGTTGAATAAACTTTGAATTCAATTTCTAAAAATTACACTATAAAGGATTGAATAAAGCCGTTGGGTTCACTTGAAATAAATATTTTCTGGGTTGCTGAGACTCTGACAAAAAAAAAATTCTCCCGGCTGCTGTTCACCTACGAGGGCTTCACGCCTGGATGATTTCAAGGTTGTCAGGGTTACAGTTCTCTCGAAAAACCCACACACGCATCCTCCCCCATTTGGGATGCCCCTGAGTACGCCATTTTTCCTTACAATCTTCTCCTAACGACCTCCAATGTGGGTGTAGCCCCAATGGACGAGGGGGCGTGGAAGAGTATTCCGCCATGGGAAGTAGGATAAGTGTAAGTGAGACAATGATAAAGCTCCCTAGAGGCTGAAACGTAAACCGGGGATTGGGTGGGTGAGAAAGGTACGGAGATAAAATGAAGGAAAAAAATAGATGAGAAGTTGGCCAATGAGGATGCGGGCAACGCCCCCATTCAGCTTCCCCACTGTGTTCCCCACCACTTGGTACAGAGTGCAGCATCCAATCGGTTGAGATTTTTCAGACACGCGCACCATCGGGGATCAATCACCTTGAGCATACTTGAGCCACATTTTTAGCAGAGTTCAGAATGGACGATTTCTAACCACCCGATAGGGGGATTTAAGTACTGCGAAACTGAAAATTGATTTTTTTTCATCATGCCTCCACGTTTCAATACATGAAAACACCTTGCAACAAATGCGCGCGCGTGTGTGTGTGTGTGTGGGTGGGTGGGGGTGGATGGGTGGGTGGATGAGGATGGATGTGAATGGATGGATGGGTGGGTGTGGGTTTGTGGGTGGGTGGGTGAGTGGGCGAGTGTGGATGGGTAGGTGGGTGGGTGGCTGTGTGTGTATCCCATTTCTAGATAAAAACATAGATGAAAAGGACGCTACCAATTTTTCTCAAACTTTTCTCTTCATGCCAAGTTCATCTTCCCTCTGACTTACTCTGATTTACTCTTATCCGGTAGAGATTACTCCGTGGGAACGAAATAAAAAGGCTGAATGAGAAAATAAAAAAAAAAAAGAAGAAAATGATAGACGTCGATGGGATGCTTGGAGATGGGGACCCCCATGATTTCCTGTACCGCACCATTCACAAAAGGGACTTTGCCATTGGGGCAAAAATTACCCACGTGTCTATACACACATTTGATAGTGTTGAATTCGCATATTATAACGCTCACGGTTTTCTCTTCCGTTGAGACGAGAGTCCCACTTTCAAGGTTCATGTGCACGAACATACCGGCCATCCAGGGTTATCGAGATACATAGTATGAGATAAGACAATTTAATCCAAGGCTGGTACATCTCATGTTGGCCAACAATTTTTTATAATCATTAGTTTTTTTTTTCTTTTTTTTTAACATGCTAATTTTTTGGTTCAGGTCTAATGAGTTTCAATGATTAATTGGGTTTTTTTGCTGGGACCGAATCCTTCATTAATTCCTAATAAATCTCTTTTGTAACCCCGATAATTTTTTTTTTTTTTACAAATATTCGCAATGTGCAATTGTTAATTTAATCTAGCAATTAAAAAAACAACGGTACACCTTACTCGTACATCGGAAAGAAATTGAGAAAATTCTTGAATTAAATTACGGATGACTTACGTAAATACTACAAGTATTTTATTCACACGACATGAGACCCCCACGGCCTAGGTATATTCACCAGGCGTGGTTTTACATCAAACGTGTTACCCGCGTGCCAAACCTGTTTTTTCCCCATAAGGCAAAATAGCATTACGTACTGAATAGTCCCCCCCCCCCCCCCCCCAGTTTGATGTACATGATTCACGCGGATGAATAAAATCACCTGCTGACAATTACACCTGCTGGAGATCGAAACGTCTATGAGCATCAAATGAAAAAATAATGTTCACCCTTACAGTTTCTCAATTCCATCAATGAAAAAAAATGCTAAAGCAACTTTCAATTTTTGGTTTCGTTCCAATACACCATCGCACACACACACACACACACAACTTATTGGAGCTAGTCTGAAATTATTGGAACCACGTAGAAACGTAAATTTCAGAATTTCAGTATTTCTATTGAGCACCTGTTTATTCAATTCAGTTGTCAATATTTCGCTGATTATCGTGAGAAAAATTGAAAAGTTTTCCTCTTGAATTATCTCTCAAGATTTTCTAAATACTGATAGTGGGGGATAATTGATGGCAGGCTTGCGTTATCGATCACCCCGGTATGTTTTCTCAGTCGCATTTCCAGCAAAGAGCGATCGATAACGCGGATACCTGCGTGAGAAGTCAGATAGATTGCGATACACTCTAGTTCAATTAAAAGTGAGAAAATCTTGTTTATTATTCTATTTATTTTGGGCTGTAGATCCCCGGAGAAATTCGAGAGCCTTATGGAGAACTCTAGGGAATTTTGTAAAATTTTGTATCAGCAATTGTCAAGGTATTTTTTTTCAAATTGTAGTCCTATCAACAATATTCTGGAAATATCTTCATATTTCTGGAAATATTATTCCAGGCACTGAAGTGAAACTGCAATTAATATTTTGTAAAAATAAATCGGCACTTTAGACATTTTCAAATTTTCTAAAATTTCAAAACATCAAAATATGAAATTTAGAAAAATGAAATAATTTTCCTATAAATTTATTGTGAATTATGGACTACTTAAATAGTAATTGGAAGTGCTTACACACCATCCAGAATGGCTTCTATTATTTTCTAATTTATGAATTTATGCCCTTGCGTTCCCATCCGTTTTGTGGTTTTGAGAGTAACACGAGGTCACTGATAAAGCATATTATTGTCTCACCAATGAGTTATACATCCTAAAAGAGTCTCGACTTCCGGTACACGTCATTTCAGCTTCCACAGCTTCATTGTAGATGTTAATAACCATTGAAAAAATTTTAACTTTATTATTTTTCTTCATGTCTTGACAATGTTCTTCATCTTTGGGATTTGTCAATAATTCTGCAGGCTCAAAAGTATTGCTGACGTATTAAGAAATGGCAATCATTACTATTCCTCTGTTTATTTACTGAGATAAGAAGTTTATGGTCATCTTGGGATAATGTGTATTTTTTTTTCCTTATCAATTCGTCTTTTCTTCTCACTATCTCAACACATAATTGAGATGTAGTAACTCACTAACGTCACACATTAATTGAATATTAATGAGATATACCTCAAATAATTACCACGAATATCAGAGAAATCATGAAGATATTTTTTAATGGATGTGAAACATCTTGTAATAACGCAGCCGTAAAATTCACTAGCGGGAAAAAAAACATATATGATTTGCTCCATATTAAACCACAATGTATCCTTTCCTGTAACGTTAACCGCGAAGCTAAAGACGTCTTTTTTTTCTGATTGTAGTGACCATCGAGAACGTTCCGGACCAACGACACAATAGTGAAACACAGACCGATGCCGCATCAACTTCATCGGTGAGTTAAAAGTCCATATTGATCAACTACTCCATTGATTAGGAAAATTAGAAAAGTGCAGATAAGAAAGAATTTTAAAAATTATATAGTCCGCAAAGTAGTTTGAAAAATGTTTTTTTTCTGAAACTTCCTGAGACGTAGTTCGAATGCAAAATTTTCCAAATAGTTTGCACCTTAATAAAAAAAAAATATTCCGATTGTGATAATTGAAATGTTACCAACAAAACCTAAAATATTGTGCTATTCGCAGGTTGAACAATCGGAGGGATCCTACCCATGTCCCGCATGCCCACTCATCCTAACATCATCACGCGACCTGACAAATCACCTTCGAGGCCACAATTCGCCCCGTAGTACTGACTACAGTGGTGAGGAAGACTACTCTTGTGGTGTATGCCACAAAGTTCTAAGCTCAGCAAGTTCCCTAGATCGTCACGTCCTAGTGCACTCCGGCGAGCGTCCATTTAAGTGCACATATTGCGATATGGCATTCACAACAAATGGTAACATGAATAGACACCTAAGAACGGCGCATCGTGAAGTGTCACCTCACAGTTACACGGATTCTGAGGGTAGCAGTGACTCGGAGAGACCAGTAACGCGGCGACACGTAGACGAGTACAATAATAATGAAATCACCAAACGTAGTTCACCAGACATAATCGATGGTGTATCCCCAAGCTCCAGATCAAAGAGAAAGAAACCAGATTACCCTGATGAAATCGATATCCAAAGAAAGCACAAGATCCTGTTGAACAATGCGAGATTTGATGGAAAGAACATTCTTCCAAGTTCCTATATGTGCCCAGTATGTCCCTCCACAGATTTTCCAACCGCAGCTCTACTCGAAGGTCACTTGGAGCGAGCTCATCCAGATTATACAGCTGAGTGTGATTCCTGCAATAGGTCCTTCAAAAACCATAGAGTCTTAAATCTTCACCGATTTATGGTTCACTTCACCGAAAATTCAACACCACCCAGAAACCTAAGAAACTCGGTAATAGGCTTCAACGATTTAACATTCGTTGATTTCTCAGCTGACAAATTCCCGGCAATTGCAAGAGCAGTGTGCGAACAGTCACTCCATCGTCCAGCATCAGGGGAAAGTGCTACATTCCAATGTTCAAAGTGCTTGCGTGCTTTTCCTTGCAAATCGGCATTAGAGGGGCACGAAATGGACTGTGGAAATATGCATTATCAAGCAACCCGTGTAGATGATGATCACTCGAAGAGAAACGACTTTTTTGCTGGTTTGGATCTACAGAATAAGGCGGCACTGACGGAAGCCAAGGAGGGCAAAGATCTCGCTGATATTCAGAGCATTATTTCCGTGACATCTGGTCCAATATTTCCGCGATCAGACGCCAGTACTCCTGATCAACATATCAAGATGAATCCAAACATTATTTCATCAGGTTCATCAGGCACAGCATCATCAGAAAATACTGAGGAGGAGGCTCAAGATGCATTTTCCGCTGAATTAAGGAAAATGAAGCTCAAGGGTGAATTCCCATGTCGACTGTGCACTGCTATATTTCCGAATTTACGAGCTCTGAAAGGACATCACAAAGAACACATGGGCGTTGCTCCAGGGATGCCATACCCCTGCAATGTTTGCCCCTTTACATCGACCGATAAGGCAGCTCTGAGTCGTCACCTCAAGTCTCACAATGGCGTACGCCCTTATCAGTGCTCTCTTTGCAAATATGCATTTACAACAAAAGCCAATTGCGAGAGACACGTGAAGAATGGCCACAAGATCATGACAAGAGAGGAAATAAAAAGTGTTCTCATTTATCACGCCAATGAGGATGCAGCTAATGAGGGACTTGACAGAACATCGCCAAGATCAATTCGTGATGATGCCCGAAAATCTCTAGTCTATCCCGATCGGGACGAGCTCTCCCAATCACACTTCTTGAACTCAAGACATTCTGATATAATCGCTGAAGAGGTTAGACTAAGACAATTAGCCTCCATGCGTGCCACACCAGTCAGTCATTACGAGAAATCCGATATTTTCTCAAGACCACCACCAATGCACCTGCTGGAGCTATCCCACAGGATATCGGAAGAATCTGATAATCCCCAGGACTTTACGAAATCAAACTATTCTAGAATGGAGGAGGATGATTCAAGATCATCCGATGACAGTGCATCACTAGTCAACGATGCCAAATCCGACGCACACCAAAGAACACTGGCTAGCCCAATTGACCTAAAAAGTACCTCAATGGGTGATGATGCACCATTGGATTTGTCTATGGATGTTCTTGATCTCAGTAAAAAATCAAAGGACAATGGCACTGATTTATCCATGACTGATGACTTTGACAAAAATCAAAAGGACATGTACGAGTCCGCAACAAGTCAGTTCCTACTGACTCAAGCACTCCTCAAAGCCGGACAATCCGGAAACTCACCGAGCTCTCTGGAGGCTCTCTACGCAAATGCTCATCTGCTTTATAGAAACTTTGGTGGATTTTCCGGGGCTGGAGTTGGTGGGGGAATGCTACCACCTTATCTATTCAATCCCCACCTCTTTGGGCAAGACTTTGCCATGCGAGATAGGCTGCAAAAGGAGCTTGTCCGAGGTCTTCAACTAACTAGTGGAGGAACCCTGGTAGAGCCTACACTCAATAACTCAAGTTTCCCATCTCCATATCCTCAAGCAAGGGACCTAACCCCTCGCCCACACGATGATCAAAACGACTACTCCAAGCTTATGGCATCTAAAATCGTCAACAAAGTTGCAAGTCCTCGTGAGAAAATTGAAACAACACCTACATCGAATTCCGTGAAAATGGTCATCAAGAATGGAGTTCTGATGCCTAAACAGAAGCAGAGGAGATACAGGACGGAGAAGCCATTTAGCTGTGAACACTGCTCAGCAAGATTTACTCTCAGAAGCAATATGGAGAGACACATTAAGCAACAGCATCCTCAACATTGGAGTCAACGGCCACGTGGCGGTCACTCCACCCGAGGACGTCCTCCAACAAATCCACCAAATATGCTTCACGCATTGAGCCCTTCCAGCCAACTCCAGCCGTCATACCCCAATATACTCCCAAAAATGGGACAATCTTCAGAGTACGGAAAGCATGCGATTTCCGATCAAGTGAAATACGCAATTCTTGCCCAACAGTTGAAGGGTAACAAGCACGAGGAGAATGACAGTGATGAAGAGTTGATAATTGATGAAGGTGCCGATAAGGAATCAGAGAGCCCAGAGGAAGACAGGCCAATTAGTTTGTTGAGGGGAAAGCTAGAGGAAAGTGCAAAGGATTCTCAGAAAGAATACAATGAACCAAGTTCTGACACCCCAATGGATCAAGATCCCATTGACATGAAGATAAAACCCGACCCAGAGGAGACCAATGACTCACAACTCAAACACTCAGACGATGAGGAAATGCCTGAAACCAAAGTTATTAAAGCAGAGGACGGCAACGCTGATCTTGCCAGTGTCTCTGAGCTCCTGGATAACGCATCACAACAATACCAACAATTCCAGCCCCAGTACATGAGCGATGAAGAGGGTCTAGTGGCTTCAACCAGCGACTGCAACAATTCTGGAAGTGATGAAAAATCAGATTCAGTCAACAGTGGCAATTCCGGCCAGTCATCCTCCTCGAAATTGAAAAAACTGAAGAGAAAGAAGAAAAAGAAGAAGAAGAAATCGGCATACTCAATGGCACCAAATCGGGTAATCTGTCCCTACTGCGAGCGTCCCTTTCCCTGGACCTCATCACTGCGACGTCACATTCTAACTCACACAGGCCAGAAGCCCTATCAGTGTGTCCATTGCTCTCTGCTCTTCACAACTAAATCAAATTGCGATCGTCATTTGCTGAGAAAGCACAAAGCCAATCCAAATAAAATACGTAGAATGAGAAACTCATCATCACCTGAGGCTCAAGAAGTACCCACCAACAATAACAGTACATTTTCCATGAGAAATGTACCAGAGCGCCCCTACAAATGCAACCAATGTCCCAGCTCCACATTCTCCACCCTCGGAAACCTGAAAAAGCACCGATCCACCAAACACTCTCACGGAGAAAAATCCAGACCAGAGAGTCCCATGAGCGAGACCCATTCAGAGCGCCAAATCAGTCCTGTACCAACAAGCAAGCAAAACGATCAAAGTGGTTACGAGAGTCAGTCCTCCAGTGTGTCCGAGAATATGGAACAATTACCCACGATTCCTGAAGCTCCCAAATCAAATCTCAACACCTCATCATCAACAAGTGAGACACCAAAATCCAGAAGGCCATCTCCACGAGCATCACCTGGTCCAACCGATGCACCATTCAAGTGTCACCTCTGCGATTCTGGTTTTGCTGAACGTCAGGACTGCTTGGAGCACATAAAGGATCATCACAAACGTTCCTACGAAATGCTGTTGGCCAAAGGTGCTCTGGACATGGACACGGAAAACCCTGAAGAACAACAGCCACCACCATCCCAATCTCATCACAGTGATGGTGAAGAGAAACGCGGCAAATTTCCTGACTACAGCAACAGAAAAGTCGTATGTGCCTTTTGCATGCGTCGCTTTTGGTCAGCTGAAGATCTTCGCCGTCATATGCGAACACACACAGGAGAAAGGCCGTTCTCATGTGATATATGCTCGAGACGTTTCACCCTGAAGCATAGTATGCTTCGTCATCGTAAGAAGCACGAGTCGGTAGATTCAACTATGTATGTGGGTACAAGCGGTGATGAGGAGTCTGTACCCACCCAGCCACCCACAATAACTCCACGAACTCACCAAAATCCTCTCATCTCAGTTGCAAGCTCAGATGCCAGAATTCGGGAACGAATCTCTTTGCCAACTGTCGCGGCAATTGCAACAGGTGATGCAGCCCCCAGCAGTCTGATGAGATTCAATCCATACGAGAAACTAGCAACACTAACAGGTAAACTGGCTAGTCAAAATTTTGGTTCTGATGTAATTGGGGATAACGAGAACGATTTGATATCAAATTTACTTGGTATCAGAGACAAAAGTATCATTGATAAAGTACTGCAAGCTTCTGCTGATGATGCTGCAAAATTGCTTGGTGTTAATAGAAGTCATGAATGAAAATGGAGGATATTTTTAACTAAATAATGTCAAATGAAATATTGTACAAATGTTTAAATGATTAGATTAATTCATATCATTAGGTATAATTCCCAGGAGGAAATCACGGTTTCCCATCAAGTTCACAATCGTGCCTTACAGAATCTACTAAATCCATCGAGATATAACGATTTTATTCATTAAATTCGACTCGTTGGTGCACCCTGGGCATTGATGTATTATTTAGAACGAAAACAATGTGAATTATAGGTATTAGTGTAGATTTGAATTTCGACGGACAAAACGCTTCAAAGGGCGTGGCTGATTTCTTCTTTAATGAAAAGAAAAAAAGAAAAGAAACTTTATTTTTTATTCCAACTGAAACGAAAGGAGGGATCTTTAGCCTTTGTAATCCATCGCGTTTATGCACTTATTGTCGAATTTCATTTACCTTGATTGGTTGTGCCTAACATTTCATCATTCTCGTACTGGTTAACATTTTGTCATTATCATTAATCACTATCATGGGATCAACATCCACACCATAAGTTTGTACATATTTCATTATTTCTTAGGTATAGATAATAATTAAGTAAAAGGACGTGTACTATTTACACGAAAGTGAGGATAATTTAAGGAGATAAGTGATTTGATTTTTTTTTTTTGGATACTATTGGATTAATTTACTTGTATTTTTCTCAATTATACGTACATTTTTCATAGGCATTTAATTACTAAGTCAACACGTGACGAGAATCAATTATTGTGATGTCATTTGTATGATTGTATCATTGATTTTCGTCACATGGGGATGCGAGAGCGCTAAGTTGTACTGAAAGAATCCAAAGAAAAAAAAGAAATGAGAGAACGTGTTAACAACGAATATTATATGTAAATTATTATAGCCATAAAATTGCTATTTTGTTCTTATTGTTAGTAATTATTATTAATTAAGTGCTGCAATTTAGGGTGCGTTTTTACAATTAAGAAATAATTGATTTTGTGAATATTATTTAAAAGTTATTTCTCATGGTAAATATCTCCACGCGATTTAAATTGTTTGAAGCCCACCGTAAGATATAAAATGTAGAAACGAAACATTGTGAAAATTAATTATCGACGAAAATATTGTTTATATAAGCGCATTCAATTTATTCCAAAAAATGAAAATTTATTCAAATTGAAAAGTCAGTGTAATTTGGATAACTGAAAAAGTTGAGAAATTTTTTGATTTATATTGTGGACAAGTGTGGAGCAATAAATAGTCCAATTATTCAATTTATATTTTAAAATTGTAATAATTAAGGAAAATTGTCATGTAAATAGGCGTACTTAATTAAGGGCATTTTTCCATTGGAAGATTGATATTTAAATGCAATTATACCAAATAATGGGTCAAGTTTGCTGGAATTTTGTGTGAATTTACCTGAAACTTAGAAATATTGTGCTCAGGTTTAACAAATCAAAGTATTTCCAGCTCCTGTTTCCCTCCTTTATTTTCTCTCTATTCTCTTCATATATCTTTTCCCATTATCAATTTATTTATTCTTTTATATTCAAGAATTGCACAGAAGTGATCGAAAAAAAAAATAACAACAAAGTGTAATGCAGAAATGGCCAGCTTAAGAGAGGACTGATGTTTGAGGATACCATTGATAAAGTTGTAATTATCCTCAATATTTACTCTCAAAATTTTTCTTTCCTTTGTAGTAATTCATATCTCACGATTAGGTATGTGTATAGGTAAAAAAAAGAATCTATTTATTGAATGAAATTTGGAGAAAAAAAAGTGTTTAAAGTTAGCTTTCGAATGAGTCGATCCCAATACCATGATAAAGAAAAAAATTATAAACTTTAGTGCTATGAATTATTCATCGTAACACGTACATAAATGATTGCATTGTATTCTCGTTTGACTTTTAATTAATAATAAGAATATCCAACCCGTAAATCTCTGAATTTATTCAATCTCCTCTTCCCATAAAATAGTAAGAAGTTGCATGTAGTCCTACTTATTTTTTTTTCGAATTTCCAACAATTTAATCATTTTACAGCGAAAACAAGCAGTCGGTCATCGAATGCCCACATTCGAATGCATAACGGTTATTTTTATTTCGTTTAACGTTGCTTTTCTATTTCCACCAATTTCATTGGTGGTATGCTTCCGAATGGTACCGGCTTTGGAATGGTACCAAATGGAACATTTGTGTAAAGTTTCAAGTCTCTATGACACCAACTGTAGGAGGAGATGCGCGAACAAAATTTTTGCATATTAACCAGAAAAATTAAAATAACTCGAATGTTTATGAGTCCAGCCTTATATTTCTCAATTGCATTCCATAGATACTATTGAGACAAATCTTTTGAAAAAAAAAATCAAAATCCGTTCATTAGTTTTAGTAATATTGAATAAAATGAATTTCTAGTAAAAATTAAATGTCTCAGAAAATAATGAAAATTTTCAAAAATCCAAACCCCTTGCACATATAGATACTAAATGGAATATTTGTGGGGAATTTCAAGTCTCTATGACAACAACTGTAGGAGGAGATGCGCGAACAAAAATTTTAAGTGAAAAACATAAAAGTTGAAATAACTCGAAAACTTTCTACGGATGCATATGTGTTTTTTGATTGCCTCTTATAGATGGTGTAATGGGGAAGATTTAGAAAAAAACTAGTGGTGTACAAATGTGTGTGCCCCATGCAGGGCACAATCAAAACTTCCCGATTTGGTATTTAAGCACAGCATGAAAACCCAACTATGGTCATGAGCAAACGCAACGACGATATGAAAAATCCGAGTTCAATTGTAGCAATTGAAAAATTGAATTACACTAGTTTTATACACAACATTACCAGTATCATTCGAAAAAAAGGACATAATGATTCGGTTTTGTCATTGGTTCATTGAGAAGTTATGAACAGCTACGTTCTTTCTTCTCGTATGATGTACGTAATTGGTTAAACGGCCATACCTCCTTAACTATGCGAATTACGGAAAAAAGTCATTCAACATAAAATGTGTATTTTTGCATGCGGAACAACCATTGTTCAGTGATCATTCCGCTAGCTGATACGATTTTCGCCATAGATCATTATAAACAATTGGAATTGTTTATAACAATATATATATACGGTCAATTGCATTAAAAATCTAATCCTCTCCGAGTTACATTAGAACCCTCCGATTCAGACCCTAATGGCCTGCATGGCTTCATTCTTTCACTTATTACATACATAATTTTTTCAAACGCCCATACCTCCTTAATTATGCAAATTAGGAAAAAAAGTTATACTACATAAAATGTGTACTGTTGCATGAGGAATACCTTTTCTGTCAGAAATTTTTCGCTATCTTTAATAGTTTAGGCAGTAGAACGTTATAAACAATTGAAATTGTTAATAACAATATATATAGCGCATCAATTTGATCCAAAATCTAATCCCCTCGATTCTGCACGGAGATGTTTCGATTGCGACCTTGGAAAGCTCAATAGCTTCATTCGTTCGCGAGAAACCTAGGATCAAACTTTTGTGCACACACAGCACACACACACACAGACATTTGTTCAGAATTCGTTGGGAATCATTTTGGTATCCTTAAAACCCTAGTTACAGGCCGAAATGAAAAAGTTCGATTTCGGAGTGATTACTATAACTTCCCTATCGGGAACTTAAAAAAATTAATCGGTTCAATATTGAAGGAGATATGGAGCAAGAACAAAAAAAAAATGAATCAAGTTTCCTCAAAAACTTATGCTTCGATCGAGCTGAAATTTGGTATGGTGCAAGAGGAACTCAATACTAATTATTGGAGAAAATTTGAGATTTTTTAAATGCATTTTAGCCGTTTAAATGTTCAAATTAGTAAATCGAGGTGCCAAAAAGGAGATGTTCACAGACAGACGGCGGCCTCAAATTTCGTATTTTTACGTTTCAGACCATTCTAGATCATTTCCACACATGAAATTAGAAAAGGCAGTGTCTATTCACACGGTCCACGGGAAATTTTGATGTAGGTAATTCATATCTCGGATTTACCGTGGATGTACGGTGAATTTGGGTATACGGCAAAAGCATGGAGAACTTTACCGTGGCCCGTGTGAATAGACACTTCCATTAGAAAATGTGAAAATGGAACCTCGACAATGCTTCCATTCGGAAGCAACAAAAACAGAACGAAACCAAGCAATGGATGAGAAAAAATTAAATTGCCATTGAAATCTAAAACTATCTGACATTTGTACCATTTTTGAGATTTTTCCATTTCTCAAAAGTTGTGAATTATTCGAAAGTTGGAATTTATGAGAATTATGTGGATGACCGGAAAAAGAAGAATTTTCGGAAAGACCCTGAAAATTTAACAGATTTTTTATATCTGGACCATTTTTTGAATTTTCAAAATCTGACATTTCAATATTTTCAAAATAGTTCAATGAATATTGAATCCGGAAATCTGGGTATTATCGAATTTTATTTATAAATTATAGATCTGGTTTCAAATTTTCAGTACTTTTTTCAATTAACAGAACTCAAATTTCCGAATATTATTTTTCTTGTATTTGTCAAGCATTGTTACTTATTTTTTTATTTGTTTTTCAAGATCCTTACACCATCATTATTGAAATACCTAAAAGCAGTCTCAAATTAATTATGTGATACTTTTAGCTAAATAATAACGCAACTCATATTATAAACCCACAGCGATTGCAAACTATCTGTTTAGCTCCATTGAATCTGAAATTCTAGATCCACTATATCGCTTCTCCAAAAATGTAGTTTCTGGCACCAAAAGTTTCCTGTAATGTTTCTCTGAACCGATTTTGTCGCAAATTAAAACCGTTGACAAGCCTCGAAAGTCATCCAATCTAAAACGTTGTAAGTCATTGAAGGCCATTTTTTGGTTAGTGAGCGCCATATTTAACTTTGGCGTTAAGGATTCTGATTGGTCGAAAATTTAGCTCCGGCCAATCACAACGCCTAACTTTAACTCCTGATTAATCTCGATTAACTCAACCGAGAACAGGCCCTAAAATTATTAGAAAACAAATAAACATTCCGCCAATTTGTACTAAACCCCTTTCTTGCTTCCGCGTTGGCGAGAAGCCATTTGCAAAACAAAATAAGTTCAGACTCATTATGACATTTTGGGTTATTCAGGGCCAGTCTTTATTCAAGTTACCCGTCGTTAACTCGTGGTTAAAGCTAAAGTTAAATTCCCCCGCCATGTTCGCCTCCCTTATGGCCGTGGATGTGTTGTATCTTTCCCACTGAATTGGATTTCTGATAAACCGTCAAAATGATTCACTGGGTGCGCATTACATTGTAAACGAGGATTGCCTCCACCAATTAAATTTTTAATTAGATTATTCATTACAAGCCAGTTATGTTACTCCAATTTCCTACACCATACATTCATAAAGCGCGCTCAGGCTAACAGTCGCCGCCATTTTCAACCCCAGCCGGAGGGGCTGGTGGTGGGGGAACTTAACTTTAACTTCAACCACGAGTTAACTGCGAGTAACTCAACTAAAAACTGGCCCATAAAAAAATTTACACCCTACAATCATAACGCCTACATACACAACCAAAAAAACATAAGAAAATTATATAAACAAGTGGTTGATTTTCCTAAAGATGTGAAGTGAGCTATCAAAGCAAAGATGGCGGTTCATTTCGGCATAAAATCCTACATTAAATCTTTCAATTATTCCCAGGGAAATTAACAGTCTGAGACATAAATCCGAAGTATTGATAATGCATTTATGGGAACATTAGAAGACTGATTCGTTAAATACTAAATTGATAATATTCGTATATGAAAAAAATGGAGCTTGATAATTCCGGAAGTGTCTCCTATCACCCGGACATCTGTACCGTTACAGAATTCTTGAAGAACCGATTTTATTTCGCCACATTGCTGCCAGGAAAACAGGAGCCGCGAAGTGCTGCTGACATTTATTTTTTCAACATTGATCACGAGCTGATTTATCATAATTTTTATAATGACTTTGGCCCGTTGAGTCTCGGCTGTTTATACAAGTAACCGTTTTTTTTATTTTTAATTTTAAGTAATTTCTCTGATTTGTCATTGCAAACGCTACCTTTGCTTTGATATTAACTTCACTATATATATATATATGTTTGTATGCAACATATATTCAATCGCCACATATGAAACGGAAATATTTTGGTCGCAACCGGAAGTCAATTTTCTGGAATCACAATATCATGTTTCGAGGGAAGAACCTCGATTAAAAACATCAGATTTCTATCCCTAAACCACTGTACAATCATCATATAACACGTGATCTAGACTCCAGCAACTATCATGCATCACCTTTCATCTTTTAGAATCATGAAAACCGTTCACTAAAATTTCAAGCATAGCTATTCTAGGCTGGACTAGGAACCTCGACAGGAACGCCACTAATGAAACCTGACTCTAATCACCTTGGACTAGGAAACCAGTGAAATATCATTTTTTAAGATCGAGATTCTCCTCTCAAGAACACGGTGTTAAACACGCTGCTAAAATTTTCAATTCAATGCTTCCAATAGATACTGCTGGAAAGTGAATCACATCCTGAACAGTCCCCGCCACTCCCAGAAATTCATTGTCCATTACACCACTGATGATGAGGAACGAAAATCTAACTCCGCTTTTTTAGTCGCCGCATATGCAATCTTGTATCTGCAGATGAGTCCGAAGCAAGCTTACAGGCTGCTGATGAACGGAAATAATCAACAGCAGTTCAAGAACTTTCAGGACGCCACAATGGGAAGATCACCGTACACAATTCGTTTGCAAGGTAACAGCTAAGTCCCAAATTCACCCGTCGTTAGTGGCCCATTCCGGCACTCCCTCTCAGCTTGCTAGACCAAAAACAAATTGCGAAAATTGGACCATATTGCTTAATGTATTAGAAGATCGGAAAGTTCAACGGATTTTGTCGGTGAACTTGACCAGGGCACACTGCCGCTGGATACCGCTAAATGTGCAAGGGCCGTGCAGAATGAATTCCCCATCCCTTTTGTACACATAGATATATGAAATAATAAAAACCGGAAGTGTCAAATTAAATCTTTTTCGTCGTCCCTCCAGATTGTCTCAACGGCCTTTACACAGCGGCAACATTCGGTTTTTTCAATTTTGAGGATTTTGACGTAGCGGAATACGAAAAATATCAGCTACTGAAAAATGGAGATCTCAATTGGGTAGTACCGCAGAAATTCATAGCATTTATTGGCCCCAGTACAGAACCAGGAACTGCTTATCATCCCCCAGAATACTACATAGAGTATTTTCTGGAACATGGAATTAGAACTGTTGTAAGATTGAACAGGGAGTCTTACGATGCGTCAAGGTATGGTTCAACAACTCTTAAACCAAGAAATATCCCTGAATTATTTTTCTTCTTTAGATTTACAAAACAAGGGATCTCTCATTGTGAATTATTCTTGCCTGATGGAAGCACTCCCTCGAGGAAAATCTTGTATAGATTTTTGAAACTAGCAGAGAGTGCAGATGGCCCTATAGCAATTCACTGCACGGTAAGTCTAAGGTGTTGAGGTGTCCAAATTAACGTTATCATTTGAGAGTGCACCTACACCTCATGCTTCTCCATGAATGAGGTGTAGGTGAAAGGAGAGAGGAGAATGGTGTGTACATAAAGAGTGAAGGAGTGGATGTAGATACGTTGTTGTAAAGAAGATGGAAGCTGTAAAGATAGTTGTATTGACCAGGTTTCCCGTGCAAACCCTTAGGGGAGTCACGTAATAAAGGATCCATATATTTGAGAGTATATTGATATTCCAGGCAGGTCTAGGCCGCACCGGGACCCTCATAGCAGCCTACCTAATTAAGCACTATAAAATGAACGCAAAAGAGGCAATCGCATGGACCAGAATTTGTCGTCCTGGTTCGGTGATAGGACACCAGCAGTCCTGGCTGGAAAATATTCAAACTGATCTGTGGACATCTGGTGAACAGTTTAAACTGCGGAATTTCGGGAGTTCCAAAGTCCTTCTCCATCATCATCGGGGAATATATTCAGTGGCCGAAAAAGCTGAGAAGAAAATGCATCCGATGTCTGCGGAAAGCTGTCCACCTCCTGGGAGAGCTGATAGGCGACCAAGTAATTCAATTTTTCTCAAACGTTAAGCCACTGTAACGGTTCGAGAAAAAGGGTAGTTGGAATTTTTATTTTAGTTTAAGGAAGGAACATTGAGGATGCTCTGGCTAGATAGAAGGGTAATTAAAAACTGACTCGGAAATTCGACATTTTTTACAGACTCCATTTAACCTATCTAAAACTAATGCACAAAATATGAAGATATATAATGAATGAGATAACACAAAAAATTAATCTAAAGTTGCTCGATGTACATGTGGTGGGTTGAGACATTGATAAATTCAGCATTTTTTCAACATTACCGACTAAGAGGTATTGTATAAATTTCTTCAAATTATTAATGTCCCTAGCTCTATAAAACCTTCCTTCTATAAAACTTCAAAATGAGTTTTCGTTATGTGTCAGTCAATTATCTGTATTTATTTGTCAGCAACTCTTTGGAAAATAATTGAATAGTATATGAAGCAAATGTTTTTGGGTGGTTTTTGATTGTTCTGAAAAAACTGAAGTGAACCAAAAAAAACGAAAAAAACCTAAAAAAAATATTCAAAAATACAGTCCTGAAAAAAAGGCACAGTGAACAACTTCGTATCCTGAATATTTGGCCAAAATTTCAAATGAATGTCTGAGCTTTCGCATATAATAATCGGAGTACAGCTTTCAAGAAGAGTGTTATTAAGCTCCAATTCCGAGAAAAAAAAGCAGTTTGAAAATTATGCAAAGGATATCGAGAGAGGGAAAATCTGCCCATGAAATTGTTACCAACTAAATCAGGGATCATTTGATGAAAATTGATATTTTGTTATGAAAACAAAAACAAAACAGATAGAGACTTGAACTCCCAATCCAAAGAATTGTTTTTCTTCTATCAATTTCGACCACTTTTGTTAGTTATACCTTTGAGATTTCTACCTTTCGTGCGATCTTTTAAGGACTCATCACTCTTTCATGTATGACTTTTTCATAACTTTTTCTCACGTAATTAGCTTCAAAAAATGTTGATTAACCCTTTTGAGGCCATTATGAAAATTTATCCATGAATTAATTTAATGGTAAATTACCAGTTTTCGTAGATACATGCAGCAATCAGGAGAAATATGTAAACAAAATGGAGT
This sequence comes from Asobara japonica, assembly GCA_026005395.1. Taxonomy (NCBI): domain Eukaryota; kingdom Metazoa; phylum Arthropoda; class Insecta; order Hymenoptera; family Braconidae; genus Asobara; species Asobara japonica. The sequence continues at coordinate 69,800 of BQMI01000488.1, read as the reverse complement.
CAAGCAACATTAAAGGAAAGAGCTATGAAACCCCCAGCACCAGTAGAAGTAACAAGTCTGGCCTTGTTCGAATTTTTGGTAATAACCCAGATTCAATCATTCATCCTTAGAGAAGAGCCGATACAATAATTCTACATTTTTTCTCCCGAATTGAGATTTAAATTGGAATTAAATATATATGAGTCAATGAAATTAAAAGTATTGTCTCTGATAGTATCCAAACATTAATTCAATATTTTGTTTGTTGGTTGGTCGATCGTGCATTTAATAGTAAGTGGAAAACCTTCATGATATCGCCACAGTAAAGAGAGTGCAGTAAATTCCTTTTTAGGTGTTCATTTTAAAGTCAAAAAGGCGTATCTTGTTTTCCTGGAAAAAGGAGTTTGCTGATTATGCCAGTTTTCTCGTTAATGGTACCATTCAAAAGTCATGAAAACATGGGATCACATGAATGCGATCAATGCACAAATCTCGATTATTAATCCCAGGTTTAGAAAAAAATCATTGAAGATTTTCTAATCAAATATATTAAGGCAAAGACCAAGAGGAAACCTTTAAGGGAATTCTCAGTCTTGCAAGATTTTCTCGCTTTTCTTGAGAGTTCATGAAATTTTGAACAATATCGTATGTCTCCAAAATTCGATGAAGAGTAAAAAAAGTATTCTAGAAGTTCCAGAATTAATTAAGAGCCTCGTTTCAGAACCATCAGAAAAAGGATTTTTTTACGTTAAATTGTGTTAGCCTGAGCGTATCCTTGAGGTAGTATATCACAGTAATTAGATTTTGTACGATTATTAAAATATTTTTTTCATCAATCGAATAGCATTATTTTCGGTCAGTACAAAACTTCTCTATTGACACATAATTTTTAATTGAAAAATTCGCTGATTGTTTATCACTTGAAAGTGAAAACTGTCAAAATTACAAAAAAAAAACATTACATAATCCAATGTATACAAATAACCGTTGTCAATAGATTTCGAGACCATATTATAATTTACGGTATGGCATCAAACGATTTGAAAAGCGATGCAAACCACGAGGTATCAGATGTAAGATGATGATGAGTGATGCAATATAGTTATTGTTGATCTAGGGAAGTTGAAGTCGCTGGGGACATCGCCAGGAAAAAATGACTGCAATGTTGCTAGTACTCCATCGACGAGACGTAAACAAATAGCATCAACCACAGTTAAAAGGAAGAATGACAAAACTCCAAACTTGACCCAAGGAGATTTCCTCAACAGGATGAAAGTGGGATGAGCGAATTGATAAACGGCTGGAAATAATTTTGCAAAATAAAGCGTATGCCATCGGGTATTTACAAAATTTGTAATTCGTATAAAGTCGCTTCATAAAATTTCTTAGAAATAAATTCAATATTTTAGGATTCACTTTTCAGTTGTATCAAACGTTCTCTTAGTTGGGCCTCCTCAGTCATCACCGCCTGAACACGATCGTCGGATTTTCTCAATGACCTGGAAAACAGTGCACCTTTATTTTCTGCTCACATGCATGCAAAGTGAGAATTCTAACCGAGCGATGTAGATAGAAAAATCGTATTTAACCCTTGGAAGGACAATCAGACAACCGTTCCCCACGTGCTGGCAATGTTGCCCGTGGCGAAAACTTGTCTGCTTTTCCTTCCTAGATGAGAAATATACTATTTCATAGCGGCAATTTTTTTCATTTGTAGGGAATGTTCGAAATTGTCGAAATTGAAGCAAAATTGAATTTAAGAATGTTTTGAAACTCGATGGTTCAGAGAATTTTTCAAATTTAGAAGCTGTTGACAAATCAGAAATATCAGATTATCTTTTCCAAGAATGCCAATAGATCCTCCCAATTTATTAGCTCTTATTTCTGAATATTCGAAGGTCTCCAACAATGATGGAGCCATGCAGCCTCATTCAAATCAATATCTAAATTACATTTGAGAAGGTGCTCTGTGGAGAGCTGGGGCTCTCATAGGGAAGTTACAATGATGAACTTTAAAAGTTCAACCAATTGCATGGATTCAAAAAGGAATAAAAAAATTCAGAAACTTGCATTTTGACATATTACAAGATCTTAACTTTTTCAAATTTTTCGCTGATTTTGAAACGAATTTTGATTTTGACAATTTAAAAAATTTTAGACATTGCACGAACGGAAAAAAAACTTCAATATTTTTAAACTGACGTAGTTAAAATGAAATCTAAACTTTCGAAAAGTCAACAATTTTGAGAGTTTTAAGAAAATTGCAAATGTTGATGATTAAAAAATAAGAATATTTTCATAAAATTGCTGAACCTCCATAAATTTGAACAACTTCAAAAGTTTTGAAAATTCAGAAATGAAAAAAAAAATTCAATAGTTCAAGAAAAATAAAAATTTAAGGATGCATTTTTTTAGTGCACAAAGTTTGAGAATGAATAATAAAAATCGAATTTCCAACAATTTCATAAAGTTGGAAAATTCGGAAAAATCAACAATTTTGAAAATTCCAAAAAACTCGAACACAAATTTGTTCTCAAATGCAATAATTTTAAAATTACATTTTCCCAATTCAACCACTTTCAACCATTGCAAAAAATTGGAAAGTGTTAAAAATTTGACTTGAAAAATGTTTTAAATTGTCAACAATTCAAGAAAATTTGATTTTCAAGAAATTTGATTGAACTCATCATTTTAATTCACTTACAAGTGTGAGCAGAGCTGGCTCAGATGATAGGGAATGAGGTAACGCGCATGAGGTGAAAGATCTGAGAATGGATCTTCGGTGGAGCTTCCGTGGTCAAGGCCTTCGAGTCTGAAATTATATAAAATTGATAGAGTATTCCCACATATAGAATGATAAAGAAAACAATGATAAAAATATTGAGAGAACTTGAAGACCTATATTTTTGTGTGGAGAGTTCTGCATATGTAGCGAAATCTAAATAGGACGGCAGATCTATTAATCTAAGAATCTATAAATTCATTTTTTACTTTCTCTGACCTCAACGGAAATATTCATTTTCCTGTGATAAGTCTTCTTTTTATAAGAATTGAACTTTTGAAAGCGTCCTCGTCCAAATGTATTCTCCTACTTTTGACTCCAACTTCACTGCAAATTCTATATCAAACGACGAGAATTACCTAACAATGAAATGCCTACTGTATTGCAATTTAGTATTCAATACAGTGCGTTTGGCGTAATGGAGAACTGCGGCGAAAGCCAGATCCCTGAAGTCGCTGAGGCCATCCCCACAGAATTTGTCACCTGGCTGATTGGAAGCCAATGCTCGCGTTCTCGGTATATCAATCCATACAGCACGATGATGACTCTTAAATAAATTGATAGCCCAATCGCACGCACCAACTTTGGCTACATTGTTCCACTCACATGCGGAATACCAATCATATACCTAGATACAGAAAATTGTAGTATTTTAGCATTACTGTTGGTACTATTTTAGTATTTTAATTCATTTGTTTCCTGTGATTTTGGAATTTTCAAAAATTTTGAATATTGCAACATTTCAAGAGTTTTGAAAACTAAAATTTAAGTGCATAAAGAAGTTTTTGAATTAGAAAAAAAAATGCCAGCTTAGGAATTTTCACATATTTTAGGCCTCTAACATTTTGTATGTTCCAGAATTTTTAACGTTCTAACGATTCCGGAAACTTCATAATTAGCAAAACTTGAAAAAAATGAATTGACAAAAAAAAACAGTTTGGAATTATTATGAAGTTTTGAAAAAAGAGGCCAAAGTCATAAATAAAAAATTGTGTATGGGTACATCTACATACAGAAAATTAAAAGTAGCTTACAAACAACTTTCTACGTTTCAAGAATATTTTACATCTTTTAATTTTCCGAAATTTCGGAATTTTGCAGATTCTATAAATCTGGAACATTTTCAAAACTTCAAAATTAAACAAAAATTATGAATTATAAATTTTAGAAAAAGATAAAAAAGTTGTGGCTAATCTACGAAAAGATAGACCATGTTTTTAAAACTATTGTGGAATTGAAACATGTCGATAAACTTTTTATAAGGGAATTATGACAACATGAAAAATACTCATTTATTTTTCCGATCTTGTAACGCACGAACAAGTAAAGCTTAATTTTTTAAAGGAATTTTCAAGAATGGATTACGAAACAACATACATGGCACTTGCAGCAAAGTTTGAGAATTTCCCTAAATTCAGTCATAAGTGCCATGAACGATGTCGAACCTCTGGCATATAGAAGCACAATGCCCTTTTCGTCACTATCAACATTTTTCTCAAGTCTTCTGAGCTCATCATCAGTGTCGATGGTATCTGGCTCGTTATTACTTGACCGCCTCAAATCTCTCATATTTGCGGTCAGATAGGCCTGCTGGGTATTGGCTCTCCATCGATGTATGGTGATCAGAATTCCAGACAAGACGAGAACAAAAAGAATCAGTGCAACTCCCACAGGAAGAAACAAGCTACTTTCAGCAATAATTTTGCGCGGTCCATCAACCTCGCCAATATGCTCTAATGATTCACGAATCTTGGGATCCCTAGTGCATTCTGTAAAAAAAAACAGAAAAAAATAATAATGTTTTCAAAATTTCGCAATTTTTCAGATTCGAGACTTGATAATTTTTCTATGTTTATTCTCTTTCCTAGGCCCGGTTACACAACATTGTAAATTATGAAAATGGTCGTTTGCTCATGATATAATGATGAAAAAATTATGACATAGATTCTACAGTTAAGCTGTCAATTTTATCCATTTCGAATCTGTGGGTATTTATGGAAATTTTGTGATGAGATACTACAGAGAATCACGAGAACTGGAAATCATCACACTTGACATTTATGTGTTATATAATGAGCATAGCATGGATTTATTAATTACTCAGCTAATCTGTCCATGCTACGTTTTCTATAATTTATGGAAATTTTCTATGATTTATGAAATTGATCTTCTTTCTATTTATTTTTAATTAACAATTTCTTGTTCAGTGAAATATATATTATGGAGTTTCTCTCATATTTTTCGAGGTGCATTTCGTGCTGGAAAATTGAAAGAAATTACATGTTTGTTCAGGGAAATCCTTCGATGGAGGAAATTTTGGTTGAGGAAATTTCCTCGAAAAAATAAGTTTCCTAGTAACCAATTAATCAATTTTAACCAGGCAACATAAATACTTTTCTTAGGAAAATTCATTCAAGAAGACGCATATCCATGAAATGATATGTATGATATTGATAATATAATTTTATTATGTCAGGGTTCACTGATTATTATACAGGATAATCATGTGCCAACTATTTCCCATGTATTTCTTCGTTAGTATGACAATAATATTTTGATTCATTATTACCAATTTGTAATGACTTATGGAAGAAAAAGTCTTCAGAAAAATAATTATACATACTTTTTATGAATTTTATGGCACAATAACACTTTTATAGAACCACAATTGGATTATTTCGTGCCATATTTTTTCAGCCGATTCAAAATTTCGTGGGTGCACTCAGGATATGAAATTCTTTCCTGAATATTTTTCTCAGAACTTAATCCTGATTTTAATAAATTACTAGCATTTAGTAAATTGATCGTTTTGCTATCAACTTGCTTTCATCCAATGAAAATTTTCCCTAAGTCAATAAAATTCTCTCAAATCAAGAAAGAAAAAATTGGGTGCATTTTTCCGCTTTAGAAACTAACAAATTCATAATTATATGAAGACGTATTTCTCGTAAAACCACAATTGACTTAATGCTAGTGATTTTTTTTTGGTCAGTATATGAGAGGGGTACTATCCAGAAAAAATTACCTAACATCCATCTGCACGGATAAGACCGTCGGGGCATATTCCAAAGTGTATTTTTGCTACAGCGTTCATCAATCACCTTGAGTTTAAAGCAGTAGCTCATATTCGATGGCAAATTCAGTGAAAATCGACAGTCAATGCTTTCCGCGTACGATGGATCCGGCGAGAGATTTTCATGAACCTGAAATGAGAAAAAATTGAATTGTTGCTTTTGTTCCATTTAGCAAATTTCCTAATTTTTGTTGAAAAAATTTCACCATATGCGTCAAAAACTAAAGGTGCCACTATTCAGGATTTTCCTAGTTTTACCTTTTTTCCGAATTTTGCAAGTTTCACATTTACAGTCCGAGACTTTGCAGGATATGGAAGTTTTTAAAAGTTTTCTTTGAAAGCTCTAGAGAAAAAAGAGGCAAACTCAAACATTAAGTAGACTGGGCCGATTTTGTTTACATCAATTCATCATTTTTACAGACATCCAATGACATTGTATGGAGGTACTATGTAAATATCAGATGACTTTTAAACCGCAAAAATGGTGAATCCTCAAATGTGAATCAAACATAGATGTCCAAAATATACAGCACCTCATTTAACTTTGCGATTCGTCGTTTTCTATTTTTGTTTTTGTTATAAATTAGCCCTGAATGAATGAATAAACAAATCAATGAGTGACTAGATAAATACATTAAAAAATAAATAAATAAATGAAGAAATTATTAAATAGCTGAATAAGTAAATAACTAAACGAAGTAAATAAATGATTTACCGTCATGAAGCTGCAGTTTCTCGTAAACAGCGACCGAGGAGCTGAATTGTTCTGGAAAAAATATTGCCCAAAACTTTTTATTCCATCAATAATTTGAATCAATTTCATTGAAGCAATCAGATCATGCACATGCCGGTGAGCAAGTATTTCGACTACAGGCGCATAAAAAAAACAGAAGTACATGTTTAAAAAAAAATTACCATATTAATGGCCCAACCATCCCCCGTGTAATCTCTACCATACTTGGTACAGGCATTGTTTTCGCTTTCATAATCAGAAGGGAATGTTCGCAATCCTAAATGCAAGGCTGGGGAGGTAGAGTACAACGAAATATCCAGGCTGAACATGACGGCATCACTACTGCAAGAATACTGTAATTGTGGTTGCCATTTTTTTAGATTCTAATGCATAAAAGAAGTTAAGAATGCAATGGATGTTTCTAAAAAGTTTATCGACCAAAATTTGTTGATTAATTTTTTGACTTTTGGTACAAGGCAATTTTGGTATAAGTCTTTCTTATAGAGCGAAGTAATATCCATCACAAAAGCTTTCATCAAAACTTGGATTCGTCTCTGACACTTTGAGATACAAGCAGAAAACAGAGAAAAGCAAATATTACAACGGCATCACTATTCGATCGGTTTTCCTTCATTTCTCTTTCAATTTGTCAACATATTTGACTGGGTTAAAAATTGCGTTAGAAGAAAAAGTAAAAATACTTAAATAATGAACAAACAATTACTGCCATATTTTTTAATTTTAAAGTGAATACTTAAAGATGTTCTGGGGAGATTGAGGGTGACGAATAGTGCATTGTCTGCATTGTTTAGTCACCCTTAATCTTACCAGAGCCTCCTTAAATATATCACTCCACAAGAAGGGCAGTGTAGCACAGTATTGCATATTCCAAGAAAATTGTGCAATAAATTTCGATAGAGAAAATGGGTGATAAGGGTACCGATTACATCCTTAGCTGATCATAATTTTTTTATTTTCAGATACCGACAATAGGTCCCCTATTCATTAAACAATAACGTACCATTTGCAGATATTAATCAACTACTGTAATGTGTTTATTTCCTTGTCCAAAGTGCAATAAACTACCGATTCATGCAGCATAAATTATGATATTAAGCCCCTTCATTATAAGTACCTGTCGTTGACACCTTCCCTGTTAAAATAGGTGCATTGATGCGTGGGTTCCTGGACTTTAGTAAGCTCATAATTAGTCGAAATATATTTCCTCCCTTGGTAAATATATTTGTACTCATCGTCATCAGTGGAAAAACGAAGGGCGTAACAGCCGCTGAATATATGCTCGTGAGTGAGAACAATTCGATCATTCTGAAATGATAATAGTATGGTAAGTAAAACATAGATATAATAAATCTACATATGCTATTTTCATCATTAATAAAATTCCATCTGAATCATCAATGGGGTTTCTAAATTCATTTAATAGTGTATTGCAAGGTTTACATTTCCTGACTACATTCAATGAGTATCATCTTTTTAGAGAAGGCTTTTTAGAGAAATGTACAACGTAACGTCCGTTATGCAACTTTTGATTTTCGCAGCATTGGAAAGTTTTCATGAGAAAAACATGTGTCCCCATCACTGACACATCGACATACGAACGTTACAGATATCAACTACAGCTACGTGCCTTCCCTATAAATAAATCAGGGAGACGTGTTCTTTATGGTGATTTTCTCGATACATTGATCGATCGGAAAAGAGTGTGAAATTAAAATGAGGCGAATGCTAGTGTGACCATTCATAGATCTCAACATACAACTTTCTGACAGTATTTTGTATATGAGATTTTTTCTAGAGAACTCGATTTGCCAGACAAAATGGTCGCATGATGCATCTGTCCTTGAATAAACCACCCTAGCTATTGAACATACCACCTTAGCTTCTTAATAGACCACCCTCGCTCGTTATTTACTTGAACGAAATTTGAAGTCGTTTATTACCCAAAGAAACTGTCAAATAGTTCGATCAAGAGTCATACGCGGTTGAAAGACCAAGTCGATTTGGCCAGGAATCGTTGGGAACTATAGAGAACTGCGCTCCGTCAAATACCACTCGTACTTCAGAATAAATCATGCCATTCTCGTCTAGGCCTCTAATGGAACCCCATAGGTGAGAGGTTCCGCACAAATTTTGACATTACATCTATAGTATTCCATCAACAACCTATCAAAAAACAACCGGTTACTTTCGAAGTACTCATGGTATTTCCACTAAATATTTATGACAAACATTTATTCTTATCTTTAGCGGTTATCATGACGGAACGTTGTGGATTATTGAAATTTTTGATAAATAAATAACCGCTGTGGAAATTTTCATTTCGAAAAACTATTTTATTTTGGAGATTGGTTGGCCTTTTCGGTCATTTTTCAAAAAGCGCAAAGTAGACATTGATTGAGTACTTTTGGCAGAAGTTTTGTGTAAAGAAATCCTCATATATGCACACATACACACACACACATTCAATTTTCCAGATCATTACAATAATTTTCTCCGTTGAAAACTCAAAAGAAGGAGATTTGTCAGTCGTGCACATATTGGAAAAACAAACTAAAAATTGTGATAATTACATAGTTTGTCATTTCGATAACGATGTAATATCTAATTCATATTTCATTTCAATTAATTGCATTAAAAAAAAACTGGAATGCCAATGGTCGTAATAACGAAAATAAAATCGGTAGCGATAATCACCTTGCAAATTGAATTGTTTTGATGCTCCGGTTGCGATTGTTCATTTACCACACAAATCCGGTAATCCGTGTAGACCTCCTGATAAGAATTGAAATTATCGTTGAACTCGTGCTTTTCACATTCTTCCTGACTTTTAACTGTCGCATTGGCGACCAACGCAATGTCATAGGTACACTGAGCATTGGGTAGATTTAATATAGTTGTCAGCATGCCTAGAATGTATATGAATTTTAACGTCAATGACAATTGTAGTTCTCTTGTATTTGGGATTCGACAGCATTGAGTATCTTTCAATTAGGACTTCCTTCAAATTTGAATCTATAAGTTTGGAAAAATTCGAATCAACTTTGTGTTGTTCCAATATTGAAAAAAAATTGAGACACAAAGTGTCAAATTAAAAATATTTGAAAAAGTAATTAAGGTTCATCGCATTCTCTTCATGAATAATAAATTTTGAGGTGTAGTAAAAACCTACAGGTAGAGAGTTTCTCAAAATTCCCAAACATTGCACCCACCGCATTTACTAACTATTGAATTTTGGGTGCATAACACATTATGCAATTTTCTATGTTTTTCATGAAGAAAACACTGAGTACCTTAAGGCCCGGCCTGCACGCTTAGTAACTTTTTGTGTGACTTTTACCCCCCCACGATTTGCGGCCAAATCAGGAACCCTGATATACCAAACTGCGCTGTCGGTAGCACGGAAAACGGCAGAAAATGATAATGATTCAGGGGCGTATATGAATTGCCTTTTCGGGGCGCTTCATTGTCCCCCACCGAACTCATAGAAAATTTCAAAGTGAAACATTTGAAAATTGAAAACTTCGAAATGGAAAATTTGAAAACTAGACTATCTAAAAATGAACAAATTGAAAAATTCATATTTCAAAATTTGGGAATCCAGAAATTAAAAACCGCAAAATTTGAAAATCCGAAATTCGAACATTATAAAACTGACCATTGAAAAATAGGCAATTGCAAAATTGACCATGGCAAAATGGACAATTGAAAAATTGATCATTACAAAATTGATCATTCCAGAATTGACGATTGAAAAACTGACCATTGCAAAATTGACCATTGCAAAATTGGCAATTGCAAAATTGGCAATTGGAAAATTGACAAAGCCAAAATTGACCATTGCAAAATTGACAATTGAAAACTTGAGCAAGGGAAAATTGGCAAATAAAACATTGACTATTAAAAAATTCACCATTGAAAAATTGGCCATTGCAAAATTGTCAATTGAAAAATTGACCACTGCAAAATTGACAATTGACAAATTGAGTAGGGCAAAATTAACTATTGCAAAATTGACAATTGAAAAATTGGCCATTGCAAAATTGACCATGGCAACATTGACAATTGAAAAATTGACCATTGACAAATTGAGCATGGCACAATTGACCATTGAAAAATTAACCATTGCAAACTTGACAATTGATAAATGGACCATGGCAAAATTGACAATTGAAGAATTGGCCATTGTTAAATTGACAATTGGCAAATTGACCATGGCAAAATTGACCGTTGCGAAATTGACAATTGCAAAATTGACCATTGACAAATTGAGCATGGCAAAATTGACTATTGCAAAATTGACAATTGAAAAATTGGCCATTGCAAAATTGACAATTGAAAAATTGACCATGGCAAAATTGACCATTGAAAAATTAACCATTGCAAACTTGACAATTGATAAATGGACCATGGCAAAATTGACAATTGAAGAATTGGCCATTGTTAAATTGACAATTGGCAAATTGACCATGGCAAAATTGACCGTTGCGAAATTGACAATTGCAAAATTGACCATTGACAAATTGAGCATGGCAAAATTGACCATTGAAAAATTGACAATTGAAAAATTGGCCATTGCAAAATTGACAATTGCAAAATTGGCAATTGCAAAATTGGCAATTGGAAAATTGACAAAGCCAAAATTGACCATTGCAAAATTGACAATTGAAAACTTGAGCAAGGGAAAATTGGCAAATAAAACATTGACTATTAAAAAATTCACCATTGAAAAATTGGCGATTGCAAAATTGTCAATTGAAAAATTGACCACTGCAAAATTGACAATTGACAAATTGAGTAGGGCAAAATTAACTATTACAAAATTGACAATTGAAAAATTGGCCATTGCAAAATTGACCATGGCAACATTGACAATTGAAAAATTGACCATTGACAAATTGAGCATGGCAAAATTGACTATTGCAAAATTGACAATTGAAAAATTGGCCATTGCAAAATTGACAATTGACAAATTGACAATTGACAAATTGGCAATTGACAAATTGGCACTTGACAAATTGACAATTGACAAATTGACAATTGTCAAATTGTCAATTGTCAATTGTCAAATTGTCAAATTGTCAAATTGTCAATTGTCAATTGTCAATTGTCAAATTGACAATCTGTAAAATCTGGAAAATTGACAATAGAAAATTGACTATTGAAAAATAATTGAACATTGCATTGAAGGCTTCACCATTAAAAAATTGACAATTGCAATACTGGCAATTGAAAAATTAACCATGGCAAAATTGACCACTAAAAAATTGGCAATTGAAAAAATGACAATTGAAAATCTGAAAATTGAAAAAATGACAATTGTCAATTGAAAATTTCAAAGTTAAAAACTTGAAAATTTGAAAATTTGAAAATTTGAAAATTTGAAAATTTAAAAATTTGAAAATTTGAAAATTTGAAAATTTGAAAATTGAAAATTTGAAAATTTGAAAATTGAAAATTTGAGAATTTGAAAATAGAAATTTTCAAAATTGAAAATTTCAAAATTGCAAATTTGAAAATCGAAAATTTCAAAATTGCAAATTTGAAAATTGAAAATTTGAAAATTGAAAATTTGAAAATTGAAAATTTGAAAATTGAAAATTTGAAAATGGAAAATTTGAAAATTGAAAATTTGAAAATTGAAAATTTGAAAATTGAAAATTTGAAAATTGAAAATTTGAAAATTGAAAATTTGAAAATTGAAAATTTGAAAATTGAAAATTTGAAAATTGAAAATTTGAAAATTGAAAATTTGAAAATTGAAAATTTGAAAATTGAAAATTTGAAAATTGAAAATTTGAAAATTGAAAATTTGAAAATTGAAAATTTGAAAATTGAAAATTTGAAAATTGAAAATTTGAAAATTGAAAATTTGAAAATTGAAAATTTGAAAATTGAAAATTTGAAAATTGAAAATTTGAAAATTGAAAATTTGAAAATTGAAAATTTGAAAATTGAAAATTTGAAAATTGAAAATTTGAAAATTGAAAATTTGAAAATTGAAAATTTGAAAATTGAAAATTTGAAAATTGAAAATTTGAAAATTGAAAATTTGAAAATTGAAAATTTGAAAATTGAAAATTTGAAAATTGAAAATTGAAAATTGAAAATTTGAAAATTGAAAATTTGAAAATTGAAAATTTGAAAATTTAAAATTTGAACATTGAAAAATTGAAAATTTCAAAATTGGGGGAAAAAATAAATTCTAGTCGACCGGTAATCAACCCGGTACTTACTTGATCCTGGATCGATTATTTCACATCATAATCGACTTGTACCTGAAAACTAATCGACATACTGCACAAGTTGTGTTGTAATCGATCCGTCCCCCAGCGGAAATTTTCTCTTTTCTCGGGCGCGAATATATATATATATGTGTGTTTTCTTTTTTTGTTCCTCGTCCCTCTCACTTGTACGCCCCCGGTAGCGGCCGTGTAAGCATTCCTTCAGGGGGCGTACCGGACACCCACCCATGTGGCTGGGGCCGACTTTCGCCATTTTTAGGCGATCGTATTTCTAAACACAGGGTAAACCTCCAGAAACCCCTGTGCTACGATGGCCGGCGCCAATGATGGAACCCCCCCCCCCGCGTTGCGTTAGGTTCCCGCTCGGCCGGGCGGTCTCATTTTATGGGTACCGCCGATAGCACACACGGAAGTCCTGCATCGGTCGGAATCCATGAGCAAATATTTTGAAAAAATATTCTCCGGCGGCCGGGCGCGAACCTAGGACCTTCGGAGTAGTGGGCAGATACTCTACCACTACGCCAAAGCCCCGACAATATATATATATATATATGTGTGTGTGTGTATATCTTCAAAATTTCAAAATTTCAAATATTTCTAAATTTCAACAATCCCATATTGTAAAAATGTCAAATTCCGAAGTTTTTGAATTTGAAAAAATTCTAAAAATTCAACAATTTCCAAAACTTAAAAATTTCAAAATTTTCACAATTGTCAAGATTTTCGGAATTCTCAAATGACGAATTTTTCAATTATTTCGAAGTTAAGCCATTCCAAATGTCTCTGTCATATAAAAAAAATTTAATTGCGAAGTTTTTAAATATCAAACGTTTCCAAATTTCCGAAATCGCAAAGTTCTAAAAATATTATGAAAATTTAAAAAATTTTAAAAATCTGAAAATTTGAAAGTTTTAAAATATATTATTTTCAAAATTGGAACATTTTGGAATTGGAATTCTTTTGACTATGAAATTGTGGAAGGTTTGAAAATTTTGAAAATACTTCGAAGTTTTGGGAATGTGGGAAATTTCGAGAGTTTTGCAATGTTTGAAATTTTGAAATACGATATTTGAAAAATTTGAAATTCTGGGAATTTCGGAAAATTTCAAAATTTCGGGATTTTTTGAAAATTTTGCAAATATCGGAAATTTGGCAAATTTTATAATTGTTGAAATATTTAAAATTTCAAAATTTTCAAATTCCAAAACTTTGGGAATTGAAATCTTTAAAATAAAAAATTGTTGAAGTTTGAAATGGTTCGCAAAATGGAATCTTCCCAAAATTCGGTTCGTCGAAAGTAAACAAAACGCGACCAATGGTAACCGGCATGTATTTTGGCGAGTCAGTCGCGCGAGAGGGGGGGGGGGGGGGAGGTAGCGCCGCGGTGCTTGGAAAAAACATGTGAGGCAAATATTGTAACTAACGACGGCCCACTGTATATCTAATTCGATCAATGGTGCGGACCAAGCTGGTTTATTAACTTTCCGTGGGGAAAGTTATTATGTATGTATATGTTTATTGATCCCCTAAGGGTTACAATGACTTCCGCCCCCTCTCTCATCTTCTTTACACATCAATCCTGAACATGCGGACTTTTAGGGCTTCCGTCCCCTTTACAAAACTCTTACAAAGGGGAACCTTAACCTAAAGTTAACCTTCACTTTACCTTCTAATACATTCCTCTTACCCAACTAAATTAACCCTAATCAAACCAGAGCAATGAGTCATGGAATCAGGGGGGCCTCCGTTTCCGTGCTCCTCATGTTCTTTTTTGCACAATCGTCCCCTTCGAGTCCCACCCACACGCCGCTCTAACCCCCCAACCCTTGCCTGCTCTCCTTAACCCTCCAGCCTCCTATTCTACCCCATTCCCCTGCAGCCCCCTACCTCTATCGGTTCCTTTCTCACTCCCCCATTCTCACCTGCTATTCTCCCTCCTCTCTCCCCTTCCATCCCCACTTTCAAAAGGGAAAGTTTCAACAGGATGGGTAGGGTAAGGTTGAGGGATTAGAAGTAAGTAAGGCAATATAGGAGAGTGGGGATGGCAGGTGGGACGGATGAAAGTTCGAGAGAGCCGGGGGGGAGATGGAGTGTGCGGTTAGGAGAGGGGGAAAATCAAATGGAGAAGATATAATGGGTATCGGAAATTTGGTTTTGTTGTTCGAGAAGATGAGAAAGGAGATGAGGGGGCAGCGTGAAGAGATGGTAGAGCAGTAGAGAGGTGATGTAAGGGGAATGAGTGAGGAGTTGAGTGAAGGGGGAAAGGAATGTGAGGAGGAGAATGAGAGGATGCGGGCAAAGATAGGGGAGATAGGTGATAAGGACAAAATGAAGGAAGATGATAAGAGAGAGGAAATAAGGGTGATTGAAGAGAGGGGAGAAAGGTTGGAGGGGAGCTTCCGAGAGAAGGTTGGAGGAGATGAGATAGAAAAAGAAAGGGGTGAAATAGACATGGAAGTGGTGGTATCGATGATCAGTTCGCTGAAACAGGAGGTGATGGGATGTTTGAGAGAGATGCAAGAGGTAAGAGAGGAAATTAAAGATGGTTTAAGGGGAATGAGTGAGGAGTTGAGTAAATGGGGGAAAGTATGGAAGGAGGAGAAGAAGGGGATATGGAGGAAGTTAAGGGAGAAGGGTGCAAATGACAGGATGATGAAAGAAGAGAGGAGAGAGGAAGTGAAAGAGATTGGAGAGAGGGTAGGAAGGTTGGAGGTACGTTTGGATGAGAAGGTGGGTGGAGATGAAGGGGGCTTTCAAAGGCGGGAGGTTGCGGTGGAATGGAGAAAGAGAGTGGGGGTGTTGGAGGATACACAGGAGAAGGAAGAGAGAGATAAGAGGAAGAGGAAGAGGAACGTGATGATAAGGGGTATGTCTGTGTTGAGTATGAGTGGAAGGGAAGAGGCGCAGGGGCTGTAGAGCTCGTTAGGGGTGGAGGGAGTGATTGAGGACACAAGAGTATTAGGAAGTGGGGATGGAAGGAATGAGAGGAAGTTAGTGTGGGTGAGTTTGAAAGATATGGATGCGAAGAGGGAAGTGATGGTAGAAAAGAGAAAGCTGAAGGGGAGAAGAGAAAGGATTGAAAACGACCTGACATGGAGGGAGAGAAGAAGTAAGTGGGCAATAGAAAGGAAAGCGAGGGAAGGGAGAGCTAAAGGTAAAGGGGTAAGGTATACAAGGGAGAGAGTATGGATTGAGGAGGAAGTATGGACATGGTGCGAATTAAAAGGGTGCTTAGTTAAGGGAGGAGAGTTATTATAATCCCCATGAAAATGAAAAATCAATTTGAAGATTTCAAAAATTCCAAACTTTTTCACAAATTTCAAAATTCTCAAAATTTTTAAAATTATCCAAATTTTTCAAAGATTTGGAAAGACGAATTTTTCCAAAATTTTGAATGTGAACCATTTCCAATTTCCCTAACTCCATATTTCAAAAAATTCAAATTCCAAAGTTTTTGAACATCAAACGTTTCCAAATTCCAAATTTCCAAAAATATTATATTTCAAATATTTAAAGAAATTCAAAATTTGAGAAATTTCAAAATTATCAAAAGAGTTTTGAGAATTTTGAAATTTCTGATTTTTGAATTTTTCTAAATCTTTGAAATATAATATTTTTGGAAATTTGGAATTTTGGAAGTTGAGGATTTTGGAAATTTGGAAACGATTGATATTCCAAAACTTTAGAATTTGAATTTTTTTTAATATAACATTAGGGAAATTTGAAATGACTCAAATTCGAAATTTTCGAAAAATTTGTCATTTGAGAATTTTGAAAATTTGACATATTTTGAAAATTTGGAAAATTTTTGAAAATTTTGAGAACCTGGAAATTTCTGAATTTTTGTTTTTTTTTAAATCTTTGAAATATAATATTTTTGGAAATTTGGAAGTTTTTTAATTTGGGATTTTGGAAATCTTGAAATTCACTTTTCATTTTCATGATGATTATAATAACTTTCCTGGCGGAAAGTTAATAAAACAGCTTTGTCTCGCACCATTGATCAAATTAGATATACAGTGGACCGTCGTTAGTTGCAATATTTCCCTCACATGTTTTTTCCAATCGCCGCGGCGCTGTTCCCCCCTGCCCCCCTGCGACTGATTCGCCAAAACATGTGCGGGTTACCGTTGGTCACGTTTTGTTTACTTTCGACGAACCGAAGTTTGGGAAGATTCCATTTTGCGAACTATTTCAAACTTCAACAATTTTTAATTTTAAAGATTTCAATTTCCAAAGTTTTGGAATTTGAAAATTTTGAAATTTTAAATATTTCAACAATTATAAAATTTGCCAAATTTCCGATATTTGCAAAATTTCCAAAAAATCCCAAAATTTTGAAATTTTCCGAAATTTTCAATTTTTTTTAAATTTCCAAAATGTTCAAAATTCCCAAAATTTTTAAAATTCCGAAAATTCTCAAGATTTCAAATTTCCAAGTCTCAAAATTTCCAAAATTTCAAATTTTCCAAATATCGTATTTCAAAATTTCAAAAATTGGAAAACTCGAAATTTCCCACATTCCCAAAACTTCGAAAAATTTTCAAAATTTGCGGAATTTCCAAAATTTCCACAATTGTATATTTAAAAACATTCCAAAATGTTCCAATTTTAAAAATAATATATTTAAAAATTTCCAAATTTTTAGATTTTTAGGATTTTTAAAATTTTCATAATTTTCAAAATTTGCGGAATTTTGAAAATTTCAACCAGTTTATATTTAAAAAATTTTCAATTCCAAAATGTTCCATTTTAAAATTCCAGTTTTCTGATTTTCAAAATTTTCAGATTTTCAAATTTTCAAAATTTTTCAACTTTTAATAATTTTCAAAATTCAAAATTTTCAAGATTTTCAAAATTTCTACCATTTACTAACTTTCCAACATTTCTAATATTTCCAAAATTTCCCAAATTCCCAAAATTTACGCAGTTTCCGAAATTTCCAAATTCTCCCAAATTACCAATTCCGAAAATTTGAAATTTTCAAAATTTCCAAATTACCAAAATTCCCCAAATTTCCACACTTCCCAAACCTTAAAATTCCCAGAATTTCCAAAATGCCCAAAATTTCCAAAATTTATGGTATTTGAAAATTTCCAAAATTCCCACAATTTCCAATTCCCAGAATTCCCAACATTTACGATATTTGCAACATTTCCAAATTTTCAAAATGTATAAAATTTCCAAAACTTCGGATTCCCAAAATTCCCAATTCCTAAAATTTGAAATTGTCAAAATTTCCAAATTGCCAAAATTTCCCAAATTTCCAATTCCCAGAATTTCCAAAATTTCAATTTCCCAGAATGTTCAAAATTACCGGTATTTGCAAAATTTCCAAATTTTCAAAATGTCCACAATTTTCGAAATTTACGAAATTACCAACATTTCAAAAATTTGTAAAGTTTTCGAAATCTACAAAATTCCCAAAATTCACAGAATTTCCAAAGTTTCGACTGTTGGGGCATGTAGTGGGACACAAATAGCAGCCAAAAAACGGCGAGAAAAATTCGGTTTAAAAAAAAAACTCATTACAACCCACATGAAGGTGATTAGGTCTCCAATCCCAAAAATACTAATTATTAGTATTTTATTTTGCAATCACAATCCACGCAGAAAATCCCCATATTTTTCGGACAGATTCCACAATATGGCGGCCAAATTAGAGTTATACAAAGACGAATAATAATTAGCACATACACATGACACATTTGACACCTTTTCACCCTCATGTAGAACCTTGTAACCTTTCGTTTTTTTCCAAAAACACAATTTTTTACCCATTATTTCGGCCGTTATTCGTAACCCAGAAACGGAGGTGACAGGCTGTCAATTTTAGAACCGCGGAAATTGACCAGATGGCGGCACCGTAGACCTGAAAACGAACTGAATTTTTTCTGAAATAGCCCTCGCAACCGAACGGCGCGGGGCAGGGGGGCTTCGCGAGTGCTTTGGACATGAGAATTCTGTCTGTCGCGCGGGGGGGGGGGGGGGCGGTGGGTTCAAATGCACAAAATCAACCCATGTAGGGAAATTTTTGAAAATTTGCAATTTCGGAAATTTGAAATTTTGGAACATTGACATTTTGCAAATTTGATATTTTAAAAGTCCGAAATTTTGGAAACTTTGGGAATTTAGAAACTTTTGGAAATTTGGGAAAGTTTGAAAAATTTAGAAATCGTGGGAATTTTAGAAATTTTGGGAGTTTTGGATACTTTGGAAATTGTGGGAATTTTTGAAGTTTTTGAAATTTTGGACATTTTGGACATTTTGGAAGTTTTGGGAATTTTTGATATTTTGGAAATTTTGCAAAATTGGAAATTTTGGAAATTGTGGGAATTTAGAAAATTTTGGAAATTTCGGAAAGTTTGAAAATTCTGGAAATCGTGGGCATTTTGGAAATTTTGGAAATTTTGGAAATTGTGGGAATTTTGGAAATTTTGGAAATTTGGGGAATTTTTGAAAATTAGCAAATTTTGGAAATGGCGGAAATTTGGGAAATTTTGGAAATTGGGAATTTTGGAATTTCCGGAATTTCGGAAATTTTGGGAATTTTGGAAATTTTGGCAAATTTGGGAATTTTGAAAATTTTGGGAATTTTTGATATTTCGGAAAGTCCGCAAAATTGGAAATTCCGGAAATTTTCGAAGTTTTGGAAATTTTGGAAATTTGGGAAATTTTGGAAATTTTGGAAATTGTGGGAATTTTGGGAATTTTGGAAAATTCGCAAATTTTGGAATTTTGGAAATGGCGGAAATTTGGAAAATTTCGGAAATTTGGAATTTTGGAATTTTGGGAATTTCGAGAATTTTGGAAAATTTGAAAATTTTGGAATTTTAGAAATTTTGGAAATATTGGAAATTTCGGGAATTTTGGAATTTTGGACTTTTGGACATTTCGGAAATTTCGGAAATATTGAAAATTTGAGAATTTTACAAATTTTGGAAATATTGGAAAATTTAGGAATTTTGCAATTTTGGAAATTTTAGAAATTGTGGGAATTTTAGAAATTTTGGGAGTTTTGGATACTTTGGAAATTTTGGAAATTGTGGGAATTTTTGAAATTTTGGGAATTTTGGACATTTTGGAAGTTTTTGCAATTTTTGATATTTTGGAAATTTTGCAAAATTGGAAATTTTGGAAATTTGGGAAAGTTTGAAAATTTCGGAAATCGTGGGAATTTTGGAAATCTTGGAAATTTGGGAAATGTTGGAAATTTTGGAAATGGCGGAGATTTGGGAAATTTTGGAAATTTGGAAATGGCGGGAATTTTGGAAATTATGGAAATTTTGGAAATTATGAAAATTTTGGAAATATTAGAAATTTGGGAAATTTTGGAAATTTTGGAAATGACGGAAATTTGGGAAATTTTGTAAATGGCGGGGATTTGGGAAATTTTGGAAATTTGGAAATGGCGGAAATTTTGGGAATTTTGGAAATTTTGGAAATTATGGAAATTTTGGAATTTTGGAAATATTGGAAATTTTGGAAATGGCGGGGATTCGGGAAATTTTGGAAATTTGGAAATTTTGGAAATTTTGGGAATTTTGGAAATTTTGGAAATATTGGAAATTTTGGAAATATTGGAAATATTGGAAATTTGGGAAATGTTGGAATTTTGTAAATGGCGGAAATTTGGGAAATTTTGGGAATTTTGGAAATTCGGGAAAATTTGAAAACATGGGTTGATTTTGTGCATTTGACCCCCCCCCCCCCTTCGCGGCCGCGCCGCGACGCCGTCGTCGCACATGTCGAAAGCACCCCCGGAGCCCCCGGGGGTTACGGTGCTGAGGCCTATTTCAGAAAAAATTCAGTTGGTTTTCAGGATCACGGTGCCGCCATCTGGTCGATTTTCGCGGTTCTAAAATTGACAGCTTGTCACCTCCGTTTCTGGGTTACTAATAACGGCCGAAATAATGGGTAAAAAATTGTGTTTTTGGAAAAAAATGAAAGGTTACAAGATTCTACATGATGGTGAGGAGGTCTCAAATGTGTAATGTGTATGTGCTAATTATTATTCGTGTTTGTATAATGACTCTAATTTGGCGGCCATATTGTGGAATCCGTCCGAAAAATATGGGGATTTTCCGCGTGGATTATGATGGAAAAATAAAATACTAATTAGTGTTTTTGAGATTGGAGACCTCCTCACCATCATGTAGAATGTGATGAGCTTTTTTTTAAAACCAAAGTCAGAATTTTTCTCGCTATTTTTGGGCTGTTATTTGTAACCCACTAAATGCCCTAAAATGCGAAGAAAGTCTGGGGAAATCTAGGGGAATTTCAGAGAAAATAAAAAAAAAATTCGTGCAGGCCGGGCCTTAATTATATTCAGAAGTCATTTGGAAAACCAAAAATCAGTCTTCATTGTGCATTGAATTTCATAACTATAAGTCAATACTCATTTTTGCCGCATTCTTCTAAAACAAAGTCGTCCATTGGCAAAAAAAGATTTACTTGAGTTTCCTTCGTTTGTAAACATCAGCTCGTTGTTTGGAATATTTTTCAGATTACATTGTGCAGGTTTTCCTCGAATTTCCCTCTGATATTTCGTTGGCTCGTTCTCGCAAATATATTTGTAGATACACTGTAAATAAATGCAGATTAATACATGAAATTAAAAATACCAAGTAAAACATGAATGTTGCATACATCGTCATCACCATAACCGGATTTCACTGTACAAACGTACAGGAGTGTGATAAGCGCATATTTCCAGGACATCTTGCATTATTATGATGATGAAGAAATTTTCGGATTGTGTTCAATTAACGAAAATGGGAGTTAATTGCTGGGATATTTACGCAGATTGTGATCACATCACACAAAAGTTGTCATCGAATATGGAGACATTTTTCTGACACTTGATTAAACGAAGGACATCCTGAAACTCAATTTTTGTATGGGAATGGGAAGATTTTATGTTTTTAACCTTTCACATATAGAACTTTTTTATAATCGTTTCACGTTTTCAACAGATTGTGACTGTTGCCTACTGTTGCCTCAACAACCGTCCACTGTCGGCGCGGCGCCTGCGCAGAACGCTATAATCGTTCAAAAGCGCGGAAGCGGGGCGGGCAGTTGGAAGGGGACGTTTCTGAATATGTACAATTAAGAACTATTTTTGAGAACTGCATTTTCGAAATGCTTGAAATCCTTATAAATTATAAAATTTGTTAAATTTCGATTGTTTTTTTTTCAATCATCGAAATTTTGGTCAAATGAATTTTTTTATACTATTTGAACTTTGCTAAATCTTCGGAGGTTTAATAATCGTGGTGATTAAGAAAAGATTGGAATAATTGCAAAGTTCTGATATTTTTAACTTCCCGATCTAGGGAAGTTATTGTAGGTAATGACCCCGAAAATGAAAAGTGTCGGATCGATGAAATTTTCACATTTCTCGACGTTTCACAACAGCCCGACACGATTTCAGAGGAGTGGTCGTATGTGTGTGTGTGTGTGTGGACAAAAACTTTGTTTAACATTTCCGAAGTAGCCACCGTAGCGATTTACGTTTTTTTTTTTTATCGACGCGACTTACTGTTCTTCAGGTCTGAAAGGAACGATTTATGCGAAAAATAATTTGTTCTATTGTTATTAACAAATTCAATTGTTTATATCGCTCTATCGCAAAGTTGTTTCCCTCCACGAAATACACATTTGACCTTTTATAAAAAAAAAAAAAACTCCATTCCATTCGTATACCCTTTCGGGTCTTTACGATTTGTTCCCATCCCACCCCCCTTTAACCCCACTGCACAGCATTCGCCCAGTTTGTCACTGGAATCGAGGGAAAACCATTGGAAAAAACCTCAGATTTGTACAGCTCGTTTCTGTTACGAAACTCCCGCTCGGTTGTGTCGTGTGAGTTAAAGCCTGAAAATAAAAAACCCCAAATACCGCCTCTGCCGGTTTTGAACCAGCGATCTCAGCCCCCCAATTCCAGTGCTTTAACCCGCACGGCCACAACCTTGACTTGACTTGAAAATTGTTTATTAACATTTGTCATATATACATACTATGTACAGTATTAATATCTTAAGTGCTACGTTCTAGATCACCAGCCGTTGGCTTTATATCTAATTTGAAAGAAGTGTAAACTAATTTTTCATTATTACAGATATTTGTGATTATTTACATGATGACTCGATATAAGGAAAAATAACTTCTAAAAAACCTTACAAGTAATGGGTGCATGAGGGGCAGGAGAGAAAAGGATATATGGAAAGGTGGGACAAAACAGGTGGTCAGCGGGACCAATTGGATTTTATGTCAATATTGATGTTTTGGAGCTGGGGATTAGGATGGGATTGTAGCTTAAATTTAAATGTCTCATTTATTCTATCGATAAATTCGCCTATGGTTGTCATGCCGAGCGTTTCGTGTATTTCCACAATAGTCGTTCTTCTTTTAAAATTTCCTATTATTCGTAGGAATTTATTTTGAATCACTTGAAGATGATTCAAGTGCATTTTCGCAGCATTGTGCCAGGCAGGACAACCATAGGTGATAATGGGCCTAATTAACCCTTTGTAGAGAGTAAGTTTGAGGGATTGACTAAGCGCGGGTGATTTTAGCAAATTATATAATCTTACTAGGATAACTTTAGTCTTGACCTTGATTTCAGATATATGCTTTTTCCACAGGAGTTTGGAATCGATGTGTAAGCCTAAATACTTTACAGAGTCGGTTGGTGTGATCTTATCGCTACGAATAGTTAAAGTCGGCTTGGCCTTGGAGCTAGTAAATAAGATTGCTTCTGTTTTAGCAGCATTCACTTGAATTTTCCATTTCGTTAATTCACTGATTGTGAGAGAAGCAGCATTTTCTATTCTTCTAATAGCTTTGTTGATTGATTTGCTAGCTGAGTACAAAGCAATGTCATCAGCATAGCCTGCAATGGATACATTTCTCGGAATTCTGCTAAAAACAGAAGCAATGTACAAGTTGAATAAAACAGGCGAGAGAATAGACCCTTGTGGGACTCCCGCGACAATTTCTATTTTATCCGAAAGCGAAGTTTCGACTCGAATTCGGATATATCTATTTGAGAGATATGATAATAAAATTTTACATATATATTTAGGGACATTTAATCCTTCGAGTTTGTATATAAGGCCTGTGGGCCAAACAGAATCAAAGGCCTTCTCGCTGTCCAGGAGAAGAAGAACGGTGTCTTCTTTCCGGTCTTTCGCGGATTTTATATCATTCGTAATTCTAACCAGCTGGTGGCAGGTCGAGTGTTCTGATCGAAAACCAAATTGATTGATAGGCATTAGTTGTAACTCTTCTATGGGTTTTTTGAGACGAGCTAAAATTATTCGCTCAAAGAGTTTAGCCAATACCGGTAAGAGGCTAATAGGCCTATAGCTCACCGGATGCGAAGGGGGCTTACCGGACTTTAGAATCGGAATGACCACCGCTCCTTTCCAGAGTTCCGGGAAATATTGTCTGAGGAGGCATGCATTGTATATCTTTGTTAGTAAACTTATTGCTTTAATTGGGAGGTTTTTTAGTGCTATATTGGGAATATTATCCACACCCGGGGCAGATTTATTTTTTAATTTTTTGATAGCGGAAGAGATTTCACGGGGATTTGTCAGGGATTTAATGGGAGTTTCGATGCGGGCTTTGAGGATAGTTTTTCTCACATGACCTGTGACTTGTTGTTCAAAAGATTTGTTGCCTCGGGAGGCCGATATTTCGTGTATTGCTGCATAGTGTATGCAGAGTGTATTCGCCTTGTCGTGGTCTTCTGTGTGGAGTGTGTTGTTTGTCTTTAGTGTGGGGATTTTTCGTTTACCGGTATTATTAAAATATTTTGCTACGCGCCAAATAGAGTGATCTTTTAGGTTTATGTTTCTGAGTTTGTTGTCCCAAGATGATTGTTTCCATTCGGTTAATTTAAGTCTGATTTCTTTTATCAGCTGATTGAGTTCGGATTTAAGGTAGCGATTTCGGGTTTTTTGCCATCTTGTCCTAATGTAATTTTTTAGCTTTATTAATGAGGCTATTTCGGGTGGGAT
Source organism: Asobara japonica (assembly GCA_026005395.1). Lineage (NCBI taxonomy): Eukaryota > Metazoa > Arthropoda > Insecta > Hymenoptera > Braconidae > Asobara > Asobara japonica. The sequence continues at coordinate 44,944 of BQMI01000488.1, read as the reverse complement.
AGGAGTGTGGGTGGATTTGGTTGATCGTTTGGGAGTGGAGGAATCCAGGGCTGTTTGAATGACTTGGGTGAAATGTGTTATGTGTTGATCTATTGCTTCAGTGTTGTTACAAGTCGGGTTTGGTGTAGAAATCTCATCATTTAAGATATCCTTGAACTTATTCCAGTCGGTTTTTGCGTAGTTTAGAATTTTTGATGATTCTGGTGAGGTTGGTCTGCCAAATAGGGAGAAAAACAATGGTAGGTGATCGGATGGGGATTCGGAAAGTGTGGTGAAATTTTTAATGATAGAGATGTTGTTAGTTAATAAAAGGTCAATAGTACTAGGAGTGTTTGAATTATGAGGGTAGTGTGTGGGAACGTCTGGAAAGAGCAGATTAATTTTTTGTTCCGTCAAAAAATTTGAGAGAATCTTACCTGATTCGTTTGGCCTAGCAGAGGTCCAAGCAGTGTCCTTCGCATTTAGGTCTCCAACAATAATTGTTGGAGTACTATCGGAAAGTAGGTGCCTCAATAGGTTTGTATCTATTGAGACATCCGGTGGATTGTAGATCGAGTAGATCTTCGTTTTTTTATTGTTTACTTGGACCTCTACTCCCACGTATTCGGTGAGCGACAGGAGATCATGCGGAAGAGTTCTATGTGACAAGGTTTTGTGGATCGCCACCGCAACACCACCACCTGCTTTGGCCGTTCTGTCTTCCCTGATCAGCGAGAAGTCTGGGAAGTTAATTTTCTTCGTTTTGCTGTTTAACTTAGTCTCTGAAATCAGACAAATTTTGATGTTATTTCTGTGGACGATGTGTAATAACTCGTCCAGATTAGGTTTGAGCGCAAAAATATTAATTGCTAATATGTTGATTATGTTTGCTGGGGAATCGTAGGTGTGTTTGAGGAGGGTAAGAACAGGTGAACATAGGATGCGATGATTGTGATCCTATCAAATGGTGTAAGGGCTGTTTGGAGTTTAGAGCTCATCTCTTTTAGCTCTGAAAGGATTTCGGGAATTCCAAGGGTTGTTAGCTCGTCAAGGACTTGCTTTGCTGTAATTACATAGTTTATAGTTCTACTTAAATGAGATTCGGGAACATGTGTTTCCATTGGGATGGTCCTAGGTTCAGCAGTGGGTGCGATAAGATTCCTTCTCGAGGTTTCCACCGTCGGGAAGAAGGAAGCGTAGGTGGGCCTGGACGTATTGGCAGTAGAACTCGGAATTGGCACTGGGACTGCAGGAGACTGGAGGGACTGGATGTTCCTGTCCAGATTCTGGATCGTGGCCGAGTGAGGTGTAGTGGGCAGTTCCAATGGCGCTATGTTGGGCCTGGCCGATTGAGCTCGTTTTTTCTGAGTTTCCATGAATTTTAGGCGCATGGAACACTCTCTATAGCTGGCTGTGTGGGCGAGTCCGCAGTTTGCACACTTCAGGGTTTTGGAAGTGCAGACTTTTACGTCATGGTTTGACGCACACTTGACGCATCTCAGGTTCAGGTTGCAATGTTGGCTTGCGTGGCCAAATCTCTGGCACCTGAAGCATTGGGTAGGTTGCTGGGATTTTACATATTTTTCTACCTTATACGTGTGGTAGAAAATCGTTTTGATTTCAGCGAAGCTGCTCAAGGTTGTTTCCGGGCCAACCGTGATAGCGAAGATCGGTAATGGCCTGTTTTCTTTGGTGTCTCCGTCTTTGTTTACTTTCACGAACTGGCGAACGGAAAGTACGTTGATGCCGTGTTTTGATAACTCGGCTTGAATTTCGTCTTGTGAAAAACTGCTTGGAAGCCCTTTCAGAATATATTTTTTCGGTCGCTCACTTTTAAGACCGAAAGTGAAGAAATTGATATCTTGCCTTTTCAGGATACTTGCGATTTTGTTGTAGTCCTCGAGCGTTCGTAGATGGACGATCGTGGTACTTCCATTAAATTTCATCTTGAAATTTTTATCTGTGGCGTTGCTCTGCAGAAAATTGATTAATTTTTTTGTCTCCATTTTTTCATTCTCGATGATTAATGGAGGGACAGAGGTTTGTTTTGGAGCCTCTTGAGGTCCATCAGAAGTGTCGGAGGGTTTGGCGAGGCGAGCGGGAACTGAACTCGCGCTAGTCGAAGGTTTCGAAACGGCTTTTTTCGTTTTTTTTGGGTCTTCCATCGGAGGACTCATTTTGGCTTTCCTTTTTGGAGCCAAGGGAATTTTGAGGTTTTTTAAGTTTGACACTTTTGTGCCAAAACTTTTACTCGATTTAGAATTTCACTGTACTATAAGCGCTGTACGTTAGAAATTTATAATTCGCAGAGAGCGGTAGACATGCGTCCGCACGACACCGACTCAAAACAAATACTGACGGCCACAACCGTCGGTCATTTGACCTTTTATAATTGTTGTTGATAACACCCGTAGTTAATTGTTAGTAACAAAAAAAATTGTTTATATCGCAGCGGTGTGAGAACGGTTGAAGATACGAAACAAATTAGTTAATAAAAATTGTTCCACACACAAAAATACATATTTTATGTTGTATAACTTTTTTTGCTAACACCGATAGTTAATTGTTATCAACGAATTCAATTGCTTAGATCGCTCTATCGCAAGTACTGTTGGAGATACAAAACAAAGTGTCTAATGTAAGTTGTTCCACACGTAAAAATACACATTTGACGTTCCATGACTTTTTTGCCAACACCCATAGTTGATTATTATCAACAAATTGTATTGTTTATCTAACTACTTCATATTAAGAATTATAATTTTTTTTAATATTTAGAAATTTTGAAAACTTTATAAAGTCCATGATTTGAGACATGGACGGAAATTGTTGATATAACATATGCGGCGGAACGATGAGGAAGTTATTGGTTCGACTCGTAGAGGGTCATACCCACATCCCGTTTATTTAAATTTGAGTTTTTATGTGTATTATGTGGCATCTAATGCGGCGTATGGGATCGGAAAAATTTGCGCTCGAGATAGGCACTTTTCCTTGACAAATATATATAGATATACTCCACTGCTTACCCAGCGCCCCCTTTCTGCCATCGACGCAAAGGCGATGCGCACAAGTTGTATGCACATGTCAAGTACGCTGCAGCGTTTCAAAAGAATTTGACAAGAATTGAAAATTTTTTAACGAAGAAAATTTTTGAAACAATTTATCAAAAATTTGAAAAAAATTTGGCTTATTTTGGAAAAGTTTGGAAAAGGTGTCAAACATTTACAGCAAATTTACAGAGGACTTTACAACAAAATGGGATAATTTTTGTAAGAATTCAGAAGAATTTTGAGAAAATTTGGATTTTTTTTAATTTGAAAACTTTCGTCAAAAGGTTCAACAGAATCGGAAAAAATTGTAAAAATTTTGAAAAACTGTGAAAAAATTTAGAAAAAACTTTGGAACAGTTTTGAAAATTTTTGGAACGGTTTGGAAAGTTTGAAAATTATCTTAAAAATTTGGGAAAGTTTGAAAATTTTCTTAAAAATTTGTGAAAGTTTTGTAAAATTTTGACAAAATTTTTCAAACATTAGAGAAAACTGAGTATTTGAAAATTTTCAATAATTCTCAAGAAATCGTCAAAAATTTTGGATCCATTTAGATCAAATTAGTGTTTTAATGTTTCACATCTACCAAGCGTTCCACGACGCCTCACTATCTTTAAAAATTTTATACAATTTTACTTTTTCTTTAATTAAAAAAGAAATTGAAAATACAAAAAGTTTGACGCCTTGTAAAGAGATAGAATTCATAAGATTTTCTAAAAATTGTTTTCTTTTCGATTGGTAAAATCTGAAAAGAAAAATGGAAAACATTGAAAATAAGTTCATTGAAAATTTTCAAACTATGATTTTTTTAAATTCATGTTTCTATTTGGATTTTTTCGATGTTCGAAACTTTTGAAGTTTTCAAAGTTATTGAAAATTTTTAAAATTCCAAAATTTCTAAAATTTTCAAAATTGCGAAATTTTTTAAAATTCTAATAACTAGGTAAACACCCTCCTAATGTCTCACACAATTTCCAAATGTTCGAAAAAAAAGGATAACTGAAAATTCTTCTTCAAACAATACCCCCCCCCCCCCCAATTTTTGCAATGTGTTATAATTTTTCTAATTTACCTACACGTATTTCTGTTCGTAATTCTGGTCTATTCTGTTCGTTTTCCAATTTACCTATTAAGTTCGTATAATGGTTGATTTATGCATCTACAGTTTATACTACAACATTGTTTCATCAATGTTTATGAAACTTTAAAAAGATCTTAAAAATTATCAGCGTACAGATTTCTCTATTTTTCTAAATTTCTAAAATCGTAAAAAAAATTAAGTACGCGCATACAATTTCCAATTACATTTTGGTATTAGAGAATCATTAATGTTGAATAGTTCTCAGGATATTGATTTTACCATACTATATATTCAGAACTAACATCCAGAAATAAGTAAAAAGAATCAGTGGTTCCGAAAAGGCCGCGATTCCACTGAAATCCAATTCCACCTGTTTGTTCAAAAATATTTTAAGAGTTCTTAATCTTGACAGCACTAACGCTTATTTTCTTACGAACTACTAAATTAAGCTCCAATATGTACAATATAATTCTACAAAACAACGTATGTACAATATACTTCTACAGAAATATATTTAAAAAATAACTTGAAATAATACATAATAAGCTCAATCATTAGAAATGTACATATAAAGTATCTCTCAGCGCTTTAACTCTTCAAAAATTCATCGAAATCTGTTGAATCGTCCTCCAGAACAATTTCTTCCAGCGTTGGACCTCTGTGGGGCGATGCCACTTCTAAAATAGAATGAAAACTTATTAATTCAGTGCGTATAGTGCGTTAATTGCGCAGAATGATTTGGCGAGATTAGGTTATCTCAAAATTTCTTAAATTTCCAAGACCTCCAAAAATGCAAAAAATTGTCTTTTACACACGATTTCTAAATAGATTAAATAACGTATAGAAAAAACGATTTTCCTTTGCATTTTTTTAGTATCTTGAATTTTACTGGAACATCCCTAAGATGAGATTACAGCGAGCTTGAAAAATCTCGCGATTCGAATGTTGTTTCAGATCAAAGTATGAATTTTAAATCACCTTCGAAAGGCAACATATCAGGACCTTGAAATGATATATAAAAAAAATTAAATACACATTACGCAATATAATCACTAATCTTCAATTTTACGTGAGCAAAACCAAGGAGTAGGTGCAGAGTGGAACTCACTGCTAGACAGTGGAAACAAATTTGTTGCCCTCAAATACAGTGTATAAAACTCAAATTGATCAAACTAAGATTGATCAAAAGACAATTTCATCTAGAAAAATCTGATTGCAGAAGACCAACAATTCAGAACAGGTTTGTTACTGTTTTTTTCAATCTTAGGGGTGTCCTTATTTGATTTATAACAAGCTGGGCTTACTTGGTACAGAGCCCGTAACTTTATAATTCTCCAATTCCCCTCTAAAAACCTCCTCAAAAGCTTCTTGTCGCTCTTGCTGGGTCTTTCGCTGCTTCAACTCTTGTTGTAAGACTCTCTCTTTATGCTCCTTAGCCAATTCCGCTGCAAAAAATCGTCAAAATTACAATTTACAAATTGAAATTTACACAATTTCTCTATAGCTCAAAGTCTTTCGATAACAACCTGGGGTGAATCGATCAGTGTTTGGAAAAAAAGTGTCTACCTCAATTTCAACACATTGTAAAAACATAACAGATAGGGCAATTGGCTCTACAACATGTATAACGTGAGTATGCACTCTGGAGCTAACGAGTAAAATGTTGGTGAACATTAATATATCTATACGAGTGAAGATATTAATATTAAAACATGAAAATTTGTAAAATCTTAGCCTTCAGATAGAACCTTAAATACTCTCCGTTTAATGTATATTTATCATGCAAAAGCATAGTCTAAAACAACTTGTTCATTTTGTCTTTACTCGATTATCAGGCCTTCTTATTTTGATATCGTACTAGCATACTCGAGAACCACAATAATTTTTCTGATCCCTGGTAATGTAACTTCACTTCATCCTATGGTCATAATATAATTCTGCAATGGTGAAATTATTTTACTTTACACAGTTCCATATTTTTGCACTGTATTTATTCAATCTTTGCAATTAATACTATTAGACTTGGTACTGCAATTCTCTACTTATTAGTTGATTCATTTTTTTGTATTATTAACTAAAACCTCTTGCTACATGACAGGAATCAAATATAGATAATTTGAAATTTTGGTTCTCATTGGATTTCCAATAAAGATTTCTTACATATATTCTGTTTCAATGCAAGATTTTTTATTTTAATCACACTAGCTGTCGGTAGTTCACTTGAGTAATTTTTATCAACAAGTTAAATACTGTAAATACCTGACTGAAGGCACTCGCACTAAGATTTATTGCAATAACAACCGTTGAAACTAAAATCAAAACTAACTAGAATATTTTATTGTAACGTTGCTTATTCACCTCTGACAGAGTCCAACTCTGCTAATCTTTTCTCTTTATACAAAGCTAATTGGAACCTGTGATCTAGTTGCCTATTCTGGAGCTCTAATGTTTCGTTCAAATTCTCTAATCTGTACAAAGCAGCTTCCACTTCCTCAAATGCTTCCTCCAGTGAACCTGCAAACAGTTTTAGACAATTCATTGGCTGTTTTCAGAGAACATGAACAGGTGAGGAAGCTGAAATTTCAAAGTTAATTAGCTTAAATTTTTCTCTAAATATATTAGTAATTCCGTCCCAAATCGAACAATGATCAATGCTTTCATTTCTTAAAAAAATTCTCAAGTTTCTATGAATAGTTGTGCACTACAAATATTTCATATTTCATGAGGTGTCATGGCGCGAAATTTTAAAAATTTAACAGATTTCGAAAAGTCAACGAAAATAAAAACGGACAGTAATTTGTTCAATGAAACAAGTATTCTAAATTTTTGGTGTACAATAAATTTGAAACAAAAAATGCCGATGGCTTGAAAAAATTCAATATCTCAGAAGATTCGGATTTTTGAAAAAACAAATCATAAATGTAGAAAAATCAAAACAGAAAATGTTGAAAGATTTAAACAAGGTTAAAAAAATGCAGAAAATACGCGCCCTGTCACGTGCAAAATCGAGCATTGATATCATCAGCAACTGGACATGGACACTGCTAAAAAAAATCAATGGATTACCTATTTGGTCCATGAGGTTCTGAATGTCATTATTAATTTTCGGTATCACAGCAAGGGTTCCATTCAAAATATTAATGCTACTCCACTGTCTATCGAGCCGCTCATAAATCCCACCAATGAGAATATCAACTTCTCTTGCTTTTGCTGCATTCTCCTCAGCGAGCTCATGGAGCTCATTCCACTCAAGTTGAAAGTGATGGAGGATATCAGCTCCAGCGCCATAATTCACTTTCTTTGCATGGAGAAATCGTTTTGCCTTTGGACTTTCGGATATGGAGAAACCCCGCAAGCTATAACAATCGATATCAATAATGCGCAAAGTAGTTTATTTGTTTTTCAATTCATCTGATCTGTTTGTTGACAAGAGAGCAAATCCCCTACAAACATTTACCTAGCAGATATACCATCCTGCACAGTCTGGAATTTACTTCTCAATGATCCAAACATACTGACATTTGCGGTACGCCACGTAATATAATTAATGCGCCATCAACAAAAAGGTGATTCGATAGCTGACATTTCGCTTTTTCCGCTTTTAGGTTATAAAAACAGCTGTCAGGTCGATTATCCAATGAGTAAAATCAGTTCTTCATAGTAACATAGGCAACGAGTTTATCTACCACTGTAGCGGGTGTCGGTACACTTATTCTTTTGGCGGGCGATATACGAGCATCCGAAACCCGAATGACTCGCGGGGGAAGTGAATTGTAACAGAGAAACGTTCTGTCAGCAGTGAAAGACTTCGAATGAAAGGAAGAGTAATTTTGATTCCGAATAATTGGAACTCTGAGACAAATCGGCGAAAGTTATATGGTAACTGAGGGAATGTCGTAGTTTATGCACATGGGACCTCTAAAAAGCATGACAGTTGGTAGTGCATCTACTCAACATCGAGACTCCTTGAAAGCAAATCTTGATATCATTGAAGTCTCTGTAATATGGTCGGAATTTTATAAGGATTACCTTCGGGCTTAAGCGCCGAACTTGCCCGAACCAGCCGTTTTGCGCCTCCGCAGATGGAAACCCGAAGACAAATCTTATAAAATTCCGACCATTGCACCCGGTTATCGAGCTTCGTTGGGATTTGAGGAGCCGCGAGTTGAGGATCACTGGCTGCACCGTTGAACGAATGAAAATACAGAAAATTTTCATTGTTTTGTTCTAGAACAATAAATCTGAAAGTGTAACTGTATATTTTCGTCATTGTTATGGAAATTTTCATTTATATTTTAATGTATCATGGGTTATGTAGAAATTCTGAACAGAAACTTCATTGCAAATCAGATGTGAAATTCTTAAAGTTTCGTAATTTGTCAACTTAAAAGCAAGAAAAACCGTCAACCTAAAAATTATTGAGAAATTTTGAAGCTTTGAACTTTTAAAAACTTTTCCGCGTTTCACTGTTTTTTTGCTGTAATTCCTCGACCAACTTTCTCAACAAGATGTATCACCATTTTAACATTTTCTAAGTAAAAAATATTAGAATTACTGACTCGTAAACATGAAAAATCTCAAAATTTTAAACATTTTAAACTTCCATCCTTGGAAAATTATTCAAATTCCAAATTGTTCACATTTTACCGGTGTGAATCATGAAGGTCACAACGAAAATGTCCCGCTCGGTTATTTCTCATTTGTGCTCTCATGGTTTCTCTCATTGACTATAGTATATTACGATCCAAGGCCAGAAAGTTTGATTTTCTGGCGTGCGTGATATGAAGGCCGAGGCGAAGCCGAGGCCTCATATCACGTACGGAAAGAAATCAAACTTTCTGGCCGTGTGTCGTATGCTATTTTTCTTTCTCCCCATCCGAAAGTACGTTTATCAATAAATGTATCAATTTTGAAATGTTGACGATCAATCCAACGATGAATACTTTTGTGGCCTGCCCGCGCACGCCTCTCGTCGGTCACCGTGCGAACTACATGCCCGCCCGACTTTTGCAAAACCGAGGTTTTTGCTGGTCAGGGCGGGCAAAAAGTAAAAATGCATGAAAAAACATAAAAACGTCGAAAAAAAAATTAGAATGCCGAAATCACTTTTTATAAGCATATTTTCCTTCCAACTTTGACCTCTTTGTCGAAATTTCTAAACATCGCGATGAAGAATCGCTCATTTTTCAGGTTAGGTCAGTCTCTTCATTCACCGGCGGGGGACAGTTTTAATTTACTCTACTTTTTCAAAATCAACTCGTTTTATCCAATATTATTTTATCCACTAAAGAAATTAATGCATAATTTAAAGAAATTTTGTTCCACAGGAGCACTGGCGACATGAACCTTTTATGCGTATATATTATACAGAGAAAAAGTGGCTTCGGAATTTGACACGTTCGGTCGCGATTTGGGCACTAAAATATATCACGCGCATGCGTAAGCAAGAGTCGGGAAGCTTCGGGTGGAGATCCGAAGATTACTCTTTCGTTAGCAACTCTCGCCTGCAAACGCGAGCCACAAAAGTTTTGTGGCCAATCACAACGATTCTCCGTCGAGAAACTCCAGAAAAGCCGTTCTTTCTGGCGTTTCAGACCACGGTGGAGAGCGTACTTTCGATCGGGGAGGAAGAAAAATAATTTTCTAAACGGTCATACCTTGTTAATTATGAAAATATTGAAAAATGAGCCATACCTTATACTATGTGCATTACTGATAATTTTTTACGGTATAATTTTACAGGTAACTTTAAAAACTTGAAAAATGTACTGGACCAATTTTATTCAAGATTCAGTTCCCTCCGAATTTCATGAAAACCAATCAATTCCAAACGTACGGATATGCCATGTAGATTTCTCAAAAACATTTTGAAAAATTGATTTCTTCTGTTTTAACCAAGAGAAATCTACTGTTAATCAACTGTGGGAGGCTACGAGCCATATAGCGGGAAAAATGCTATTCTATTCTATTCTATATTCATCGATCAGAGGAAATTTGAGTCTAGCAACAAAACTTGGGTTTTGAGAAAATAAATATGAAAACCACTACTGATCACGCGTCCAATGCCGGAAATTCATTTCAGAGTGATAAACAAATAGAGAAACTATGTAGAATAAGCCAATTCCAACATGTAATTTTTTTAAAACCCTTTATTAATCTGTAATACATTGAACATTAATTTTTAGAGGAAAACTTCAGTTGTACTGACCTGACTAATTTTTCTTAACGTAAGACTAAGCTGAACTTCAATTAAGAACTGTTATATATTTCATATGTAGACGGTGCATATATTGAATCCTGCTGGAATTGCAACGAATGCTCTCCCTTGGAAACATCGTCTGATTAGAAGATTTGTCGTAATTCACCAACTACTTCACCGCAGTAGCAATACAGAGAACCATTATTAGCAACCGCCAGATTGTGATGAGCAATTGCGCACTGACTGCAACTGTACACATGATGGCAAGGGAAGGCCGTGATATTGGAGACGCATTCGTCTTCACAAAAAAGACACATGTAGTTTGCTGCAATTGAAACATATTATAATATTATAACGTATTATAATATAGGTTGATGTTCTATCTAACATCTACAATACTTGCTTATATCTTGTATATCACGCTGATCACTGTCAACAAATGTACCAACATCATCAATAGCAGTTAATGTATGATCGTTTAGTACTCCAAGGTAGGTTATGACACAGTTGAGAAACGATGCAATGTTGAGAGTGTTAAGACTGAGGTACTCCCAAGATTTTTGGATGGCCCGTTGAAATGAAACGGAAGCAGCTCGAGGGTTGTCTCTGATAAGGTAACCTATCTGCATGGAGTTGAACTCTCGTCGCTTTGTTATGACTAGATTTCTCAGAGAGGGTTAAATACAACAACAAATCTTCTAAGAAGAGGAAATTCTTCAGCAAAATTACATGAGGGCTATCTTTAAACTTAAATTAAATCTGAATATATATGTTACGATCTATGCTATATTATGTTATATGAATACTGATAACTCAATTTTTTTTTTGCTAGTTAAAGCATTGGCAAAATTTGGAAATATCACAGATTGCACTTTTTTCCGTATGTAAAAAGTTTACAAGATGTCTATCATTTCACAATTCCGAATGTTTGAAACATTCAAACTATTTTAATCATCTACAAACAGTCGAACATTTTACCTCGAGGCTCGAGTGTAGTGTGGCCGAGTATCTTTGCAAGGTACTCTTCAATCTGTCATTCTCTATACTGGAGGAACATGATACCGCCAGAAAGAAATTATGTGGAGCATGATATCTCACCATAAATACCTCAATTTTTGTTTGTCAGCACATACACAAATGATTCAAGAATGGCACTTATCTGTCAAATCCCAAATAGACGGGTGTCTTCCAAATTTCACATTCAAATTTCGGTGATAAGATTCTATATAGTTATTGGTCCTCTGGCTTATTCCAAAGACACTCCAACCCTCCGCATTTCGCTCCCGTATCCACTGCCTCCTAAAATCTTTTACGAACTTTCTCCACTGCGGTAACTGATACATTGGGGTGCGAATCAACCAATTGAATGTAACTTCTATGCAGTGCGCAGGGAGCAGTGCCAAAGCACACACTTTTCTATATAAAGAGATACCTCCTGGAAATAGCGAAATGATGGTAATCAAACCCAATTGTTTAGCTCGAGTTTGGACGGCCTGTGACAGAGGAATAAGAAAAATATAATTTATCGTATTTTGCGGATCCCCGTGCAGGAAACAAGAAGGTGGTTGCAGAAGTGGAGAAGCAGAATTAGTTGGAGGCAATGGGAAGACCACAGGTCATTTGGAATGCTGAGGCATCAACCAAAGACTTGGGAGATTGAAGGAGGCGTATAGAAAGTAGACAATAAGTAGCGGGAGAGCATACAGTTTTATGTTTAAAGTATAGAAGGAGTGTAAACTGTTCACAACTGCTCCGATCAAGTAGGGCAGGAAGAAGAGCAATTCAGGTGTGAGTGAATCGAGAGGGAAATCAAAGAGAGCAGAGATTGATAAGATATAGAAAGAGTCAGGAGAAAGGACGAAGGGCCGCTGTCTACGTGAAACGGAGAATTACTTTTGTAACGAAAAACAAATTAATAATTCAATTCAATCAGCGATGAACACCCTGATGAAAATGTCCCCTTAAATTCTTAATCGCCAATTGGAAGACAGGGGTGTTATTGCCGTTCCCCCCCGTTTTCCAATTGGGTCGGTTTGAACCAAATGAAGGCTTCTGGAAATAGTGGTGCAGGGAACTTAAGGGGCCTGACCCATCAGTTCTTATCATTTTATTCAGGTGCCACAGCGGGCTCAGCGATCCAGAATAGGATTTAAGGGGTTTGAATATTTTGCCCGTGGAATTATGTTTTCGCCACAGATTTCGTCATTAATCATCAGTTAATTAGCAAGCATATCGCAAATCATGCATATGCTAATTGGATTTAAGGCTGCCACCCCCTCAAATCCCATAACTTCATTGGGATGCCACGGCGGGCTCAGTGGCCCAAAATAGGATTTAAGGAGTTTGGATATATGAATCGGGGAATCAGGTTTTCCCCTCAGATTTCGTAATTCAACATTAATCAATTATTGAGCATATCGTGAATCATGGATATGCTAATTGGATTTAAGGCTGCCACCCCCTCAATTCCCATAACTTCATTGGGATGCCACGGCGGGCTCAGCGGCCCAAAATAGGATTTAAGGGGTTTGGATATAGTAATCGTGCAATTAGGTTTTCGCCCCAGATTTCGTAATTTAACATGAATTAATTATTAAGCATATCGTGAATCATGGATATGCTAATTGGATTTAAGGTTACCCCCCCCCCCCTAATTCCCATAACTTCATTGGGATGCCATGGCGGGCTCAGCGGCCCAAAATAGGATTTAAGGAGTTTGGATATTTTCCCCGTGGGATTATGATTTCGCCCCAGATTTTGTCATTAATCGTCACTTAATTAGCAAGCATATCGCAAATCATGGATATGCTAATTGGATTTAAGGCTGCCGCCCCCTCAATTCCCATAACTTCATTGGGATGCCATGGCGGGTTGAACGGGGGAACATAGGATTTAAGGGGTTTGGATTTTTTGCCTGTGGAATTATATTTTCGGCCCACATTTCGTCATTAATCATTAATTAATTATCAAGCATATCGCGAATAGTGGATATGCTAATCGGATTTAAGGCTGTCGCCCCCTCAATTCCGATAATTTCATTGGGATGCCATGGCGGGCTGAACGGCGCAACATAGGATTTAACGGGTTTGGATATTTTGCCCGGGGAATCATGTTTTCGCCCCAGATTTCCTTATCAACTATCAAGCATATCGCGAATAATGGATATGCTAATTGGATTTAAGGCTGTCGCCGCATCAATTCCCATAATTTCATTGGGATGCCATGGACACCTGAGCGTCCCAACATAGGATTTAAGGGGTTTGGATTTTTTGCTCGTGGAATTATGTTTTTGCCCCATATTTCTAAACTAAACATTGACTAGTTCTCAAACATATCACATATAGATATGCTTATTGGATTTCAGGCTGCCCCCCCCCCCCCTCAATACCCATGATTTTATGAGATGCCATGGAGGTCTGACCGGCAGAACGTAGGATTTAAGGGGTTTGCATATTTTGCTCATGGAATTATATTATCGCCTCAGATTTCATAATGAAACATTAATTGGTTTTTAAGCATAGCAAATATATCAAATACGCTAATTGCATTTGAGGCTGCCGCCCCTTCACTGCTCATTATTCTATTGAGACGCCATGGAGAGCTCAGTCGGGCACGATTTGAGAGAAGTAGCTGTCTGTATGAATGTGTGTGTATGTGGTCAAAACTTTGTGGCGCTTCCGGCGGGACCACTGGACCGATTTATCTTCTTTTCTGGTCGACGCATCTCGCTGGTCTCCACGTCCGAAAAGAACGATTTGTCGCAAAACTGATTTTTTAAATTGTTATTAACAAATTGAATTGTTTATATCGCTCTATTGCAAGAATGGTTCGAGATACGAAAACAAGTGTTGAACAAAAGTTGTTCCCCGCAAAAAAATACACATTCTATATTATATGACTTTCCGTTCTAGTATGCATAATTAATTAATCATTCAATTTACTATTTTCCATGGAAACCAAACTTGAACTTTTCATTTTTTTTTGTAATCGACGCGTTCCACTCATGTTCAAGTCCGAACGGAACGCTTGTCCCAGAAACTGATACGCTCAATGATTATTAACAAATTGAATTATTGAACTTGAAAGAAAGTTGTTTCTAACATAAAAATGCATATTGAGATCGGGATGTAATTGGTATGATCCCTAGAAGGTCACACTCTCATCCGGTTTATTTTTCCATTGTCACAAACACGACAGAATCAAATTCGACAGTATGGAATGAACTATAACTATACACTCAATCATAACTTAAGGTTTTTGCAATGAAGTTTTTGATCAGTCGGAAGAGGTGCTGTCATCGCCCGATCGCCTTGCCACGGAATCGGACGAGGTTGAACCTGAGGAGGAAGTTGACTCTAGACACTTCTTTTTCGCTTCTACTTCACGGTCCTTGGATCTCTTAACGGCTGCTTTTGTTAGCTGCAGAGCCTTCTTTGTTCCTCTTTTTTTTTGGCTTGTCCATCTTTGTTGACGTCTCCTTGCTTCTGGCATCAGGTTTTTTACTCGTTTTCGGTTTTGCATCTGGAAATGAATGACATATTTCGTATCTAAATAGTGTGGCGTCCAGTTGGAAATGTACAAGAAAGAAGGATTAGACACACATGTATGAATATACCCTGTCACTTATTGAAATATGCTACTTACGCTCTGATTTGGGCTGTTTACTCAAATCACCTAAGGCCAAGCGCAAATGGTCTTCCAACGAGTTCAACTGCTCGTACACATCCTCGTTGGACCATCCTTTGTACGTAGTCAGGTAATACTTATAGATATCTGAAAACAGTTGTCCAACTATTACTACTGTTACCAAAGCAGGTGCCGAACCCAAATAGAAATAGGGATAGCCAAACCGGAAGCCAGATTTGTAGTTAAAAAAAAAATTCTTTGCTTCTTTGGTGTTACATATAAGCTTTACACCTTCTCCTCTCATACCCCGTTCTCAAACTAAATAAACTTTACTTATTGTATAATTTTGCATTATTATATAACTATTTGACGCATGGTTCCCGCTATATCATAATACAATACAATGCTCTCCATCCCATATGAGTCCCCCCTTATACCATACTAATTAATACTGATATTTATTATTAATATTTTTTACCGTAATATTTTGACCGGATACCAACTTCTCCCGTCTCTGAGCCCTAACTTAATTTTACTTTCAATTCTCAGACTTTTGTAATTATTTATTCATTTCATTAGTCATTTTGTTGGTTTCTCGATCGCTTCTTGCTCCACTCTCCTTCTTCTTTTTCTCGTTGATTCAGGATTTCTTCGATCTCTACCAGTCTTGTGCACCATGCCCCATTCCGTTTGAGTTTCTGAACGTCCAACATTCTTTTTAGACTGTCCTTGCCTTCTGTGTTTGTTCCCCAGTTCCTCCACCATCTCCGATCCTCCTCTCCCATTCTTTCCTGAACATTCCTGCACCTTCTCACATGCTCTAATGCCTCCCGTTCTTTTCTGCAAGCTCTACACCGTTGATCCTTGAAGCCTTTTTCCGCATCGCTGGTTACATTACAACATCTCCACCTTGCCCATCCTGTCTTTTGCCACATCATCAGGTTCTAGTCTCTCCAACAGGTTTGTAATTCTGTGTTTTGATTTATCTCACTGCAAAAGCTTGATCGTCCTGCTGCCCCCCAGTCCGCCTGTATATCCTGTTGTTTCCAAGTCTACGCAATTTCATTCATCCTTCCCAGCCACCTTTCTTTGTCCGTGTTTCTTCTTCGCCTCTCCAACCATTCCCCGTCTCCCGCTACGTTTATTGTCTGCCGTATCATCTTCTCCCAGGCAGACGGGTTCCCGTTATTTATTCCCCTTCGCTCTTCTTTCATACATTTCTCTGAGAGTCTGTCGTTATCCAGTTCCCTTAATTTGTGTAGATATCCTATTGCTCTTTGTTTCGATTCCACTTCCAAACTTCTCCTTCCTGTTTCCAGTTTAGCTTGGTGTATTTCAGGCCACTCGCATACCTGCTTTCACCTACCTTTCTTGCACTTTCTCCAAGTTTTCCCACATTTTTCAAGCCCAAATCTCCACCGCGTACATTGCCACTGTCTTCACTGTAGTCTCCATCAAGTATAGCTGCCGGTACAAATCTTCCACCTTCGCCCTCCTCGTTTCTCCCCATACCTTATTCTAGTTGCGTCGCCTTTCCGCCTAACTTCTTCGTATGTGTGCTAAAGTGGTTCCTTGTCGTGAACCAGGCTCCTAGGTATTTGAAGCTGTTTACTACCTCCAGTGACTCTGCCTTACACTTCCACTCCTGTTTTCTTCTGCTCCTCTTCCTAAACACCATGATTTTTGTTTTCTCCGTGTTTAGCTCCATTTTATACTTTCCTGACCAGTTTTCCGTTGTCCTAACGCATCCTTTGCAGGTCTTCCTCATTTTCCGCCACTAGTGTCGCCGCATCGTCTGCATAGAGTATCGTGTATACCTTGCCGCCTTTCGTGTGTCCGATGGCTCAACCTCCGTCCCTCTTTCTTCATAGTTGTTCTTCCAGATCGTTTATGTCAATATTGAAGAGTATTGAGCTTAGAGGGCATCCCTGTCGTACCCATTGTGCTGTACGGACACTCTCTGTTATGTTTTCACCTGCTATTACCTTACTCTTTATGCCTTCATATATTAGTGTAACTATCCTTATAAATTTTTCTCCCACTTCCATTTTCTGCATTTTTCCCATAATTTCTCTGTATTAACCTTGTCGACAGCCGCCTTGTAGTCTATAAACAGTTTCCCTCCTTTGACCCCTAGTCTATTACGCACCAAGGTGTTCAATACCAGTACGCCTTCCGTAGTGCATCTTCTTTCTCTGAGTCCCGTTTGTACATCTGTTAGTTTCTTCTCCTTGTTTAGCCAAGGCCGAGTCTTTGCGCCATTGATGTTGCCAACAATTTGTATTGCCGAGGTTCAACAAAAAAATGCCTCTGTCATTTTTTTCGTCGTTTGGGTCCCCTTTTTTGTGAATCGGGTAGATTATGCTTGTGCTCCAGTCTTCAATCATCTTCTCCTTTTCCCACAGCCTTTTCACAACCTCCATGAGATCTCTTTTCCCCGTCTCCTCATGTAGATTCTTCGAGAATTCCGCTTATACCTGGTCCTCACCTGCCGCATTTCCATTTTTCATTTGACTAATTGCTCATTCCCACTCTAAGTCTCCTATCGGTGTATCCAGATCACCCCTCTGTTCTTCTTCTTGATCGGTTTCTGTTTCTTGTCCTTCTTCTCTAGATTGCGTGACCTTCTGTTCAACTCGTTGCGTATTTTCCACTATCCTTCCTTCTCCACTCCTCTCTTCCTGTACCTCTTCTGCCTCCAGTAACTGCTCAAAATGACTCACTCATTGCTCCTTGATCGTGTTTCTGCCCATTTTTCTTTACCATGATATAGCCTTACACCATTCTGTCAAGTTTCTGCTCGCCGCTACCAGTTTTTGCTTCTCTTCCAGCCATTGCCCTATCACGTCCGCCCTCAGTGTATTCAACTCCCTTTTACAGGTTATATAATTTCGTTTATTATGCCAGTCTCTATTTTTTTTTAAAGTTTTGAGTTTCTTATAGAGTTCTTTTCTCTTTCGCCTGTATTCTCCGTTGTGCGACGTTTCCGCCCTCGGTTTTTTCACCTCGCCGCCGCTCAGCATATTTATTTTTACTGCTGTCTCTTTGATTGTTTCTTTCAGGTTCCCTTTTTTTTCATATTTTTGAGGTTTTCCATATTTTGTCTTACTTTTCTTCATATCCTTCTGCTGTCTCCACCTTCCTCTTCAATTTTTCTACTGTGTGCACTAGGTTGAGGTTTTCCTCTGCTTCTCTTTCGTTCCATTTCACCTTCAATAGCACCAGGAAATAATTCGATCCCTCTTGCTCCAATACCGGCAGGTTTCCCACCCAGCTGGGAATTCCTTCTTCCTCGACCAGAGCCACTATCACCATGCCCAGCTTGCTGCCCAGACCTTCGCCATCACCTAAGCACGTGATCTTTCACTTCTTATCTCCTTCTATTCTCCCATTCAGAATTATCTTCGCTCTCGTCTCACGCCAGTCCACGAGTTGTTTCCTTTCACTTCTTCGTACATTGTCCTGGGACTTCCTCACCGGAATTCTGTTTGCTGCCATGCCGTACTGTGCAACCCCCGGTTCTTCACCAATCCTGGCATTCAGATCACCTACTACTACTAGCCTGTACCCCACTTCTGACAGCTTTATTTCTCTCCCCAGTTTCTTCAGTACATTTTTCAAATTACCTGCTCAATTATTGTATACTGTCTATACTCCGTATCAATTCTTTTCCACTGTTTGTCCATCTCTTCCTCTGATTTTCAGGTCATACTCCCATCCCTACACGTCCCAGCTCCCCTCACCCTTTCTTTTGACTCCTTTTATTTGTGTTCCAGCCGCTCTTCCTCTTGGGGGTTTTTAGTTGCTGTCTTTCCGTGCCCTACAAAAGCGCCATCTAGTTTGTCCATCGGTTTATCCATCTGACTCTCCTTCAAATATGTTTCTTGTAGTATTATTTCTTCCGCCTTTTCCCACATCTCCTGGCTTCTCCCTACATTATTTTATCCCCTACGTGTTCCATTGAATAATTATCAGTTCAAGCTGAAACATATTCTCGCCTCCTCTGCGAGACTCTCCTCTCTCGTTTCTCTCCCATCTTTCCAAATCCTAATCCCATATTGCTCTTCATCCCATGTTAGCCACTCTCCTTTCACGGTGAGCCTTTTTTCTCCATTTAACGGCCTCCTTTTTCAGGCAGTCTTGAATTTACTTCTGTCTGTCCGTTATGTCGCCTGACATCGAGCCAGCAGGGTGGAGATCCCTCAGCTCCTTCTTCCCCCTTAGGATTCTCATCTTGCTCTCCATTTCTTACTCTCCATCCATTTGGAGAATGCTCCTTCCCTTTTCTTACTTTGTCGACTCGCACTTTTTCTTGCAGGTTATCTAGTAGCCAGTCCTCCACCGCCTCCTTTTTTGTCTCATTCGTAATTCCAATCCTCTTATCTTCATCCACTTTCGTCTCTCCCTCCTCTCTCTTTTCTCTTTCTCCCATTCATCAGGTTCCAGCTTCCTTGGGTATTCCTGTGGATTGTCTTGTTCATTCTCAAACTGTGCCTTGCCCCTCTGAGGTGTTCCGTGGTTCCCTCGCTCCTGGTCTTTGTGTTCTGGACTAATCTGATCCTGTATCCGTGCTTCATCAACTGCTGCAGAACTCGTCCCATTCCCCGTTCCGTGTTATCCTCTCGGCGTCCGCCAAACCTTCTATCCTCCCAATGTCGTGTGCTGAGGCCAAATCTTCATTGAAGTCGGACTCATTTGTACTGCCTTCTCCCCTCTGCTCTCCATTGCCTCTCCTCTTATCTCCTCCCCTCTCCCCCAAATCATTCACTCTTCCGTGGCATCCCTCTTCTCTGATTTTCTGCCTCTCACGCTTCAATTCACCCACGGCCTCCTGTGCTCTGTGTTTCCAGGCTTGCACTTCCGCTGTCCAACCATTCATCTGTGCTTTACTTTCGTTTAGCTCTGCTTGAGCCTCCTCCAGATTGCATTCCAGTGTCTCACAATTTGGATATTCCATGCGCCGTCGCTCTCTTAGGTGGCGCTCCCTATCAAACTCCCTTCTCATCACCTTTTCTATGTCCATGCACACATCTTTCCACCTTCTGTCTTCCAATTTCTATTGTCTTCCCGTCCATTTCTCCGACTTGTTCTCCATTCGCCACCCCAGTTCTTCCAAAATGTCCGGTTCTTCCATCTTTTCCCCTTCTTTCTTACCGACTTTTCCAGCTGTTTTCTCCTCACTCTCACTTTTAATTTCGCCTCCTCCCGTGTTTGCGTCACCGGTTTCCCGTACGTTTTCACTCCCTTCATCATGTGTCCCTTCCTCTGCGTCTTGGAGCCTCTCTACCGCTGTACTTTCGGCTCGTTCTATCTCCCTCTCTCTTCGTCCCTGCTCGCATCTCCTTATTCTGTGCTTTCACCGGAGCTCTCGTCACCTGCTTTCTCACCTCAACTGCTTCAACAGTCATCATTGGGCCGCCCTGTGTTTCACCGTCATCCCCTTTCTCCATCCAGTTTGTGATCCTCCTCTCTCCTAATTCATTTGAGAATTTTTCCCCTTTATCAGCATTTTTCTGCCCTAGTGGCCCTCCTTTCCTTTTCTTTCCGATTCCTGACTCTCCATTGGGGGGTTATTCGACACCTTGCATCTTATACGTCACTCTCTTTACTGTCCTTTTCTAGTCTTTTCTCCCACTGACCTCACTCTGTATCCTAACTTCCTTTCAGCTCACTTTTCTCGCCAAACTCAATCCTATTTTTTCCCACTTCACCGTTTTCCCTTGCGTCTTGGCTTGGCCCGTTCTTTCCACCATTTTTCTAGCACGAGTTTTAAAATAGCCTTGACAATTGCACCCAACACACCGCAATTCAGGCGATTTTCTACAACACATCGTATGATCAGCGCTGCGACACTTTGTGATGGCCATTTCGCTGTAATGATTGCGCATCCATTCTGTCATCTGCGAGTTTTCCGAGAGGTTGCCCGGCGGACGGATGGATTACTGAATCGACTTGTGCAGTATGTCGATCAGTTTTCGAGTACAAGTCGATTCCGATTTGAAATAATCGACTCAAGATTGACTAAGTACCAGGTCGATTGCCGACCGACTAGAATTTATTTTTTCCCCCAAACTAACTAACGATCCACCTAACAGCAAGTCGATTTTCTAAAAAAACCACAAATTACGAGGTGTCGATCGGCAACCGACTCGGTATTTACTCAATCGTGGGCCAATCATTCCAAAAATCTGGATAGATCTATACTCGAAACGTAATCAACATACTGCACAAGTCAATTCTACAATAAATCGAGGCTCGAATGGTAATCGACTGGTCTGTCATGACTGCCTAATGAGAACTCAAACTTTCGTCAGACAGGCGCCGCTGGAATTTATTTCAAAAACCTCGAGGGGAACGAAACCAACGTTATACGATGGAATAGAATGTATTCAAATTGTCAAATTACTTCCTAATGAATCATAATGCCTTAACCGCATTGCAATTTTAAACTATCACGATAAATAAAAACAATATGTCTTTATAGTTTCATAACATATGTAACAATTGTGACGGATTAAAATCTGATAATTCATTAAGGGGTTACATCACTGTAGCCGTCATTTTTAGAGCGTTTTTTCGCGATTTTTTTTAGACCAGAGGGGATGGGAGTCAATGGTTGAAACTTGGGGATGTTGTTAAGCATATATTGAAGTGCTCAAACTAATTTTTTTATGCAAAAAAAATTCAGAATGGCGGCAATATGGCCGACGCTCTCAGACGTGTTTCGTGAAAGGGCCTCCGCGGCACGCAGCGTAAATGGTGTAAATTTGAACTTTTTGGAAAGAAAAAAAATCCTGTCAATCTACATTAGTATAGCTAGAGAAACACGTATGGATTTTTAAAACTACTGATATTCGTAAATTTGGCGGAGGTTTGAAACAAAAGTCGGAATTCGACCAAAAAAAGGACAGTTTTTTGTTGATTAAACATCGCCTAATTAATTTATCGGAAAATCCGTACGTATTTCTCTGCGTATTCGCGTCCTTAAGATATGGTTGGAGTTTGAAGCAAAAATGTTGAAAACTGTTCAAAGCTTCGACATGTGATATCGTCACGATAAAATTGAAATTTTACGAATTAAAATTTTTTTATCATTAGTCTACTATCTCAGCACCATGAAGCTGGCCTTCCACGTTAGAATATTCGGTCTCCAAATCCTTCCTGGCTGATTTGATGGTCGGGCGCGTTACTTTTGCGGCATCAGTCAGAGGACGTTTAGCCTGCTGGACGCGTTTTGCGTCGGTTTTAATGCAAAAATTGTAAGCTAGAGGACCTATAACTATTCCCAGAGCCTCCATAATGTATAAAATCTTCGTCAAAAAATCATTGAAGATACATAAACCGATGGTCGTGGCGATATCCAAAATTTTCTCATTCTCACGTGCTGCGACACTCCACTGACGTATTTCTTCATGAAAATAGCATCAGAAAATCAGGAATATATTCTAGCTACATCTGGAAGACCCCCAGAGAAGTTTGAACCCCTTGAAACGAGGATATCTCCCGCAGGTACCTATTTGATATATATGGACCCTCTGGGGCGGCCGGGCGCTTGCCCGGAAAAGTTCAAAATAAGGGGCAAAAAATTTTTTTTCACCGTATTCTAGGATAGTTAAACTATTTTTTGAGCAAAGAAAAAGAAATCGATTTTTCGAAAATTCTACAGTGGTGTAACGCCTTAAGGGTAGATGAAGTAGACTATGCTAAGATATATATAGAGCTCAACCCCGCAAGGGGTCAATAAGGATACAAATAATAAGGGAACAATCTCCATATTCTGAGAAGGTGTTAGAGTTGTGAGAAGGAATTATCAACCCCACCTGTATCGGTGTGAACGAGAGTTGGGTGTCGAGTTGGATATAGTCCAGGGCGGGGATTGTATAGTCTAGGAGGAAGCTGTAGGATGAGTACAACCGATATTATTCTCATATGGCACATATCGCTACGGCAAAGGGTCTAAACAATAAGGGTAAGAAGAAGAATATTATTCTGGACCACGATCCAAGGATCTAGCTTGGACATGGTGATGTTACATAAAGACATTCACACTGTTACGTCAAGTAGATGTTCGGAGCTAGTGATGAGAACCAGCAGGGAATAACCCAGGACCCCACTGTGTGTACTAAACCTACGTAGCCATAGCTCATAACTTTTTCCTCTTTTTTGCACGTGAATAGTTTAGTAAAGTAAGTTAAGCAGTGAGGTCAGGTGGAGGGCTGTGACACCCCACCAGTTCACTCCAGTAACGGATGTAGGTATTAAAATCTGAGATTATAACACTGTCATTGCACCAGACGCACGTCTAATGCAATACCCGCGAAGATTCGTTGAGTTGGATGCCCATTTCACCTTTGGCTTACATCAACTTGGGTCAAGTCAGGCAATCAAAGGTCATCAAAGAGTTGTCTGGTACACAATTACAGGTGAAAAATCAGGAAATCAACATCACGTAACAGTAAATATATATTATGTCCAATCAATGGAATTATTACCTCTTAGAGCCATAAATTCGTTGACAGGAACAGCTTCTTTTGTCCTTCCTGGACGAAGAGGCGTAGCTTCTTTCACTGACAAATCTTTCAACTTTTCTCCAAAAATCGACACTCATTTTTTTAATGAAGGCACTCGGTGTCGTACTTCGGACAGCAGTATCATCATAGTCTTTTTTCGGTCGCCATACATCCTGGCCTAGATGTAATATGGATTCCTATTTGAAGTCATGAAAAAGAGCCAATGGTTACATTCAATATATCAATATTTCAATGTTCCTAATATTTATCGGAGGATGTTGCCGCGCGGGTTAAAGGACTGTATTGGCGGGGGGGGGGGGGGGCTATAGATTCTGTGGTCAGTGGTTCAAGTCCGGCCACATGCGATTCGGATTTTGTTTTTTGGCTTTAATTTGCGCAGCACAGCCGATAAGCAGTTTCGTAACAAAAACGCCCGTACACATCAGGGTTTTTCCATGATTTTCCCTTGCGATTCCACTGTAATTCGGTGAATTCTGTACAGTGGGGAAATAGTATATTTGTCACCTAGGCAGGAAAAGCAGACAAGTCTTCCGCACGTGCAAGATTGCCACCCGAGCCTCAGGCGAGGGTAGCAAGCACGTGTGGAATGGTTGTCTGACTGTCCTCCCGAGGATTGAATACGATTTTTCTGTCTACATGTACAAAAAGTGAGAATGCTAATCGAGCGAAGCGGGGTTAGAATGCTCGCTTCGCGAGCATGTGGGCAGAAGAATTCATGGAGCAGCTGAAGTGGTGTGAGATCGATGTTTTTTGTGGTCCAAAAATCACCTCTTACTGATGTTCAGATGGGAAACAAGTATCAGAACGATTCTTGAAGAAGAATTCCTTCAATTGTTATTAACAATTTGAATTGTTTATGATGTTTCATCAGATAAACGGCCGGAGATAGAGAAAAACGTCTCAAATGAAAGTTATTGGTACTGGGAAAATAGATATTTCATTTAAGGTAACTTTTTTTCATAACTCACGTCATTACGGGCCTACAACTTACGTGACAATCCAACTTTACCCACGGACGTCACTTCTGGAAGGTACCCGTCAAGAATCAAACTCACATCCCATTTATTACAATTTGTCCCTGATTTTCAGGATATTTTTATGAAATTCAGAATGGGTTTTATTTTCTCGGTCGGTTCAAATTTAGGACGCGTGCTGCGGATGCCTTCCAGCGAAACATGGCCCAGGGTATCGATCATATTGCCGACATTTTTTATTTTGTTCTCATGAACAAATTTGTGTTTAGTTCAATACATGTCTAACAACACGACTCAGTTTCATTCAATCTAGTTAAACACATCGCTAAAAAACGCTTTAAGAACAACGGTTCCAGTGGTCTAATCTGACAGATGAATTTAAACTCCTAAATTTTGCGATATTTATTCTCTGATATGCATTGAACCCATTTTGAATGATAGAGATATTTATAGGTTATATTAAAATAATAATTAATATACAGTAAAACTTACACCTTCCTCATTTCTCCTCCAGTACCCAGGTTTGGGAAGTTGTTCGTCCTTTTCTAGCTCGTTTTGTAGCTCCCGAATAGGTTGCTCTGCATATAACAAATGATGGACGGGGCTTTGGCGTAGTCGGTAGAGTGTCTGCCTACTATTCTAAAGGTCCCGCGTTCGATTCCCGCTCACTGCAAAATATTTTTTCTGAAAAATATTTTCTCACGGACTCCGACCGATGGCAGGAACATTCCGTGTGTGCTATCGGCGGTATCCATGAAGTGAGACCGTGAGCCGGGACCGAACGCGACCCGTCGCGCGGGGGGGGGAGGGAGGGTTCCATCGTAGACGCCCGCCATCGTATCACAGGGGTTTCTGGAGGTTTACCCTGTGATTAGAAATACGATGAGCTGAAATGGCGAAGTCGGCCCCAGCCGCAATGGGTGGGTACTCTGATCCGTAGTATTGCCCATGTAGTAATGCTTACCAGCGGGGACGTGGGTGAATACGAATAGAGAAAGAGTGAAAAAAAAAAAAAAAAAAAAATATAACAAATGATTGTATGGCGGATAAGATATTCCTTCAAAATTATATCGGTGGATATCATACTTGATTAACTTCCCTATGCCAGGGAAGTTATTGTAATTCAATATTATTGTATAGTAATATTTTTTCTTTCCGTGACTGGTGTTTTAAGGCTACTAAAAAAACCCCAAGAAATTCTGACTCGGTGTGTGTGTGATTTCGCACGAACGACCTTGGGCGGATGGATTCCAGCATCGACTTGTGTCGATTACTTTTCGAGTACAAGTCGATTCTGATTTGAAATAATCGACCCAGGATTGACTAAGTACCGGGTCGACTAGAATTTATTTTTTCCCCCAAACGAACTCACGATTCACCTAACACCAAGTCGATTGTTTGAAGAAAAATACGGTGTGTTATAAAGACACGCGACAGAAGTGAAACTTCATAGGGAGTAGCTGAAATAATAATTCGGTTTGATGGGAGAGAGAGCATTTAAATTACTAATCAATAATTTTTCCACAACATAGTCGCATTTATTCAATGTGATAATTAGACTCTTCTCTCAAGCCGCAAAAATAATCGAGGGAACGCTAGGAAAAGAATCAGTAATATTAACTAAGAAAATTGAAATTGAGTTTTCCTTTCTTTACAACATTCAATCAATGAGACCACTAGGGACCATTGTCTTCGTTGCTTAGCAGAGAAATTATGGGCTTATGGTAGCTTAAATAAGTGATGAAAATTCTCGATTCCAAGTTTTCCAAGTAACTATCATTAAAGAAGTTTCTATCATTAAATTCTAAAAAGGGGGGGGGGCTATCGTTTGGGCCAATTTTTTGAAAATTCATTTGAAAAAAATTTAGTCAATCAAATCATTCGCCTATCAATGAATTCTGATGGTGGTAATAATAAATTTTTAATAAGCAGGGGTTAACTTCGTGGAGCTCCAACAGCTGTGTTCGGTGATCGTCACACCGCCTGAACATTGCAATTTCAACTACAGGTACCTAAGGCAAGCGAGTCACGGCCTCCACTCACTCGACGCCCCACCACCTACTTCCTTCACAGAAAAGGTTGCCGATCCGAATTTTAATACACTCCCATACGAGTTGCATCCAACATGCGTGTGAAATTAGCGCAATTTCAGAGCTACCTATTCCCTCCGTGTTATCCTTCGAGTTTTCGCTTATCCGCGTACCCCCTTCCCCGCATTATCTAGGATAATCGAGACTCTGCTGTACCCCGTTTGCTCAATTTTTAACTTCCCGGTAGGGGATGTTATTGTTTTGCCCCCGAAAATGAAAAATCAATTTTGCATGAGATCTCCACGTTTCATGGTATTTCTGGCCTTTCTAGACTATGTAAAACAAAATGTCTGGCTGTGTTTTTCGTCCACGAAATTTCTCGCGACGGAATCATGCGATCGAGGTACTGAATGATTCAACCGAAGCGTCTTCACGTAACTTAGATCTGATTAGTTTTTGGATGGAATTGCTCCATTACATATATGGTTATCAACCATGTCAATTGTTTATAATGTTTACTGCATAAACTATTACAGTCAGCGCAAAATTTATGTAAGCAAAGTTGTTCCCCATATAAAAATACGTATTTTATGTAGAATGCCTTTTCTCTGTGATAACCTTAGTACGCTGTGCTGAAATACCAAATCGGGAAGTTTTGTCTGTGCCCCGAGTGGGGCACACATATGCACACACCACTAGTTCTGTTTTTATGTTACTCCGAGGAATAAGTCGAATTTGTGAAAAATACGTATTTGATGGTCAGTAAAAATATGGATAGCTACAGGCTGCATTCACTGGTATATTGGTGACAATGATTTGATTAACTAGTCGCTAGTAGTAGGCCGCTATTGCTATACACGTAAGTCTACAGGGCTTCATAGGTGGAGAGTTATTATATTTCTGTTGTAGCTTTGTTTTGTGAATACCAATCTTTTCCAATAAGGGATATTAGTTGATCTTAATTGGATTTAATTTAGACTGCACCTGATCCAGAGTTACGTTATCAGATCCCCTTTTTTTGTTCTTTTTAGCCTTCTGTCATCATAAAATAATGGAACGATTTCAAATTAATACATTTCGTAATGTAAATATGAAAACAGAAAGCGTCCCCTTATTGAGTCATATGATAATGCGATTCATTTGTAAACGTATTCGAAACTTTACTGGAAGTTTAGCCAAATCCGCACTATTTTAGTGGATCACCTGGGGCAAAATGAGACCGTTCGCACATTCCTTCAAATCCCAAAAGCATTGTTCAGCATTTTGTATTATCAATTGTAAATAATTACCAACGATCTCATTTCACCTCGGTCTTTGCTGATAACAAGTTATTTTACAGGATTTGCCCCAATACCGTGCAGTTGATGAACATATGATAAACTACCACCTATTCTGTTTACCTTCTTTTTTTGCCGTAGGCCCGACTCCTGCTCACTCGAGCCTGGGTGCTCATTTTCCAGGTTTGTCGTCTCGTCATCGGCGATTACACTCTGTATATGTAGAAACGACATACATTAAAGAAGCTTTAGCCCTATTAACATACCGCCGTAAGTAATATACTAACAGACAACCTCAGTAATGATGGCTCTGGTGAAAATTTCCCCTTAAATTCTTAATCGCCAATTGGAACACAGGGCTGTTATTGCCGTTCACCCATGCTTTCCAATTGCGCCGGTTGGAACCAAATGAAAGCTTCTAGAAATAGTGGTGCTGGGAACTTAAGGGGCCTGACCCATCATTTCATTCAGGTGCCACGGCGGGCTCAGCGGCCCGGAATAGGATTTAAGGGGTTCGGATATTTTGCCCGTGGAATTATTTTTTCACCCCAGATTTCGTCATTAATCATCAGTTAATTATCAAGCATATCGCGAATCACCGATACGCTAATTGGATTTAAGGCTGTCGCCCCCTCAATTCCCATAACTTCATTGGGATGTCATATGGCGGGTTCAGCGGCTTAAAATAGGATTTGAGGGGTTTGGATATATTAATCGTGTAATCAGGTATGCACCACAGATCTCGTATTTTAACCTGAATTAATTATTGAGCATATCGTGAATCACGGATATGCTAATTGGATTTAAGGCTGCCGCCCCCTCAATTCCCATAACTTCATTGGGATGCCATATGGCGGGGTCAGCGGTCTAAAATAGGATGTAAGGAATTTGGATATATTACTCGTGGAATCAGGTATGCACCACACATCTCGTAATTTAACATTCATTATCTATCAAGCACATCGCCAATCATGGATATGCTAATTGGATTTAAGGCTGCCGCCCCCTCAATTCCCATAACTTCATTGGGGTGCAACGGCGGGCTCAGCGGCCCGGAATAGGATTTAAGGGGTTTGGATATATTACTCGTGGAATCAGGTATGCACCACAGATCTCGTAATTTAACATTCATTAATTATTGAGCATGTCGCCAATCATGGATATGCTGATTGGATTTAATGCTGTCGCCCCTCAATTCCCATAACTTCATTGGGATGCCATATGGCGGGTTCAGCGGCCTAAAATAGGATTTAAGGGGTTTGGATATATTACTCGTGGAATCAGGCATGCACCACAGATCTCGTATTTTAACCTTAATCAATTATCAAGCATATCGTGAATCATGGATATGCCAATTGGATTTAAGGCTGCCGCCCCCTCAATTCCCCTAACTTCATTGGGATGCGACGGCGGGCTCAGCGGCCCAAGATAGGATTTAAGGGGTTTCGATATTTTACTCGGCCATTTATTCATTAACAAAGAAAATAATATGGATTGGTTCACTTAGTAATTGCAATTATTATTCATCTGCTGATGTATTACATCCTTGTTTCGATTTACGCTGCGAGCGGTAAATGTACACTAACCTTAGTTCTATACAAAAACAAGAACGAAAAATCAAACCCATTGGCAAACCCTGGTGAAAATTTCCTAGTGAGAACTGGAATGTATATTCATCTGGTGACGTATTAGATTCTTCGACCGATTCCTCGTTGGACGAGGATGAACCTGACGAGGAACTCGACTGTGGGAATTTCTGGGGACTCGTTTTTTTCCTAGCATGTTCAATGCTATAGGTACAATGAGCCACTGGAATGGACTCCTTAAATTGATGTCCTTTATGCAGGTTTTTTCTCGAATCATGCAGTGTGGCTTGGTAGATGTTTTCGTTTGTTGCTTCTTTGTTGAGGGCTTTTCCTTCTCATCCACCCATTTTTGATTATTTTTGCATGTCTTTGGAGGTTTCTTGTGTGCATCTGGAAATACTGTCTTAGGTTATGAGTGCGCAAAGCGAGAGCATATATGCGTGTAGGCTGTGTAAAACCAATCAGTGCACGAGATCAGTTAATTGTTATTAACAATTTCAATTGTTTATAAAGTTCTACTGCATAAACTATTGGAGTTAGAGCGAAGCTTATAGGAGAAAAGTTGCTCCCCATGTAAAAATACGTATTGTATGTGAAATGACTTTTTTCCGTAATTTGCATAGTTAAGGAAGTATACTTACGCTCTGGTTTGGGCTGTCTGCTCAGATTAGATAAGGCCAAGCGTAAGTGATCATCCAATGCCTCCAACTCCTCCTGCAAATCGGCATCATTGGTCCATCCTTTGTAAGACGTTAGGTAGTATTTAAATATGTCTGCAAAGTGATTAATTTAGCTAGCACTACTGTCATTAAGGCACCCGTATAATGAGAGGCGGTATGGGAATAGGTTCAGACTAGCTGATAGCCGGATCGATATTGGATGCATATTCAATAGCCTGCTTGATCCGATTAGTGGGACAAACATGAACTAAATAATTCCGAGAATAGATCGTGTAATATATGATGGATCCACGGACTAAATCAGTAGATAATTTTAACAGCAAAAAAATGAATCTCAGATGCCATGTCATCGGTGGACACATGATGGGTCTTCGGGAAAGTTTGTTCATCATCGTCACGCGGAATTTCAGAGGTGCGCGAGAATCGTGACAAAAATGATGTAGAGACCGCTTCAGCATATGTTTTGGATTGCAACGTTTAATTATGATATCAACTTGAAAAGAACGCCAAGTTCCTGAAATGCGCTGATGTCATGTTGAAGTGGCTAAACTGGACACAATTTTCATATCGAACTGTGAAAAAATTATCCAAAATGAAACAAATCATGGAAAAGCTGTGTCAGGCGTAACGCACTTGGCGCGATTCACCTGTTACGGGCGCGCAACAATATGTTCACGTATTTTGACATGACAAATTCAATTATTCATTTTTTCTCGGACCTGATGGAACCGTTCGAGGTCCATATGATAAAATTTCGATCCAAAAAATACACACACATCAACTGAGAATTTACTCAGGCCTTCGAATTACTTCTTGTAACCGAATGAATCATAAGGATTGACTCGAGCCAGGTCGGATCAGAACCTGACTGCAATTTTCAACTTTCCGATAGAAAAGTCAGATCGCTGAAATTTTCACTTTTCATCATCCTGACACGTTTCCAATGAGACACACGTTTTTGTGTGTGTGTGTATGTACGTATGTGGGCAGATCTTTGGCGAACGGTTTCTCGTAAACGGCTGGACCGATTTTAATTTTTTTTTTTTTTCAAAAATTACGTCTCGCCGAGGGGGTGTTCTGAAAGGAGTTTTTTAAAAATGGGCCAGCTAGTTTTTTAGTAATTAACAAAAAACAACTATTTTAATTGTTTATAACGCTCTATTACATGAACGGTAAGAGTTATAGGAAAAAGTTATCGATGAAAGTTGTTCCTCATGTAAAAACAAACATTTTGTGTTATATGATTTTTTTCATAACACGCATAATTAGAACTATAGCGCTTAATTAATTCGATGTACTCAACGATATGATATCACGCTATAACACAGACACCCACAATTATCGGGAAGTTATAGGTTCGGCGCGTAGAGGGTCAGACCCACATCCCGTTCATTACTCTGGTTATCACGGCGAGGGATATAGGTCGTCAGCGTATGTTGAGGATGAATTTCGTAATGGGATACATTTCATTGTATGGCGGTATCAGCATCATCTGACTATTATCGGGAATCTCCGGAAATAACTATATTGTACT
Organism: Asobara japonica; assembly: GCA_026005395.1. Lineage (NCBI taxonomy): Eukaryota > Metazoa > Arthropoda > Insecta > Hymenoptera > Braconidae > Asobara > Asobara japonica. The sequence continues at coordinate 13,397 of BQMI01000488.1, read as the reverse complement.
AGAAATTATTCGAGTTTATACCAGTTTACCCCCTCAGTAGGATTGCGTAACGCGGTTTAGTCCAGTGGACTTCAATTATTGAAAGCAATCATCGTAAGACTGATCCTGAACGCCCAGCGAATAAGTTGCTTTGGAACACCGGAAGAGGAATCAGAAAGTACTAATATCGAAATCTATCTGAGACAAAATCAAAAAGTATATATGGATATTGGAAATATATTCCGTCCAATCAATGGTATTATTACCTCTTAAAGCCATGAATTCGCTGGCAGGGAGGGCTTCTTTCGTCCGTCCAGTACGAACAGACTTAGTTCCAATGATTGAGAAATCTCGTAATTTTTCTCCAAACATTGACCGTGTCATGTTTTTGACGAACACCGATGGCGTCTTAGTTCTGACAGCAGCGTCATCATAATCTTTTTTCGGTAGCCATACTCCCTGGCCTAGATGTATTCTCAATTCCTATTTCAAAAATGAGAAGTGGCCAGAGTTAGATATCCGAGATTAATAGCTACTTTCCGTAAAATTAAATAGGAGGACTTCCATTTCCGCTGTGAAAGGTGTCGGGCGTGTGAGGATGGAAACGCTAGTTTTTTTGGATTTTTCGTGCAGAAAAAATGAGGGAAAAGGTGAAGTGAGGTAAGGGCAGGGAGTGGGTAGTATTTTTAAGGAGAGCGATAGTAAAGGTAGCATAGAAAAGTGTATGAAGACAGTGCGAAGAGTGAAAAAGGTAGTGTGAGAAGAGTAAGGTTAGGAAGATCAGAGGGAGTGTGGTGTGTGAGTGAGGGATGGGAGCGTGTGGGTGTAAGTGAGTGGGTGCGTGTGGGGTGTAGGCGTGTGGAATAAGAGGCGACATCGGAAGTAGGTGAGAAAAAGGGGAGAATATAAGTTTCAAGGCAGGTTCGGTAGGGTAAGGTTGAGTCATTAGGAGTAAGTGATCTGTGATAGGAGAGTGGGGATGGTCGATGGAACGGATGCAAGTTCGAAAGGGTCGGGGGGTGAGAATGAGTGTGTGACTAGGAGAGGGCGAGAAACAAGTGTAGAAAGATTTAAATTCGACACGGCGAGGTGGTCGTCGATGTTAAATCTTGCAGCATGGAGAGCAGGTGGATCAGGAAGCGATGGAGAGTCTGGAGTGGAGAAGAACATGAAAAGAGAAAGGTAGTGCATAGAAGGGGGAGAGGAGGAGGAAGAACCGAGAGGACGGTTTGAGACCAGTAAAAAGACAAAGGGAACACCGGAGGCTATGAGGAAAAAGGAGATCAAGAAAAAGATAAAATGGGTATAGGAGATTTGGCATCGTTAATCATCTCGCTGAAGAAGGAGATAGTGGGGCGTTTGAGTGAGGTGCCAGAGCAAGGAGGGGAATTTAGAGGTAAGAGAAATGAAAGAGAAATTGACTGAATGGGGAAAAGAATGGAAGGAATAAAATAAGAGGATGTGGGCGAAGATAGGAGAGATGGATGACAATGGCAGGATGAAGGAAGAAGAGAGGAGAGAGGAAATAAAAGAGATTGAAGAGAGGATAGAGAGATTGAAGATGCATATGGATGAGAATGTTGAAGGACATGAAGAGGACTCCCAAAGTCAGGGTGATATGGAATGGAGAAAGAGAGTGTGGGCGCTGGAAGATAAATAGGAGAAGGAGGAGAGACAAAAGAGGAAGAAGAACGTGATAAGTGGAATGAATGTTGTCAGTATGAATGCGAGAAATGAGGTGCAGGGGTTGTTGAGTTCGTTGGGGTTGGAGGGAGTGATTGAGGAATCAAGAGTGATAGGGAATGGGGACGGAAGGAATGAGAAGAAGTTGGTGCGGGTGAGTTTGAAGGATATGAATGCGAAAAGAGATGTAATGTTGAACAAGAAAAATTGAAGGGGAGAAACGAAACGATTGAAAACAACTTGACGTGGAGACGGAGGAGAATAAAGTGGGCAATAGAACGCGAAGCGAGAGAAGGGAGAGCGACAGGAAAAGTGGTACCTTATAAAGGTGAGAGAGTATAGATTCATGAGGTAGTGTGGACGTGGTGCGAAATGAAAGGGTGTTTAGTTAATGAAGGACAGCAAGCGGGGATGGAAGGGGATCAAGGAAGGAGAATGGTAAGTGTATATAGGGGAGAGAGGAAGGACTCGGCAGACGTAGGTGAGGAGGGGAGGGGGGGGGAAGACAGGTAGGAAGGAGCGGCGGTGAGACGGGGTTTGGGAGACGAGGGAAGGAGAAAGGAGCGTTGCAGTGGAGGGAACGAGGGAATGCAAGGTATTGTTTTTGAATGTGGTAGGGATGGGTAATAACGATGAGAGTTTTTAGAGGTATGTCAATGGATGGGTTGTCGTGGTGCTGTGTAAAATATGGATGGATATGGAAGGTTGGAATCGAATGTGGACAGAGTGAGTAAGACTTTGGATGAGAGTGGAAGAAGAATGGGGTGGATTAGGAGGCTGGAGAAATTGTGGGAGGAGGCGAGGGTTCGACGTGATGAACGCACACGAGGTGCACGGAAACGGAGGCCCCCCTTATTCTGGTTCTGGCTCGATTGATATACAGATAGGTTGATAAGAGGAGTGGCTTGTAAAGTAGAGGTTAAGTTTAGGTTCAGAATATATTATGTAAGTAAAAATGTATTATGGAAGTAAAAGAGGGAACGGAAGCCCTGGAGGAAGTCCGTTAAAGGGATAAATATATTTATTGAAAAATCATAAAATTTAATAGGAGAGAGTAGCTAGCAAAACCAATCACTATAAATATAAATATAAATAAGGTAGCAAACCATTATCCTTCCTCATCTTTTCTCCAATACCCAGGTTTAGGAACTTCTTCGTCCCGTGCTAGTCCGTTTTGCAGGTCCCAAGCTGGCTCATCTACATTCAAGTAACAATTGTATAATGACTGAAACTTTCTTTCACAGGAACAAGTCGATGTAATTTTGAATTTCCATGGGTCAAGCTATTTTGTTTTACATTTTTATACATTCTCGTAAAATACTCGAGAATACTTGGGAATACTCCCCGATTTCACTTTCTTGTTCTTTTTGGACTTCTATGATCATACAGGGTACCAATTTCAAGATCTTACAAGATAATTTTGCCATCTACCCATGCGGAATTTGGGAAAGTTGAATAACAAAAAAGTGTGGAATGTGCACTGGGCAGTGGGGAGTCGATGGAGAAGTGTGGGTTGAGAAAAATAACCAGCCAGACAGGCAGTATTGGACATTATAAATTAGCGTGCGAAGCAGCGTTGTCAACCCGTGGAGCTCGGTTCATGGTATGGGGAGGAAGAAATAATGGTATTTCGAGGGAAATTATGGTATCGACCGATAACATAGGGCTCTTCAAAAAAATTCAAATAATCTCTATTATTTTAAATTACATTTTTCAAACAACATCAACAACAATATACTCCGATTTATATATCCTCGATAATGAAAAAAATGAATTTTATAAAATTTAAGTTTGCCTCCCCATAAGGTTGCAATGTTAAATTTGGCCAAAATCGAAAAAAATTAGTTTGACTTTTTCGACCCAATTCAACGGGAGTGTCTTGTAGGGGTCCCAATTGGATAGTATAAACGCCCACGGGGCGAAAAATTCAATTAAAAAAAATTCAAGTTTGCCTCCCCATAAGACCCCAATGTCAAATTTGACCAGAATCGAAAATAATTAATTTCAATTTTTCGACCCAAAATCGACGGAAATATCTTCTAGGGGTTCCTATTGCATAGTATTAACGCACACCGGGCCAAAAATTCAATTTTGAAAAATTTCAGTTTGCCTCCCCGTAAGACCCCAATGTTAAATTTGGCCAAAATCGAAAAAAATTAATTTCAATTTTTAGACTCAAAATCGACGGAAATATCTTCTAGGGGTTCCTATTGGATAGTATCAGCGCACACGGGGCCAAAAATTCAATTTAAAAAAAATTAAGTTTGCTCCCCATAAGACCCCAATGTTAAATTTGGCCAAAATCCAAAAAAATTAATTTCAATTTTTCGACCCAAATTCGACGGAAATATCTTCCAGGGGTCCCAATTGGATAGTGTAAACGCACACGGGGCCAAAAATCCGATTTTAAAAAAATTAAGTTTGCCTCCCCATACGACCCCAATGTTAAATTTGGCTAAAATCGAAAAAAATTCATTTCAATTTTTCGACCGAAAATCGACGGAAATATCTTCTAGGGGTTCTTATTGGATAGTATCAACGCAAACGGGGCCAGAAAGTCAATTAAAAAAAATTCAAGTTTGCCTCCCCATAAGACCCCAATGTTAAATTTGACCAGAATCGAAAATAATTAATTTCAATTTTTGGACTCAAAATCGACGGAAATATCTTCTAGGGGTTGCTATTGGATAGTATCAACGCACACGGGGCCAAAAATTCAATTAAAAAAAAATTAAGTTTGCCTCCCCATAAGACCCCAATGTTAAATTCGGCCAAAATCGAAAAAAATTAATTTCAATTTTTCGACCCAAATTCGACGGAAATATCTTCCAGGGGTCCCAATTGGATAGTGTAAACGCACACGGGGCCAAAAATCCGTTTTTAAAAAAATTAAGTTTGCCTCCCCATACGACCCCAATGTTAAATTTGGCTAAAATCGAAAGAAAATAATTTCAATTTTTCGACCCAAATTCGACGGAAATATCTTCTAGGGGTCCCAATTGGATAGTGTAAACGCGCACGGGGGCAAAAATCCGATTTTAAAAAAATTAAGTTTGCCTCCCCATACGACCCCAATGTTAAATTGGGCCAAAATCGAAAAAAATTAATTTCAATTTTTCGACCCAAAATCGACGGAAATATCTTCTAGGGGTTCCTATTGGATAGGATCAACGCACACGGGGCCAAAAATTCAAGTTTGCCTCCCCATAAGACCCCAATGTTAAATTTGGCCAAAATCGAAAAAAATTAATTTGACTTTTTCGACCCAAATTCGAGACAGGGGGCGGGAAAAGCTCGCACAGGGAGAAAGTCCCAAAAGAGGTAGAAAAAGCGGAAAAAAGGAAAGGGACCGACCCAGGAAAACGGAAAACGCAGAGCAGGAAATTAGAAAAAAACTATCAATGTAAGGGAACTAGTAATATCCCAGGAGGCAAGGAAATACCACGCACGCCACCACCACACAATGTGAGGAGCGAAAGTGACACAGGGGGAGGGAGAGGCTGGAGGAAAAAGAAAGACATCAATAGATGACAAGGAAGAATCGGAGGTCAGGGGGGGAAAAGGCGAAGGACGCATCGAAGAGAGAGGGAACAACGAGAAAATAGGACTGATCGAGGGGCCAGGGAGGGAGGAAGGATCAAGAGGTGGAGACAGAAAAGGCCGAGAAGAACGAAAAAGTGACTGTTAGAAGATTGCAGGAATGCATGGAAAAATGGGAGAGAAAATATATCATAGACTGGGAAGAGAGAATGATGGATCTAGAGCAACTGCTGGAGAGAAAGTTAAGCAACAGCGGAAGAAGTGGTCTATGCCGGGAGTGTAAAGAAGGAAGAGAGGAATGGAATATGAGCAGGGAAAAGTTGGAAGGCACGTTAGAGGACATGCAGGAAAAGCTGAAACAGAGCGAGGCAGACGTGGGAAAACTCAAAGATATGGTGAGAAAGTGGAGGACGATGGCAGAAGCTGGGAAGGATGGAGATAGACGGTGGCGAGGAAATGGTGGAAGGAAAGGAGAAGGAAAAACGGGATTGAGCACGGGAGAAAGAGGAAGGGAGAGAAGGAGACGAAGCGGACGGAGGCAGGCACTGGAGGAGAAGGAGGAAACGGTAGCGGAGTAAGGATGCTCAGAGAGGGAGGATAACGTTAGTTTCGGTGTAGAGAATGCGGAGAATGAATCAGCAGGAGGGGTTAGGGATTGATTGATTGATGATGGTTTATTACTGTACATTATGTTGTACAAAAAGAAGGACTAACGGTCCGAGGAAACAAAAAGCAAAATTATAGCAGAAGACAGAAATGAATAAAGTGAGAATAAAAGTAACAGTAAGCAGAACTACATAAGCAAATGCTACAGCAAGTAACAGGCCCACAACTAGTAACACTACCAAGTAACGCCAGCTAAGAGCACTAGGAGACCGAGGCAGCAAGGTAGCTAGATTCGCCACTGTGCACAATGCTATATGTGAGGCAGCTACGAAAGTAGTCCCTGCGGGCCTCCGAGGTCAGTCAACCAAGCTGCTCGCGAGAAGGGGAGATATGCTCATCTTTCCTAGCCCCAGAGACATACCTAACACCCATGTTGACAAGACGCTGGATCCTTGTGGACAGCTCACTAGATAGGCCATCATAAACAAGGCAACAATAGTCCAGTGCAGGAAAAATTAATGCCTGGACAAGGTGTTTGCGAAGTCCAGGAGTGGTACTTGCACGGAAAAATCTGAGACGGTACATTATAGAGAGATTGACCCTCTGCGAAAGAGAAGCCACATGACTTCTCCGCGTGAGCTTACTATCTGGCACCACCCCTAGACTGCGCACCGAGCTTTCGAACGGGACCACCTGGCCCTCAATGACGAGAGATAGCCCCGACAGCGAGTACACATCATTGACATACGCCTGAGAGCCGAAAATAATTGCCTTAGTTTTAGCAACATTCAGCCTCAGCCGATTGTCACGAGCCCACCCTCCAATGCCCACAGCCAAATCACTCATCATTGAGATAGCAGACTCAAGCTCACACCGCGGGAATCGTAGGTACACCTCGAGGTCGTCCGCATAAATTAGATGTTCAATACCAGGAGCTAAGTCCGCACAAACATCATTGATAAATATGAGGAAAAGCAACGGACCAAGCACGGACCCCTGCGGCACACCACGATTCAAGTCACGGAAAGAAGACATGCTGTTAGCACCACCCAGTGTCGCCTGGCGACGATCACTAAGGTAAAATGCAACCCAAGTGATGGCACTAGACGAGAAGCCTACCCTATGAAGCTTCTTAAGTAGCAGCAAGTGACAAACAGTGTCAAATGCCTTGCTAAAGTCAAACAGAAGCAGCATAGTCAGTTGGCGTCGGTCTATACCAACGCGAATATTATCCGTCAGCTTGAGTAGCGCCGTCTGAGTACTATTGAAAGACCGAAATGCTGTCTGCAGCGGATCCAGGGTAGCACGAACGGTGAGAAAATCCATCATTTGCCCGGCAGCCAGTTTCTCCAGCACTTTCGACAGAAAACACAAAAGAGAAACCGGTCTATAATCATTGGCAGATGAAGGATTCTTTACCTTGCGAATAGCAACTACCAAGGATTTCTTCCATATGGTCGGGAAGGAAGAAGACGAAAACGACCTGTTGAAAAGGAGTCGCAGAAATGGCCCAAGTACGGGAAGGGCTGCCACTACTACCGCTCGAGGAATGCCATCAGAACCCTTGACCTCAGTGGAGAAATGCATAGTCGCATTTCTCACCTCATCAGCCGTGACTGGTCTGGAAGCAAAACCCAAGGCAGCAGTAGAGTCATCCCAGTGGATAGACCTAAGATAGTCAACTAGAGGAGGTTCTCCAGGATCATATGCCACTCCCGCAAAGTGAGCATTTAACATCTCAGGATCCAAGTCCGCAGGCTCCCCTGCAATAAAGGCCACACCAAGATGCCTCAGTTCCTTCCAGATCTGAGCCGGTGACGCTCAGCAGAAATACAGGAAATCAGCCTGTCCTGAAAAAACTTCTGACGAGCCGCCTCGACCTCCCGATGCGCCACATCACGAGCCGCTCGGTAGTTTGAGAGAGCACGATTAGTGCGTACGCGTCTGTACACCCTATAGAGGCGATCTCTCTCAGCCATAGGATCATCAAGAATAGCCGTGAACCAAGGTTTGCGAGCAGACCGTTTTCTCACGGTCTTCATGGGCACAGCAATCTCAATGGCCCCACCAACATGAGAGAAGAGACACAAAGCCATGTCCTCCGAAGAGGATGCATCATTCAGGAGGAGCGACCAATCACAGGCTAGCAGATGGGCATTGAGCTTGCCAGTATCCATGGCAGAGAAATCCCTGTAGTGGATTTCTCTCTCCATAGACACAGAGGGAAGAGTAGCCCTTATAGTAGCCGCAATTAGATCATGTCCATCAATGAAAGGCACATCCGTCTTCCAGAAGGACAACAGTGTGTCCTCGCCATCTATAAGACATAGATCAAGCCTCGTATCAGACACAGCAGTGTGATGCGTCGCACCATGAGGAACAAGGCAGAGACTATTGTCCGTATATATAGATCTCACAAGGACAGCATCAGCACTAGTTGATAGCTGATCAGCATTGAAGTCCCCCAGAATTACTTTAGAGGTGTAATCCTGGAGGTGTAGAAATAGCGAGGGTATGAAATCAGAGCACACAACGAAGGGGGCATGAGGTGGTCTATATACAACGGCAACAAAGGTGGGATGGAAACCACGACAAGAAATTTCACAGAATAAGTACTCAGGAAGACCTGGCTTCCTTGTCCAGATATGAGAAGAATGACAGAGGACCTTGGCTTTAAGACAGCAGTTAATGAATAAAGCGACCCCGCCACCGCGGGCATTATGGTCATGCCTGAAAAGCCTAAAGCCCTCCAGCGAGACAACATCATCGTCAACATGGGAGTCAAGCTTGGTCTCAGTCATGACGACAATATGGAATGGAGGACGGCCATCCAGGAAGAGCCTGACACGCTCAATGTGCGCTCTAAGGGAGTTTACATTGAGGTGACACACTCGTAGCCATTCACATGGCAGCAGCTCAACAGCGGAGGCAGGAGAAGCAAGAGAGGAAGCAGGGGGAGGAGAGTGCTATGTGATGAAGCTGGCGTTACCTGTGCCGAAGAAACTACTGGGAGCCCGACAGGAAGTTTTTTAGATCTTCCAGTGATGAAATTCTAGTCGCAGGCTCATCCTTCTTCCTTCTGACGAAGACTTCACCATCACGAATGAACGTGGAGAACCCATGCTTCTTCGCAGCATCCCTTACTGCACGCCTCAGATTGTACAGGTCCATTGGCAAGAACTCATTCACATTAATGAGTGAGGCCTTTAATGGGGCCATAGCACCCGATGCCTTAACGAGCACAGGATCCAAGGTCGACGAATGCAGTTTCCCATGGCGTGTCTTCGCCATCACCAGACTACGAACGAGGTCAGACGAAGAGACTGTCACCACTATAGAAGTGGGATTATCCACAGTGACAGCATCCGACGTCCCAGCTGCTACCCCTCCTAATGACCGCCCTTTTCTGGGAGCCATTGATCTAGCACCAGTTATGCTGGTGGGCTCAAACGAAGGGAGCAACCCATGAAGCACAGCATACGCCACACGACCAGCAGGGAGGGAAAGGAGAGAAGACAAAGAGAGTGGAGCTGGACGTGTCGACCCCATTCAGGTCGAAAAAGTCAAATTAAACATTTTCGATTTTGGCCAAATTTAACGTTGGGCTCTTATGGGGAGGCACACTTAATTTTTTTTTAATCGAATTTCCGGCCCCGTGCGCGTTTGTACTATGAAATTCGAACCCTTAGAAGACACTCCCATCGAATTTGGGTCGAAAAAGTCAAATTGAATATTTTCGATTTTCTCAGAAGTTAAACTTGGGCTGTTATGGGCAGGCAAACTTAATTTTTGTTAAATCGAATTGTTGGCCCCGTGCGCATTTGTACTAACCAATTGGAGCCCCTAGAAGACACTCCCGTCGAATTTAGGTCGAAAAAGTCAAACTAATAATGTTCGATTTTGGCCAAATTTAACATTGGGGTCTTATGAGGAGGCACCCTTAAATCGCTTAAAATCGAATTGTTGACCCCGTGCGCGTTTGTACTATCCAATTGGAACACCCAGAAGACACTCCCATCGAATTTGGGTCGAAAAAGTCAAATTGAATATTTTCGATTTTCTCAGAAGTTAAACTTGGGCTGTTATGGGCAGGCAAACTTAATTTTTGTTAAATCGAATTTTTGGCCCCGTGCGCGTTTGGACTATACAATTGGGGCCCCTAGAAGACACTCCCATCGATTTTGGGTCGAAAAAGTAAAATTAATTTTTTTCGATTTTGGTCAAATTTCTCATTGGGCTCTTATGGGGAGGCACCCTTAAATCTCTTAAAATCGAATTGTTGACCCCGTGCGCGTTTGTACTATCCAATTGGAACCCCTAGAAGACACTCCCGTCGAATTTAGGTCGAAAAAGTGAAATTAATTTTTTTCGATTTTCATCAAATTTAACATTGGACTCTTATGGGGAGGCAAACCTAAATTTTTCAAACTCAAATTGTTGGCCCCGTGCGCTTTTGCACTATCCGATTGGAACCCCTAGAAGACACTCCCATCGAATTTGGGTCGAAAAAGTCAAATTATTCATTTTCGATTTTGGTCAAATTTAACAATGGGCTCTTATGGGGAGGCAAACTTAAATTTTTCAAAGTCGAATTTTTGGCCCCGTGCGCGTTTGCACTATCCAATTGGAGCCCCTAGAAGACACTCCCATCGAATTTGGGTCGAGAAAGTCAAATTAAATATTTTCGATTTTCTCCCAAATTTAACATTGAGCTCTTATGGCGAGGCAAACTTTAATTTTTGAATATCGGATTTTTGGCCCCGTGCCTGTTTGTACTGCCCAATTGAGACCCCTAGAAGATACTCCCAGCGAAATTTGGGTCGAACAAAGCAATATAAGATATTTTCGATTTTCTCCCAAATTTAACATTGGGCTCTTATGGGGAGACAAACTTAATTTTTTTAAACCCGAATTTTCGGCCCCGTGCGCGTTTGGACTATCCAATTGGGACCCCTAGAAGACACTCCCATCGAATTTGGGTCGAAAAAGTAAAACTAATAATTTTCGATGTTCTCCCAAATTTAACTTTGGGCTCTTATGAGGAGGCACCCTTAAATCTCTTAAAGTCGAATTATTGGCCCCGTGCGCGTTGGGACTATCCAATTGGAGCCCCTAGAAGACACTCCCGTCGAATTGAGGTCGAAAAAGTTGAATTAAATATTTTCGATTTTGGCGAAATTTAACATTGGGCTGTTATGGGGAGGCAAACTTAATTTTTGCTAAATCCAATTTTCGGCCCCGTGCGCGTTTGTACGATGTAATTGGAACCCCTAGAAGACACTCCTGTCGAATTCTGGTCGACAAAATCAAATTAACCATTTTCGATTTTTGGCCGAATTTAACCTTGGCCTCTTATGGGGAGGGACGCTTAAATCATTTAAAATCGAATTGTTGGCCACGTGCGCGTTTGTACTATCCAATTCAAACCCCTAGAAGACACTTCCGTCGAATTTAGGTCGCAAAAGTCAAACTAATAATTTTCGATTTTCTCCCAAATTTAACATTGAGCTCTCATGGGGAGGCAAACTCAATTTTTTTCAAACCGAATTTTCAGCCCCGTGCGTGTTTGTACTTCGGGTTATATTCTTCCCCGAAGGGGTATGCAAGTAAACCCGATTCGGGTCTATAGTTTCCTGCAATGAAGTATATAAGCAATCCCGATTCCGGTATGAGCGAAAACCCAATGCGGGTATATATTCTTCGCCGATGGGGTATGCAAATAAACGCGATTCGGGTCGATATTTTGCCGCAAATGGGTACGCTAGTAAACCCGATTCGGATATATATTTCTCCCCGATGGGGTATGCAAATAAACCCGATTCGGGTATATATTTTTCCCCGATGGTGTATGCAAATAAACCCGATTCGCCCACCCCCATGGAATAAACTATATGTGGGCAGTACATGGTCTCATACATAATTGATATATGCACAATATGTGTGGAAGTATATGCATCATATATGACATATATGATATTCTATATGTAATTTATATTTCATTCTAAATGATGAATATATGATATGTATGGTTATAGACATATATTTGTTTCCATGGGGGCACCACAGGGGGGGGGGGTGGGGGCTGGTGAGGGGGACGGGGGGGCTGAGGGCGGGGTCGAGGTGGGGGGCGGGGGCCGCAATGAAGATTGGCATGACCCGCTTTGTACGTTACCAGTACTTTCAGTTATCTACAATAGCTGATTATGAAACACACATGAAAAGAAATATCGATTGAATATTGTCGAGAATGCTTCTCGGAAAAATACAGCTATTAGACTGAAATGTATAATTTTCAAGGTGTGGGAATTTTCAAAACTTCTGTGTTTACACTTTGTCAATCTGTGAGTAATAGGTTCTCACCTTTCTTCACCTTCTTCCACTGACGGCAACCGTCAACGCCGTTCGTCTCTGAGTTTGCTCGTAATAATTTGTAGTACCGACATTCTTTACGAACTGCACTAAAGTTCCGACTGTTGGGTATGGTGGTGTGTAGATGGGTGGGGCAATCGCTGCCCCTCGATTTTTGTGCCCAACAATTTTGATCCCCCCCGATTTTTAAGCCCCCGATTTTTGTGCCTCCAATTTTGGTGCCCCACTCGCTGCCCCCCGATTTTTATGCCCCCCGATTTTTCGGCCCGCCGTGTTTTGTGCCCCCCGATTTTTGTGCCACCCGATTTTTGTGCCACCCGATTTTTGGGCCCCCGCTTTTTGTGACCCACTCGCTGACCCCAATTTTTGTGCCCCACCCGCTGCCCCGCAATTGTGTGCCCCACCCGCTGCTCCCCAATTTTCGTACCCCAGTCGCTGCCCCCCGATTTTTGTGCCCCCCGATTTTTGGGCCACCCGATTTTTGGGCCCCTCGATTTTTGGGCCCCCCGCTTTTTGTGCCCCACTCGCTGACCCCAATTTTTGTGCCCCACCCGCTGCCCCGCAATTTTGTGCCTCAGCCGCTGCTCCTCAATTTTTGTACCCCACTCTCTGCCCCCGAATTTTTGGGCCCCCCGATTCTTAGGCCCCCGATTTTTGGGCCCCCCGATTTTTAGGTCCCCCCGCTTTGTGTGCCCCACTCTCTGCCCCCCAACTTTTGTACCCCACTCACTGCCCCCCAGTTTTTATGCCTCAGCCACTGCTCCTCAATTTTTGTACCCCTCTCGCTGCCCCCGGATTTTGTGCCCCCCCCCCAATTTTTGTACCCCACCCGCTGCCCACTCGCTGCCCCCCAAGTTTGGGCCCCGCTCGCTGCCCCCGTTTTTTGTGGCCCGCGATTTTTGTGCCCCCCAATTTTTGTGTCCCACTCGCTGCGCCCCAATTTTCCCCACTCGCTGCCACCCGATTTTTGTTCCCCCGATTTTGGTGCCCCCCGATTTTTGGGCCCCTCGATTTTTGTGCCCCCGAATTTTTGAGCCCCACCCGCTGCCCCCCAATTTTGGTGCCGGACTCGCTGCCCCCCCCCCCATTTTTTGTACCCCGCAATTTTTTGGGCCCCTCGATTTTTGCGCCCGCCGATTTTTGTGCCCCAACCGCTGCCCCCCAATTTTCCCCACTCGATGCTCCCCCCATTTATGTGCCCCCACCGATTTTTGTGCCTC